>VZSR01001238.1:11380392-11419846 GCA_013398615.1 Brachypodius melanocephalos | reverse complement strand
GCAAGGCAGCTTGCTGAGGATGGGCTGTGCTTTCTTTCCCAGAAAGAGAGAAGCTGGAGGGGGTGTTTTTGGCAGCAGCCACCCAAGCTGGAGGGGAGCTGATGCGTGGTTTGGGGAGGGGATTGGGGCCCCAGCAGGGATGGGCAGTGAGGCAGGTTCACAGCCCCACACTTGTGGCATGTCTTGGCTCCAGCACTGGCTGTTTTCTGCTCAAAAAACACAGTTAGTCCTCGAGCTGTCGCACATCCATCCTGAGCTGTCTCTGACTGCCACCGCACCCCCTCTTGGCAGCAGTCTCGTTGGTGAGAGCCCTCAGCAAACACTCACCAGGCTCCTAGGGCGAAGCAACGTCACCCTGCAGAAATCCTCTTGTCCCTGCCCCAGCCCCACGTGCCACCGTGCCTGGGGCTCTGCAAGGCTTTCCCGATGGCCGAGAGAAGCAGCTCCCAAGCCTGCAGGGTCCTGGTCCTCACACTCCCTCCCTGCACACTCCATCCTGCAGTGGTGGCCCCATCACATCCCCACAGGAGCAGGATAAGGGAGCTCAGCCCCGGGGCACAGGGATAGGCTGCGTTCCAGCCTGCACAGGATGAGCCTCACATATGGCACATTCTCAGGCAGTGCTAGCCCTCTCCACCACCAGGACCCCCTCAGACCACCTGTGAGCTGAAAGCACTGCTCCCCACTTCCCACATCAACACTGCTAGCAGGGAATTGTGTCTGCAACAAAACTGCACATCGCCACAAACTGCTCCTCCTCACAGAGCTCCCTGCTCCCCGACATCTCCTGCCATCTCCATGCCCACAACTCATCCAAACTCCCTTTGGGGGGCTCTGGGGGCTGCCTGGGTGGGGAGGTGCTGACCTTGACGTCCTGCTCGAGGCTGTGGATGAGCTCGCCGTCCACCTGGCCGGTCTGTGCCACGCGCAGGCTGCGGCGCTCGGCCTTGCGCAGCCGGTACTGCAGGATGCGGCAGGTCTTGCTGGCCTGGTCCAGCTGCTGCCGCAGCTCCTGCAGCTGGTACACGTCCTCCTCCATGTAGACATCCCTCATCTCCAGCATCTCGGCACGCAGCTCCTCGATCTCATCCTGCAGGGGGATGTTGTGTTAGACCCCACAGATTGCTCTGCCCGCTTTTCCTGTGACACCTTCCCACCATGGCCATCCATCCATCATCCATCCCTCCATCCATCATCTATCATCCATCCATCCCTCCATCCCATGAGCCATTTTCACAGGTTTTCAACCCCTTGGGCCAAGCCCAATCCTTGCAGGAAAAGGCTCAGAGCCAGCTGGGTGCCGTCACCCAGGGGTGAGCCAGTCACCCAGAGAGGGGAACAGCAACAAAAGTGCCTGAGAGTATCTGTGGTAAAAAAAGAGGAAGGTGGGGGAGGGAGAGGAGCTGCAGGAGCAGCTCAGGCAGCAGCCACGGGGAGAAAAATTAGGTTATCTTTGGAAAAGATGTGTCAGGGAGGCAGACGAGGGAAGGAGGAGATGGCAGGCGAGGACAGCTGCTGGGGGAGGCAATGTGGGGACATGAACCAGATGCCACCAGTGCTGGGAACCAGAGATTGCCCCTTGTTTTGCCATGAAGCAGCAATCTTTTGGCTGGGTCATCTGTCCCACCTCTTCCAGTCTCATCAGCTCTCCCAGTGACCTCCTCCAGCACAGCAGAGCCTCTGGCCCAGAGGAATTGCATCACTGTCACAGCAGGGCCAAGGGTGACATCCTGCTGGCACCAGCACTGACCCAAAGCCTCCTCCAGGGCTGCGGCACACGACTGCTGTGGGGTCTCCAGTGCTACCTCCTCATGCAGAACAGGACTGTGCTCATTGGGGATGCTCAAGGACTGTCCCCCCGGTCCCTGGGGACTCGCCAGGCTCTGTCCATGTCACCATGAACATGATGTCAACCCAAACCCCCAAGCAAACACTCCAGCTGTTCTCCCTGGCAAGACCCCGTGGGACCAGGCATCCCTCCTAGGTAGGGATCAAGCATCTGCTTTGCTGCCAAAACCCCTGCCACTAAAGACCTCCTGACACTGCCAAAACCCCTGCCACCTGAGAAGTAAGTGGGTCACCCTGCCACCCTGCACCATGGCATGGTCAGGGAAGGAACAAAAGGATCTGGCACAGGCATTGGGGATGCTCAGCTCTGATTTACCCTGGGTAGAGGGGACAGAGGACTGCTCCCCACATCGCTGTGACAGTGACCTAGAGCCCGAGGTGGCAGCTCTGTGCTGGCTCTGCCAGGCGCTGGCACAGTGGCTGCCTCACTCACCCAGCCTGACAAAGCCCCAGCTGCAAGAACTCCCCAAAAAGAGAAGCCAAGCCCGGGCAAAGGGCCGGCAGCTGCAGGGACAAGTCACAGTCGCTCACTGTTGGTTTTAAACACTTTGTGACAAAGAGGGAACATCAATTAGACAATCCCAGATTATCTCCTGGCCTGGGCTGCCGGCACCATGGCCACCAAGGTCCTGTCACCCTCCGCTGCTCAGCTTCTCGACAGGGGGTCTTGAGAACAGATCTGCTTCTGTTCTGTCTCACAACAGAAACAGCCTCTAGGCTTTGAGATGAGCACAGGGGGTCCCGGGAACACCAGGCCAGGCTGTTCCAGGGACAGCCAGAGACTGTCCAGTGAAGGGGCATCACTGCAGACATGGCTGAGAAAACCTCCTGGACATGTCAGGTGTGACACCCCCCAGGGACAAACCACATGTGCTGGCAGACAGCCCTGCAGGGGCTGGGATGCACCCTGGGGTGACAAACTCGATGGGAACCATCCACCACCACTGCCACCTCCCCCCTGGCAGGGCCACAGCTCTGGGGGCACCAGCAAAACCCCCATAAAGCAAAACAGCCTGGAGAGCTGGTTTACGGCATCTGTTCCTTGGGAGCTTTCCTAGGAAAAAAAAGGCATTATGGATTGCAGGTGAGCAGGTGCACTGCAGCAGGTGGGGGAGAACAGCCTTTCACCACCAAAGGCAGGAGAATCGTGGCTTGAATACAACTGCAATCCTCCAGTGCTGACCATCCCAGCTCTCACTTGCCATGTGGCTTTCCCAGGCAGCAGCTGAGCAGGGCAGGGAGCAGGGACCTTGGAAAAAAACCCAACCACATCTTGCATTTGCTGGAAGGAAGCCTGGCCTTGCCCTGCTAAGAGCTGCTGCTTGTTTATGCTTTGGGTTGTAGCAACCGTTATTTTAGGGGGAGGCCGTGTCCAGCATGCCCAGCCTGGGCAAAGCCTGGAAATACAGCCATGGAGTGGGGCTGGGGGGATTTGCAGCACTGGGGGCTGGGAAAGCAATGGCTGTCTTTGCTGCAGCTGCAGGAATTCACCCATATCCCATAACACAGATAAATCCTCTGAGTGGATGCAGCCTGGCAGGCGCACAGCCTGCCCCAGTTTGCCCCACGGAGGCAAGCCATGCTGCTAAACCACAGCAAAGGGATTAGGATTGGAGAGTGGAAAAATGCCAGCAAACTGGAAGAGAGCTTGGAGGACAGAGCTGATCTGCTAAGGCAGCACATGGGGTGCACTGGGGTCCCCTCACAGCTTCAGGGGTCCACAATGGCCACGGAGCCTCACCCTTTGCACCTGCTGCACATTTTCTGGTGTTGATGTCCAACTCAGCAAAAAACCCGTTTGGATTAAGGTGAGAGCAGAACCAGGAGAGGGGAGGAAGCCCACAGAAACACCCCAAATTCAGGGGTGGCACTGAGCATAGAGTAAGCGATGTTAAATGAAGTGTGTAACACCAGTGAACAAAAGTGACCACCGGTGACACCAGTTACCACTAATAACACCAGGGAGACCAGCAACACCAGTGTCCACCTGTAACCACCAGTGACACCGGTGACAAGTGGGCAACACTGAGGAGGAGATAAATGACTTCTCTCCAACACAAACGCCCCTGGGGACTGCCCTGCTGGGCCACTTGCCCTGTCAACAACAGCGTGCCCATCCCTATGGAGTCACAGTCTCCCAGCACCCATGGGCAGCTCCCCTGCTTGTCCTCCAGGATCAACCATCAGTGCATCCCCTTCATCCCACCTCTGCAGCAGCAGAGATTTCACACTGTTTTTACACCAGAAATCCTCTGTATCGGAAAAAAACACTGGGAATCCGCAGTCCAGAGAGACTCATTTGAGTGCCCCAGGGATGGTGTGCAGAAGCAAACACCCATTTTGTGGCTGCAGGAGCCAGGTTATGCTCAGAGGAGGAGCTCAAGAGACAACCTACCTTCAGCCTCCTCTGCATAAACCTCGGAGACACTGTCTCTCCCTGGGGAGATTATTAAGGAAACTAAGAAGCGGAAAGGTGGGATGCAAACTGCCTGCTTCCAGTTCAGGAAAAAGAAACCGTGCGTTTTTAGAGCAGGAGGAGGCAACAGCTGTGTCCACACATGCACTTGAAGGACATCAGCTCTTTCAGGAAGGGCTGAGCTTTAGGGTGATGACCCTGAGCAGTGACAGGGCAGGAGAGGGACCAGTGGAGACGGCAGAGCACACCTCAGAGTGCAGACCAGACCCGATACATGTTGCAGAAGCAGAATTAAACCCTCGGATCTCCCGCCCAGGGGGAGTTACATGCTGAATTTGGCACCTGCAAGAATGCAGCAAGCTCTGAGCAGAGCACACACCCTGTGCAACCTCAGCAGGACCTGCTATCTCCAAGAAGCAGAAAACAGCAAGGGGCACCAAACAGGCTCATGCAGTGCAGCCATGGCTGGCTGTGGTGCCGCAGGCAGCACAACCAAGCAGCAGCAGCCTGCCCGTGGCGGGTGGGCAGCATTTGGGGGGGCACAGCCCTGCCTGCACCCTCCAGCTTCACCCCCAAAGCTCAGCAGAGGAGGAGGAGGATGGGTGGGGGCTGCCTGGATGTTTGGCAGAGGCGCCTTTGTGTGGAGCTGGGGCTGTGCTGGCAGCGGGTGTGCCTGCGGCTCGCCGCGGTCCCCGTGCAAAGACGGGGATTACCGTGCAGGAGAGCAACAAGCACGCCTTCCTCCCGGATCACAGCACAAAAGCAGCGGCTTGCAATTAACTCTGAGCGCCCGGCAGGCAGCGCAGGGAATTATGCCTGAATTTACTAGGGGGAAAAAAAGAGAAATCAGAGGGGATTTTTAAAGGAAACTGCCCAGGGTGCTCAGGCATGTCCCCTGCCAGCAAGGGGAACCCAGAAAATGCAGCGTGCCACCAGCCCATGCCAGGGTGCAGCGGGTGGAAGGATGGGCAAGGCACACCCATGTCGCACACAGGGGTTTCTCTGGGTGCATTGACAGCAGCCCTGGCCCAGCTCTGACAGCAAACACCAGCCATCCATGCCACACTGGAGCTCAGTGCAGCAGCCTGTGCGCTGATCCCTGCCCCTGGCTGGCATGGCAGCTCCCCCTTGGCAATGGGAGTGAGGGAAAAATCAACATTTCTCAGCTTTACACCTGCCCCCATAAATTACCAGGCAAACAGCTGGGGGCTCTCTGCAGCCCAACTCATGCTGTGCAGCATCCGTAAAGGCAAGAGGCTGCAAAACCCCTCCCAGAGTGGCTGCTTGGCAGAGCTCTGTTCCCCAGCTCTGCAGGTGCTTACTGGTACCCCCAGGCATGGTCCCTGCCCCTGTGGCCAGGCAGGATCTGGGCAGCAGCAGAGCAGGGACTCAGTGCCAACCAGGCTGCCCAGACACAGCCCCCAATACCCCTGTGGGATGTTCTGAGAGCCCTCGCTGGTGGCATGACTACCTTGGGGGAAACAAGGCATCCAGCCACTCTAAATGTTCTCCACAGAGCTGGGAAATGCGTGCGAGCCCCAAGGGATGTGGGAGGACTCGGGGCAGGGAGCAGGAGGGGGACAGGCAGCAGGAAAGGGCAGGCAGCACTGCTCTTGCCTCAAGCCCTTCCCTCGGAGAGGAGAGGAAAGGGTTTGCAGGCATCCCCTCCCCTTGCTCCAAACCCTCCCGTGCCCACTCTTTGTCTGCCTGTCCCTCTGCAGCTGCTGCCGTATCACATCTCACATTTTCCAGCCTGCTGAGCAGGGCTGGGAGCTGCTCTCCATCGCACGGCTCAGCAACAGCCACACGGGGCAAGGACACCAAGCCACCTCCTCCCTCACCAGGCTGCCAGCCTGCCTGGGAACACAGCCCTTTTTGGGGAAAACGCTTGGAATAACCCCTTCGGGGTGGGTCACAGCAGGTGCACAGCCCTGAGAGCAAGGGCAAGAGGAGATCCCAGCCCGCCCAGTGCACCCAGAGTGGGAGGAGGAGAGCAGAGCCTTGCACAAATCTGGGTTGCAAAGAGAAATGGGTGAAGTGTGCCTAAACAAGTCGGTTTTTATGATGGCAGCTGAGGGGAGGAAGATGGGACGTGAGCTGGCACTGCTGGAGCTCTGCTGGGAAGCTCCCAAGCCCAGTGTGCATCACACGGGCGTAGTAGCACCACACACGTCTGGCTCGTGCCAGAACGTCACCAAAGCCCTCCCACCCCCCAAAAAATCCCCATCTCGCTCGAAATACACACCAGGTTTTAGCTGGTGCTGATGAATACATGAAAAAATATTCATTTGCAGCTTTCTGGGTGAGTCCTAGGAAATAAGTCACCTGGGATCAGTCTGATTCATCCACAGCCAAGGGGAGGAGAGCTTCATGGCAAAATGGGCAGTGCCAATGCCTCGGGTTAGGGCTTTATTTTTTGTTTTAAGTCCTGAAATGTCTGAATTTTTAGCACAGATGGCACAAGCCAGCACTCTGCTGCAGCCCAGCCCAATTTCCTGCTCCTTGCTGGAGAACCTCAGAAAATCTTCCTACATTTTTTGGAGCACAAGAGGTGTGTGCTCTGGGCTTCTGCCCAGCTGGAACCAGGGTACCACCCCGGCCACCTCCTGCTCCAGAGTGAGGAGAAGCGAGCTGCAGCACGGAAACACGGGTATAAGCAGGATGCACATGTCAGGGAGGAGACACAAGTGCTGCCAAAGAAGAGACGATGCCACCAGCATCCCCATAGCCATTCTTGGTGCATGCCTCCAGCTGCTCTCCCCTCTCCCACTGCTCCTGGCCAGGGGATTTCAGCTGCCACCCCTCAGGGCAGGTAAATCTCTGGCACCCTGCTGGCTTGCAGCTTGCCAGGAAGGAGATCACGTGAAGTGGAGGAAGAGCTCCTCTATCCGCAGGAATGGCAGCGCTGCTCGGTGTTCTTGGAAACCCAGGGGCCTCATCTGTGTTTTTCCAGCTCCCAGTAAATCAAAGCCCTTAAGCTGTTGCTGCTAATTCTGGCAGGAGTTGGGACACCAGCTGTGAACTGGAGCTTTGCTAATGGACAAAGGGACTGATTGAGCATCTTCCAGCACATCACCCAGTGCCCACCTCGGGGTTGGAGTCCTGACACTTTCACAAACTTGGGCAGCAGCAGGGGAGAGCTGGCCTGACTTCCAGGACCCAAAGAGCAGCTGGGGAGCCTTGGTACCCAGCCCTGAGCTCGCCAGCAGGTGACTGCCCAAGCAGCTCAGCCACAGCTCCACCCTGAAGGAGAGCAGAGGGCACAAAATGCCTGCAGCCCCCACAGGACATGGTACCTGGTGGGTGCTGGTGCCCATCAGGCTGATGTGTGACCAGAGGTGGGACTGCTCTGTGTCCCTGTCCCCTCAGAGCGCGTCTGCCCAGCCTCAACCATGCCCCTATGAACCAGGCAGACCCAGAAAAAGGCCCCAGGGAGCACAGGAACCAGCGGGAAGAAGAGAGCTGGAAAATGTCCCCAGGGTCTGGCAGCAGCAGCAGGCAGGGAGAGCAGCAGGGAGCCGTGCCCAACTGCCAGGCCATGCCCAACCGCACGGGGTCAGGTTATGCCATACTGTGTCCCAGGATGCCCAACTGGGACATCCACACCATGCAGAGCTGTGCCAGCCCAGGCTGTGCCAAGCCTTGCCATGCCAAGCTGGGTCCATGCAAGGCTTGGTCATGCTGCACCCAGTGAGCCGTGCCAAGGCAAGCCATGCCCAGCTGGGTCACGCCTGGCTAACCTGGCCCATGCTGTGCCAAAGGCTGTCCTGTGCCAAGCCATGCCATGGAACACTGAGCTGAGCAGTGCCCAGCCACGCCACACCACAGCTGGGCCAGGCTGTGCCAAGCTGAGCTCTGCCCCAAGTTCACTGTGGCCATGCCAGGCTCAGACAAGCCAGGCCCTACATCCAGTCATGCTATGCTGTGCCACGTCAAGCCCAGCCACAGCATGCCAGGCCACCCCTGGCTGTGCCATGCTCAGGGATGTCATGCTGGGCTGAGCCGCGCCAAGCCCTGCACCCAGCCATGCTGTGCTGTGCTGCTCATCTGAGCCAGGCCATCCTGAGCTGAGCTGTGCCCTGTGCCCAGCCATGCCCTGGGATGCTGAACTGTAGCAGGCTGGACCTGAGGATGCTGTGCCACACTGAGCTGCACCTTAGGAGGCAGTGCCATGCCACATCATGCCATTCCCAGGGATGCTGTGTCATGCTGAGCCATGCTTTGGCATGCCATGCCATGCTGTGCCATGCCATTGTGATGCCAGGGATGCCATGCCATGCTGCACTGTGCACAGGGATGCCATCCTGCGATGACAGGGATGCTCTGTTGCGCTCAGGGATGCTAAGCCACGCTGACCCCTGCCCTGGGATTCCACACCATGCCATGCTAAGGCCAGGGATGCTGCACCACGCTGAGCCATGCCCTCAGATGCCCTGCAAAGCTCCGGGGACGTTAAACCACGCTATAGCCAGGGATGCTGACCCTGACTGACCCATGCCCTGGGATGCCATGCTGTACCACTACCGCCCAGGG
Source organism: Brachypodius melanocephalos (assembly GCA_013398615.1). NCBI lineage: Eukaryota > Metazoa > Chordata > Aves > Passeriformes > Pycnonotidae > Brachypodius > Brachypodius melanocephalos. The sequence goes on along the minus strand of VZSR01001238.1, from coordinate 11,411,049 downwards.
ACACCGTGCCACACCGAGCCGTGACAGCGATGTCACCCCGTACCGAGCCGTGCCGGGGATGCCGCGCCACGCAGTGCCCACCTTGAGATAGTCGTTCTCGGAGCGCAGGTCCTCCAGCTCGCGGAGCAGCCCGTCCGTGCCGGCGTCCAGCAGCTCCTCGGTGAGGTCGGAGAAGGCGAGCGAGGTGCTGAGCTGCAGGCGGCTGCTGGCCATGGAGGCGGCCGAGGGCTCCTCGGGCAGCGGCGACGCCTCTCCGGCCGAGGGCGGCGGCGGCGGGGCGCTGCCCGGGGACTCGCCATCGCTGCCGCTCAGCCCCAGCTCCAGCGACAGCAGCTTCGCCTCCTCCGAGGCGCTGCAGTCCGACACCTCCGAGCTGCTGTCCGTCAGCCCGGACCCCGGCCCGGGCCCGGGCACCGAGCGGGGTCCCGACGCCGTCCTTCTCGCCCCGGGGGCCGCCGTCTCGGCTCCGTGCCGCCGGCCCTTCGGCCGCGCCGCCCCGCGCCCCGCCGGCCCCTTGCCGCCGGCCCGGGCCCCCGCCGGGCCCCGCTTGTCGGGCCGCCCGTCCTTGCCCCCGCCCGGCCGCCGAGGGTGCGGGTGCGGGTGCGCGCCGCTCGCCGCCAGCCGCGGGGCCGCGCCCGGGTGTCCCCCGCCGCCACCGCGCCGGCCCTTGGCCAGCGACCAGCCGGGCACCTCCTTGGGGCGGGCGGGGGACGGCGCCCGCTGCGGCTTCTTCTTCCTCTCCGGGAGCAGCGGCGGCGGCGGCGGCGCGGGGGGACCCGGCTCTGCCGGCGCGGCCTCCATCGCCCGCTGCGCTGTGCTGGGCTCGGCCCCGGCTGCGGCTGCGGCCCCGGCCCGGCCCCGGCTCCGCCCGCCGCCGCCGCCGGGCGGGGACGAGCGCGGGCGGCGAACAAAAGGCGGCGGAGGGAGTGTGGGGGGAGGCGGGGGGCGGCCGTGCTGGCGGCAACAGCGACCCCTCCGCCCGCCCGGAGCCGCACCATCCCACCCTGCCACCGTAGCCCCGGGATCCCCGATGGATGCGGGCATCCCCGGTGGATAGGGCATCCCCGGGGTGAGGGGTCCCCTCCGAGTGTCTTCAGCAACGCGTGTCCTTCGGGAGCAGTGACATGGAAGCCTCCGCAGCGGGTCCCTGGGGCATCCCTGGGGGCAGGGTCTCCTCTTGTGTCCCCTGCAGAGCAGGTCCCTGGGGTACCCCTGCGGAGGAGGGTTACTCCGGGGCATTTCAGTTCCTGGGATACCCGTGAGGGTGAGTGTCCCTCAGGACAGGTCTGGGGAAGGGGGTCTTCTGGGTGTCCTGGGCAGGGCGAGTTCCCTGCGTGTCCCTACAAGCGCAGCTCCTCCGGGGCAGTCTCAGAGGTGAATGTCCCCGAGGGATACTGGGGGTGACTGTCCCCCGGGGCACCACTGTCAGTGTCGGCGCAGCGCATCCTCGGAGCTGGAAGTCCCCCATGTGCCCCGCGGGTGGCAGGTCCCTGGGGCCCCTCTTGGTGACGATCCCCCGAGACACCTCCGCCTTCCCAGCAGCGGGAGCGCGCACAGTGCCTCTCCAGGGGAAGCCTGGAGCAGCGAGTGCCTCTTCCAGTCTGCTCCCACCCACCCGCCGCGTCTGCCGTACGTTACCAACCGGCCCCAAACCCACTGCGGAGCATCCAAAGGCTGAGTTTGAAAAATGCTCCTCGGCTGTATTTGTAAAATGCTCCTCTGTGCTTTCCCGCGCGGCAGCACGGCCGCCGTGGCCTCAGCACGGAAAGCGATGCTCTGCTGCATCACACACACCCTGGCACCCCCTCGCTGCTCACATCCCATTTTTAATGCTGGGCAGCACAGCCCCAAGGCAACGCCTTCTTTTGCCCGGGGCAAACCCGAGCCTGGCAGAGGGGCAGAGCCCGCTGCACATGTCTGTCCTAATGTGCCCAAAATAAACATAAGTGGGGTTTATTAGGACATCACTCAATACTCCTCTCTGTTCAGCTCCCAGCCCCCTGCCCTCCTCCCCAAGCACCCTCTGGACACAGGCTGGGGTTGCACTCCTGCTCTGCCCTAAGCCAGCTGTGCATCCAGCACAGGAAAATCAGGATTGTACAACAATCTCAGGCTTTTGTTGCTGGTATCACCCCCTGCAGCTCGTGGCCTGAGCAAGGGCTATAAACCCGTGTGTGCCTCTGGCCACGGCCTGCTGAGCCCCCCGAGGCTCCATGAATGCCAAGGTGGTCTCTCCAGCCTGTCAGCAGCTTATGGGCCTGACAAGGGGGGTGTGGGTGGAATAAGAGACCTCAGGAAGACGCGAGGGGCTCTGTGTCCCAGCCCCACCCTACAGCACAGCCACCGCACCGGGAAAGGAAGGTTCCTGGGCATCCTGCCCTTTCCAGGACTCATCGCAGCCACAGGTGCCATTTCCCAGGCTCTGGCACGCTGCCTGGCACCACACCTTGCAGGCTGAGCTGTGCCAGGCCCTGTCCCACAGCGCAGGGCACGAGTGACGGGAGGAGGGTGGCACGGAGCTGCCCTTCTGTACGTGCCCGTGCCCAGGGCTAGCGGGCAGGCTGCTCCCGCAGGGCTCAGAGCGTCATTAGCAGTGCCTCAGTTCTGCTGCATGACTGCACATGCCCCGAGCGGGACGGCAGGCGCTGACCCACCAGCGCTGCGCTCCTTAATGATCATCATTAGTTTTGCTCCGAGCAGTGGCTAATTGCGTAATGCCGGGCACAGGATGGGCTGCCCTCGGGGAGCCACACAGCTGTAGGAGAGATAGGGATGAGGGCAGCATGTCCCACAGCCTGGACCTTGGGAACAGCCCCCAGGATGCCATAAGGAGGGACATGACATGCCCCAAACTCTGCTTGAGCACAGAAAAGGCTTTCTCAGAGCAGCCTCCCTCAGGTAAGCCCATCTCCCAGGCTCTGCCAGATCTCATCACTCACAGCCTGCTTGCTGGGACTCATCCCTGCCCTCCCAGCCTGGCTCTGGCTTGTCCCCACTCCCGTCCAGGTGGTCTCAGGTTGTTGTACCTCTCTTGGGTTTGTGTGGCCAGGTTTTGGCAGTGGGGAAAGGGCTACAGGGGTGGCTTCTGTGAGAAGGTGCCAGAAGCTTCCCCCATATCCAGCAGAGCCAATCCCTGGTGGCCTCACGATGGATGCAAACCCTGGCTGTGAACATGGCCATACAAACCCCATGCAGGACCCAAAAGAGGACATGAATCCCATCACAGCAGGGTGTGCATCCAGTGGTACCTGTGCATCCCCACAGGCCTGTTGTGTCTCACCACCTCTGCAGAGCTGGCAACAGGCCTTGGAGGGCTGAGCCCCATTCTGGGACTGCTGCCCAAGGGAACAGGGCTCAAAGGCAGGAGCAGGTTTGGGGTAGAAGTGGGAGGGATATTAACAAACCTCAGAACATCCCCTGGGGCTGGAGGCAATGCAGGCAGCCAGGTTTAGAGCTGAGCCAAGGCTGCTCTGGCCCTGAGCTCACCATCATCACCCTGGCACTGCCACGGAGCTGTGCTGGAGGGGACAGAGCCCTCCATGGCTGGGGCTGTGCCAACTGATCTCACTGATGGTCTGCTCTAGTGGTTAGTCTTGAACTAGTTGTTCCCGGGAGAATTATTCAATAAATTTGAATTAAATGTGGGCAGGCGGCTTTCTGAAGCCTCTGAAAGGAAAGCAATGAGCTTAAGCAGCCCCCTGGGCCCTCGGGAGGTCTGGCTGGCAGCCAGGCAGAGCCAGGATCCGGCACATCCCTGAGCAGTGCAGAGGGAAAGGTCTCCTCACTGCAGACAGGGCTGGGGCTGAGCAGGGCTCTCTCAGCCACCCAGCCCATCCTCAGGCTCACCAGGGCCTGAAAAGGGCACACAGGAGAGGTAGCCAGAGGCAATATCACCCTGTGCTGGCTCCTGGCACAGGGACACCAGGCCTGCAGATTGTCCCCACCAGCTCAGGGGTTGCACTGGAGTCAGTGGCACCACTGGTGTGGACAAGGGCAGGAGCACCCCAGAGCACCTAAAACTGTGTGTCCCCAGTGCAAAGGGCAGGGCCCAGGGGAGAACCAGGAACCAGCAGCAGATGTTCACACCTGAACACCTTTCTGGATCAGGCCCTGGGCTCTGCACACTCCCTGCTCCTTCTCTGGCTTCCAGTGGCAGTGCTGGCTTCTCTCCAGCCCTCTGATGAGGCTGTCAGGTGCATTACAAGTTAGGGCGCTAAAAGCCTTGTAACAAAGTGCAGCAAGCCCTGAGGAGTGGCAGGAGGCAGGGCCTGAGCCCTCATTCTCCAAGGGTGCAGATGGACCCGGTGAACTTGGCCCAAGCTGTGTGGAGCAAAGCCAAAACCCCCTCCCTTAAACCGATGATTCTACAGTTTCTTAGGGAAAAAAAAAGATGTAGAAATGGTTGTCACGCTCAGCCAACATCCAGCATCCCCCTTGTTTAAGCAGCATTTGCACCTGCTCTCCAACACTTTGTATAGACACTCACACACTGAATGACAAATATCTCAGGTGCATTATTTTTAAACACTTACATGCATTGTTTACTGGCAGAGCTGTGCTCCCCCCTCCCCAGTGCTGCTTCCACTGAGGGAATTTTTGCTGCCAGGGAGGGTCCTGAGTGAAGCCAAGCATCCCAGGGGAGGCTGTGGGAGCACAGGGACTCTGTGTAGCCTGCCATGCCATGCTCACACCTGGGGGAATCACTTTGCTTTCCAGCTGTGGCACATCTGCTTGCAGAGCTGCTTAACATGATGCTGCATCAGGATGGTCTGTGGCAACCATAGCAACGGGGCTTGGATTTCCACCTTCCCCAGCAGAAATGGTGCTGATTCCTCCCAAATTTGCTGTTGCCTGAGAGACACCAGCAAAAACCTCTGGCCAGCCAGGAAAGAGGGGGTTCTGGGAAGGTGCCCAGGTGGAGGCTCTGCTGTGCCCTGTCAGGTGCTGGACCCAGTGAGCAGCTCCAGAGGCTCCAGCCAATCCCACCTCCACCAGTCAGACCCTGCACAGAATCTGAGCTGCATCCCAAACCCTGGATCTCTCCTCCAGCACCAGCACGGTGGGAAGCACTGCTTCTTTGCCCCTACAGCCTGGATTCCACAGGAGGAAGAAGCTGACACCCCAATAGCTCTGGGCTCAGCAGCAGCCTGTGGAGAGGCACAGTGCTGTACAGCAGAGCACGAGGGCATTGCTCCCTGAAATGGCTGCTGGCATTTGGAGATGGAGACCCTGGGCCCAGGAATGCTGCAGGCACCCTGGGATAAGGGCAGCACCAGTTTCCACAGCAGAGCACAATCTTCTCATTGACCAGCAGTAAAGGATTAAAAACCTGTAGGTGTAGGGGAAAAACCAAACACGAGGCACTCTGGGCTCTCCTCCCCTGGCCCTGAGCTGCACCCACTTCTGGGCCAGCCAGGATCAGGCTGCTGCAGCACCCACTGCTCTGTCACCAGCCTCTCCCTGAACCAATCCCACCTCCCAGCACTTTGCAGCTCACACTCTCCTGTCATCACAGCTTCCTCCACCTGCCCTCAGAGCAGGTCTAGAGCTTCCCAGAGCCCCCAGCTTGCTCTGCCCTCCTCTCCAGACAGAGCCCAAGGGGGCACTGGGCTGTTTTGCTGCTGCTCAGTGCTCCTGGGACCTGCTTTGGGGAGGAAGTGGGAGGGTTCTTGCTTTTGGGGTACAAGATCCCCACACTGAGGTGTGCCTCTCCATCCTGCCCTCCTCTGCTCTCTCCCACCTTGGGCAATGTGGCTCTGCAGGGACAGCAGTGCAGGACCCCCGGGCTGGCTGTCCCCAGCACCAGTGACACTGCAGTGTGGCAGGATGGGGATGTTCATGGGAAAAATCCTGGTCTAGAAACTCAGCACAGCACTCAACACATCCCACTGATGTGGGAGCAGGGAATTGCCACACTTCCAGGACCTTGGCAGGCAGCCTGGCTCTCCCGGGGTGGAGGTGGCTGCCCTCGCCAGGGAATGGCTGTGGGAATTTAGGGCATCAGAGTGGTCCTAGAAATGGTGAGAGCATTATACCATGGTACATCCAGGGCACAGGGAATGGAGCAATGCAAGGTCCATACCATCAGAGTGGTCCTAGAAATGCTGAGAGCTCCCCCAGCCCAGCTTTCAGGGGCTGCTGCTTGAGACAGGGACAATGTTCATGGTCCCGGTGTGTTCTCTCACCCATGAGTCTTCTCCTGACCCAAAATCTCGAAGCAAACTGAGACCACAACAACAAAGTTCTGCCAAACCCTCTCCGATTCTGCGTTTTCTGCCCCATTTCTGCCGGGCGGGAGCTGCGGGGCTGCAGCGCCACCTGGTGGCCACAGGGAATAGCGCAGCCGCCCTTGCGCTGCTTTCGGGAATGGGGAAAAAAGATGGAAAAAAGGAAAAATAAAGAGGTGCAAACAGTTTTCAACACTCTGCAGACACAGCAGCGTTGTAGAAGCACGCTTATAAATCGTTATACGTATAAACGTTATTATGTTTGCCTTTATACGTAAAAGTGATACAAAGTTCCTTCAGATTTTATTCAGTGTTTAATTTGAATTTTGTATCCTTGTGCCGGATACTTTCAGTGCTTTTGTGCCTTTCCCTTGGAGCAGGGCGGGGCAGAGACCGCAGCTATGCTCCAGCCCTGCGCAGAGCACTCCAGCCTGTTTTAGGCACTACCAGCAACATTTTAGCAGGGCGAAAAGCCTTCCCTTGGCTCCCATCACACTGGTGGGTTTGTGCAATGAAAATTATCACTGCAAGGATTGGACTCATAGTTTAAGGATACAATTTTTTTTTTCTGGATAGCCAATAGAACATTTTAACAACATTAGAAATGTAAAACCCAGTCAGAGCTGAGAGCACAGGTGTCCATCTCCCCTGCAGCCACCAGAGATATCTGACGATGTTCAGCCAGGGGTCCAAGCCAGGGAGGAAGGAAGGAAGGACAGCAACTCAACCAAAAGCTGGAGAATACATAAAGAAAAACCTAAATAAACTCTTTGTTAAACTGGCCTCTGAGAAATTACAGCCTCCTGCTACGTGAAAATTTTCAAGGCTGGACACTTTCATTGATGTACTGACCACAAACTGGCTTTTAAGAAGTCTCCAGTGTGTACAAGAAGCTTTTAAAAAAATCTGTCTGTCAGAAATGAAAGAAAGAAATCATCAAAGCCTGAAGTTTTAGCAATATTCTGAAGGCATTGCAGTATTCTGCAGCTATAGCAGTGCCCAGGAGCTCTGCCCTCAGTGCTATGCTTGCACTCACCCTTCAGAAAGGACTTTGTAATCAGAAACCCGGGGCAGGACGCGAACAGTGATAAGGGAGAGAGCTCCTGAAACAATCAGTGCTGTTCCAAGGAGAAGACTCCTAAGAAAAGCAAGAACTGCACTTTGTAGCTTTGAAAACAAACAGTCAACATTTATTAATTGGATAGAGATAGCGAGTGATCACAGAGGAGAAGAAAGCACCCCACTCATATTTAATCTTTGTGGTGATTCTCAAGGTAATTTGGTTTTCTCTGTCAGCTGCACTGACCATTATGGGGGCTCAACTCATCCAAGCAGGGTCTCTGTTTATCCAGCTACCCCCAGGCTGCCTTGAGAGCTCTGATGAGCCTAAACTCCCAAAAAGCCTCAGCTGGGACCCCATCCCACCCTCCACATATAGTGTTGGAGTTCTACTAAAGTGCAAACCCTGGCTCCTGCTCTCAGTTCTTGCCAGTGACACTTTCTGGGCTGGTCTCTCTCTTGTACCTGTTCAAGGATGATGTTGTGAGGGAATTCTGCAGTCTTTACCTACCTGTGCTGCTTTCCTAGCAGATAGTGAGTGTTGTAATGGCTTTGCTGTTTGCTGACTGGCTTGTGAGCAGCCACCTTTACATACAAAGGAATTGTTTGCAGCTGCCAAGGGCAGTTTCCAGCCCTAACACAGCTGTGGGCTGGTGTTATTCCTGTGTTCCTGTAGAGCCCTAGGGAATATAGTGTTCCTGTAAAGCCCTAGGGAATGCAGGGTATTCCTGTATTAGGGAATGCAGGGTATTCCTGTATTAGGGAATACTGGGTATTCCTGTATTAGGGAATACTGGGTATTCCTGTTTTCCTGTGTTTGTCTAAAGCCCTGGGGAATACGGGATGTTCCTGTGTAGCCCAAGGGAATACAGGGTATTCCTCTTTCAGCAAATACAGGGTATTCCTGTGTTCCTGTGTAGCCCAAGGGAATACAGGGTATTCCTCTTTCAGCAAATATAGGGTATTCCTGTGTTCCTGTGTAGCCCAAGGGAATACAGGGTATTCTTCTTTTGGCGAATACAGGGTGTTCCTGTAAAGCCCTAGGGAAGAGCTGTGATAGAAGGAGCAATTTCCCTGCTAGGGGACACAGCCCTTGAGGGGAAAATTCCTGTGGTTGCTGTGCTGCTGCTCCCCTGTTTGGTGAGTCCAGGGCCAGGCTGGCTCTGTCCCCTGGAGCTGTGATGCACATCCTTGGGCAGCTTGGTGTGGATTTGGGGGAGCAGAGGTCTTGCTCAGCCTGGCCTTCCTTTAGGAAAAATCTGGGTACAAATTTGAAGGGCTCAGAAGAAGCAGTGAACGGTTCTTACACTGCTGTGGTGTGCTGATCAGAGAAGAAGATTTCTATCACCTCGTGGGAAGGAAAAAGGGCTGGAACTGAAGGCTGGGCTAGCACCTTCCTGCAAGGAAGAAGAGGAGTGAGTGTGTCCATGTGTGAGGGAAAAGAGTACCTGGATGTGAAAAGCAAGCCAAAAAAGTTTAAATGAGTTTTAAATTTAAATATGGCAAGAAGGTCTCTTTGATCAAGGGAAGGGACCTTGCATTGCTCCATTCCCTGTGCCCTGGATGTACCATGTCCTCCTCATCCTTCAAATCTGTTTCCTGTGTTGTTTGAAGACTGTTTCTAATTAGCAGAGCTCAGACAGCAAAATCCAGAGGAGAACCAGTGCAGAGACCAAATCCTCAGAGTTCAAGGGGATTTAGTCCAGCCAAAAATAAATGGCACACTTAGAAAATTCTCCTGAACTCAAGTTCTGATCAGTCCCTGCCCCAAAGTGCTTGCATTTGGACTATGAGGAAAGTTCTGTCTTTGGCAATTTGAGTTGTGACTTCAGCTCTGTAGCAGCTGGATCCTGCATCCCTGGAGGAGCAGTACTGGGAATGTGACTGCACCGCTTTGGCCTGTGCTCTCAGCTCCTCTCAGCCAAGCTCAGCAGCTTTGTGTCAGCTCACTAGTAACCAGGAGAGCTGGGATTTCTTGGGATGAGTGCCTCTTCAGAAATAAAACTAACACAGACTTCGCTTTTTCTTGAGAGCTTGAGCAAAATGGGATTTTTACAAGTTTCAGTCATTGTAGAGCCTTGAGAGCCTGTAATATCAGTAAAGGCAATGTTTAAGCAGTGGAACAGATCCATTCCGAATAAGAAACAGGCAGTTAATATAAGGTAGATTCTCAGGTTTTTTACAGCCTAACTCCTGGGTTGCCTCTCTCAGCTCTGTTATTCCATCCTGGCCCCTGTTCTGTGCAATGTGGGGAAGGCCACGCTGGTGTTGGTGACAGGGGACAGTCCCAGGTAAGGTGCCTGCATTGTTGTCTGCCCTGAAGGTGGCAAATGAAGCCCCTGTAATGAGCTGGCAGGGGCACAGGGGCACAGTCACCATCCCTGGATGGATTCGGAATTGCTTGGCTCTGAGCAGCAGCCCTAATTACTGCTCATTAATGGAAAACCCATTTCAGTTTAATTGCTGAGAGTTTGTGTGTCTGATATAGAGGGTCTGGTCTCTGATCCCCTGCTCCAAGCAGATGCTGCAGTCTAGGGAGGAACTTCAGTCTCCATCTGGTCACAGTAGAGTTTGAGATGTGACTGAAGTTTTCAATGTTGGGCTTTAATTCCCAAAGATCCGTGTGCCAACAGAAATCCTTTCCATCTTTGCCTCTTAGCCACTTTTCTGAAAAAACAAATCATCAGCCAGGCTTGATTACACTGAGTTGGAGGGGTGGAAGCACTGGGTTGCTGATGGACTTGGTGGTGTGATAGATGGGTTAATAAGTGTTGGAGAAAGCCCACGGGAGCGGAGCCTCAGAATGTTTTGGGAGGTTTCAGCTTGCAGTTGACTCCCTGTGTGGGCAAAATCTGTGCAAGACAGGCTGCAGGACATGAACTAAACAAACTTCCCTGCATGGGCTGCCTCCTCCAGGGGATGGGGAAAGCTGTGGGGTGAACCCTGGGCTGTGCCCTGCTGACCCCACAGGGGTGGGCTCACCCTGCTCCTGAGTCTTGCAGAGCAAAGAGCATCTGGTGCAGAAGGGGAGGATGGAGAAACCACTGCAGGATCCTCTGCTGGCTCCCTCAGCCGGGCCTGAAGGGGCAGACAGAGGTGTTGGCTCTGCTCCCTGTGCCTGGGCTCGCTGTGCACGGTGCTTTCCCCATCAGCAGCTCACTCTCTCTGTTTGCAAAAATAAATCAAGCTGGAGGTTGGCTCAGCGGGGCACCTGGCTGCCTGACACACCACATTTCCAGCGTGCTGGTGTGAATGGAGAGCATTAACAACCCTCCAAGGCTGGGATCTGGAGGAAATGGAAGCTCCTCCAGCTCCAAGCTGGAGGCTGAACTCTACTTTTGGGTGTGGAGGTGGGAGGTGCAGCCAAACGTCTGGGGCTCCTGCCTTTGTGTGCAGGCTGCTGCTCCCAAAGGGGGCTCCCAGAGCTGTGGGATGTGGAGGGAAGAGGCATTAGCTGCTAATTTGATGTGCTTGATGTCAAATGTTTGCAGCAGAGAACAGCTGTTTGCTACTCCCACTCTTCTCTCACTCCAGTGTTGGCTGAGAAGGGTGAGAGTTTCTAAAAAGGGTGATAATTTTATTAAAGGTGCAGCAGAAGATGTTTTTATGGAGTAGCTGTGTGGAGGCCCATCAGTGAAAGCAGTGCTGTTGAAACAGGCTCTGGTGATGCTTTTCTAGCAGGTGGAAATTCTGGAAGTCTCCATGGCCCATGGCGGGACTGAGCTGATGTCCTGCAGCACCCAGGGTTGTTTTTCTCCTCTCTTTTTCCTGATATCCTGCAAATCTGCAGCTGCAGGCAGGCTGCTGAGATGGAAAGCATGTTTTTTCCATGTAGAAAATAAGTAAAATTTAATTAAACAGTGGTTTTTAACATGGCTGTTCCACCTTCCAGCATGACCTCCTGGAAACCTCAGGAGAGGGAACAGGCTCTGAGCCTCAGCCTGGCCCATATCCAGGGTCTGGACCCCTTCTTCTTTAACACCCATCAGTGCTGCTGTGGGAAGTCTTGTAAATATTGGAAAAATCATCCCAGCAGTAGCTTCAGCCATGGCCTCCAAAAGATGGAACCACAAATACAAACATGTTCTTGAGATGATGGAAAATTTCTCTGTTCTAAGCTTCTCCTACATATCCTTCAGGCACGTGGGTTTGGGCTCAATGAAAGATCTCCCAGACCAGTCAAGGAGACATATTATGAAACTATTTTCTGGGTTTTGGGGATTCTTTTCAGGGATATTTGAGGTTGCAGCTGAGGAGGTGGAGGCTTTGCCAGCTCTTGGACGTGAGCACATGGATTGGATGCATGGATTCTTCTTTCACTGCTCCTGTTGTGAGAGCTGAGCAGGCAGCACTGGAAGGTCTTCTGTGAAGAATGGGATTGCAGTAGGGCACTTCACAGGTGGGCTAAATAGTTCAAATAATTCAATAACTGAGAATAATTAATGTAATTCAATAGTTCAGAATATCAGTTTGGAAAAGCCTTTTCAGATTAAGTTCCAACCATTAACCCAGCACTGCCAAAGCTACCACATCTATACCTTTAAAAAAAATAAATTTCCAGAGCTGATGTTCCTATCTCTAACCTGAGCAGCAGTTCCAATGCCTGGCAACCCTTTCAGGGATGAATTTTTTTGTAATATCTAATCTAAACTCCACTGGTTCAACTTGAGGTCATTTCCTCTTATCCTGACACTTGCTACCTGGGAGAAAAGACCCAGGAGCATTTCTGCACTTCTTCTCCTGGAAAGATAAACTGGGGGTGAGGCTGTGCCATGGAGGTTCTTCCCTTTCACCTCTGGATGTTTTAGGAGAAACACTGCCAGCCCTGCCAAGATGCAGCGTTTATCCTGCTGTGCAGAGGTTTGGAGCTGAGGGAAGAGCAGGGGCATCCTTGGAAGTGGATTTATTCCAAGCTGGTGGTTTTGCTGGCGGGTTTTTCCAAGCTGCAGTCTCCCACGAGATGGTGCTGTGGGATAAAGGGACACTGTCACCGAGCCACACCACTGCAGCTTCTGGGTATAACAGAAAATTAATCTGTGGCTTTGTCAGAAACGGAGCATTTTCTTTGCAAAGTCCGTTCAGAGAGAAAAATGAAGAGTGGGTAACATCGGCTGCAGCTGGGGAGATTCCCTTCTGCAAGAAAACCCAATCAGAAGGAAAGGAGTCACCAAAACCCACTGAACAATTCACAAGTGGTGCCTTGTCCTGGGCCACTTTTCACTCACAAATTAATGCTGCTAGTGTTCTGCTTAATCACAGAATCACAGAGGGGTTTGGGTTGGGAAGGGACCTTTCAGATCATCCTGTTCCACCCCTGCCATGGACAGGGACACCTTCCATTATCCCAGGATGCTCCAAGCCCTGTCCAGCCTGGCCTTGGACACTGCCAGGGATCCAGGGGCAGCCCCAGCTTCTCTGGGCACCCTGTGCCAGGGCCTGCCCACCCTCACAGGGAACAATTCCTTCTCAATACCTCTGTCACTTTAAAGCCATCCCTTCTGTCACTGCAGGTGAAGAGGAAGCACATCCAATGTGTGTGGAAAGTCCAGGACACATTACTGGTATATGCAATATTTTAGTACTTTAATTAGGTAAGTTTTTACAGAAAAATAATTAAATTAAAGTATTTATACCTGCACTTGGCTTTTACCCCTCTTTTGGGGGAGGGGTTTATGCTCATCCCTGCCTTGTTCCCCTCGCTCTTGGTTGGTGGTTTCATTCTGGGAGCAGTGAGGGATGTTGCAGCAATTTGCCAGTGCCTGAATCCTTTGCTAAGGCTATGATGTTCTCAGTGGTGATTTTGGTTTTCTTGCTCCAGGTCAGTTCTTTGTTTGCTGGCACACCTTTACACCTTTGCTCTTCCTTTGTTGACAGAAGAAGTCTTCCGAGTACTGCTGCTTCCTTCATGGTCTGCAGCTGAGTTATGTCTAAATGTATCCCATGCACTTTTCATGTATTATTTGCTGATTCTGCCTTCTCTGCTGCTCCTAAACCCAACCCTGCCCAGCTGTGGCTCTGCATTTCTTTATCTGACCATTACTGAGGTGTTTGCAGTCCCCAGTGCCAGCCTGTGTCCCAGCTCCTGTCACCCCACTCCCTCTGTGCTGCAGCCCATGGCTCTATTGCAATCCTGGGCTTTTCTTAACTTTGTGCAAAGCTTTTCACCTGCTGTTGATGATGGCAGTGCTGGGTTCCAGGGTGTGTTTTTACCCTGTGGGATTTCTGTCCCACAGCCTTTTTCCTCCACTCACTGTGCATCCAGCAGATTTTTGGGACTTTTTCAATGCTGAGCTCCTGACCTGAGAGTCTTGTTAAGGGAAAATGATTATTTTTGAACATGCCCTGTCCAGTCATGCTCCTTGTTAATAATGATACCTATGATCAGTGCCATGGAAAATGTGGACAGTGCCTAGAAAATTTGACATTTTGCAGAGAAACTGCAAGAAAGTGAATGAATGGACAAATATTTGCCAAAGAGATCCTGCTTTCTTTTCAAGCAAATATCTGGGTTATTGAAATTAAAAAGAAAAAAAAAAGGTACTGTGGCAAACACAAGAAGATCCAAGAATTTCACATCAACCTGTGTTTTTATTTTTTAATTTCAGAGCCTCTCCATCTAGAAATAAAAGTATTACTGGGGTTTGATCTGGAGTCCTCTGAAGTCAAAGAAAGATTTCCCCTCTGAGTGCTTCAGTAACAGTAAATACTGCATTGAGAGAGGCTGAATAATTTAGGCGGCAATTCCCAGTGCTGTGTGTTTGCTGTCCAAACACACTGTGAGCCAAAGGTGCCCTGAGATGTCCAGGAATACAGAGATCCCCTCCACTTCCACTGCCCTGGCTGCTTCCAGCAGCAGCTCAGCCCCTGCCAGCCTGCCTGGCTCCTTAAACCTCCTTTTGTGGCGGCTCCTGGGTATTGCCCGTGTTTCCACCACGGGGATGGGGTGGGATTTGTCCCTCCTGGGTTTAGATTGATGATGGGCAGAGCTCTGTGCTCTCACCAAGTGATGTTTGTGTCTCTGTAGGCCAGGGGAGCTGTGGGTGACTGCCAGAGGCGATGGGGTTGCACTGGTGCAATTAATTCAGTTAGTTGAATTTGCCTTTTTCTGTTTGTTTTTATTCTGAGGAAAGGGCTGGCCAGCTAACAAGTAAAACACAAGTTGCACCCTACTCCTGTAACGTGCCAAAAGCAAAATAATCTTGGTTTGGGGTTTTTCTCTTGCTCATGTTGATTGGCAGGGCCCTTCATTACTGTCCACACAGCTATTTTAAGCTGTGCTCCTGCAGCAATAAAAATGATGATCGGTTGTATTTTTCACCCACAAATGGGATTAATTTATCTCACCCAGTCACTCATGGGTGACCTTTCCCCAGTCTTTCCTTAATGAACTGTTTTGTCATATAATGCACCTATGCTCTAAGGCTACAGTGAATTGTTCTTGCTGCAAATGTGGCCATGGTGGATGGGGCTTGGAGCAACCTGGGATAGTGAAGGTGTCCCTGTCCCTGGCAGGAGGTGGGATGAGGTGAGCTTTACATCCCTTCCAACCCAGGCCATTCTGTGCTTCTAAGAAATGCTCAGCTCCTGATTTTATGCAGATGAGTTCTATCTCTGCCTGGTCACTCCACTTGTGTTTCCTCTGTCCATACAAAAATCTCAGCCTGTCTCTGCAGTGTCCTCTGGAGTTTCAGCCATCAGCCCAATGTGGCAGAGTCCTCAGTCTCTGCCTCATGCCTTCCCTTCTTGATCTGCTGCCAACACTGTGATTATCATTCAGGTCAGCTCCCTGTTGCTTCCTTAGACTCAAATTTCTCTCTGGGTCCTGATGCTCAAGCTGCTTCTGAATTTTGCAGAGCTTCTGCCCAACATTTCTGCGATTCAACCCTTCTTGTCCAGCTGTGCAGATGTGCTCTGTGTGCTTGTCAGCTGATCTCGGAATCCGGAGTTTCTTCTGGGGCTGCCAGGGATACACAGTGCATGGGGAAGTGTTAAACTTCATACACAGTGCAGGGGGAGGTGTTAAAAAAACTTCCACAGCCACAGTGGGTTTGGAGCTTCTCCAACTTACTGCAAGTTTGGGGGCACCTCAAGCCAACTCTAATTATTTCTCTTAATGGACTTCCAGAAAAATGCAAACCTGGAAAATGTAATGGATCCTGTTCTCTTCTCACCAAGACTTTTTCATTGAGGTGGAAAAGAACACCATGATTAGGTGTTCAGGTAAACCTAGACATGTCAGAAAACTGGGATTGTGCCTTCAGCTCTGCTGCTGCCCTGTTCTTCCCTCAGCAAATGCAGGCTTGCCCCATTCTGCTTGGTTAAAACTTCCTTGAGAATCTCATTGTAGCAAATTTTCTAGAACCACCTCCCCTCTGCGTGCACCCCTGTTGCTCCCCTTCCCTGTCACAGCAAAAGCTGTTGTCTTCAGCACCAAAACTGTTCTCTTCACTCCTCAGGTGTCTCCAAGTGCATTCCTTCCCTGATGCTGATCTGCCTTCTGGACAAACATCTTCACAGCTTCTCCTCAGCAGTCTCCCACAGCTGTGCAAAGTCTCCCTGTAAAGAACTCCTAGATTCCTCACCATGAGCCTTTTCAAATCTTGACACCAAGCAGAGCACCCAAATGGGATTTTTGTCCGTGGGGATGCTCCGTGTGGTCTCCCTGGTTCCTTATTAATTCTTTCCTCTCATTGAGGGCAGCAGGAGGTCACAGGGGGAATGGCTCATCACAGAATCATGAAATGGTTTGGGTTGGAAGGTGCCTCAAAGATTCTCTGGTTCCAACCCTCCTGCCATGGGCAGGGACACTTTCCACTAGGTCAAGCCCTGTCCAGACTGGCCTTGAACCTTCTAGGGATGGGACAGCCACAACTTCTCTGGAAACCTGTGCCAGTGCATCCCAGTTAGCAATTTCTTCCTAATATCCCATCCAAACCTCCTCTCTGTGGGTTTGAACCCATTCCCACTTGTCCTGTTGATGCCTTAAGTTTTAGCTTTCATATTTTCAGATTCCGTGCTGCCCAGGGGTGCAGTTCTGAGCCTCATATTAAGTGCTAGTGAGCTCTCCTCACAGAGCAGGGACACAGAACAAATCCTTTTCCTGCTGAGAACCAAGGGTAACTTTCAGCCCAACAGCACAAAAACGGTGAACTGAAGGGAGGAACAAGAAGGATGGGATCTCACAACCTGAAGCTATAATTGGACAATTAAACGCCAATATGCAAATGGACCAAAACTTATAAAAATGTAAGATCTAGTGACCAGCGAGCCATTTTTATGACTATTCTTAGTCCACCTTGGGGGCAGCCCTGGCCAGGCTGTTTTCATGCCCAAGGTGGATCCTGGAGGCCTTTCAATAAATACCTACTTTATTCTCCAGCTCTGTCCAGTCCCTTTTTCAGATCAGCTTTCCCAAGGCATCACTGTCACTCCAGGCCCTTGTAAATATTCTCTTTCCATTGTATAGAGTATTTACAATGTAGAGAATACTCTCTCTTTTTGTAGGCTCCTTTCAGATAGTGGGGGGCTGTAATTAGGTCACCCCAGAGCCTTCTCTTCCAGGCTGAACAACCCAAACTCCCTCAGCCTTTCCTCCCATCATCCTGGGCCTGCTCTGGGCTCTGCAGCAGCTCCACGTGCTCCCTGGGATGGAAGGAGGCCACACCAGCTCCCTGCCCTGTGCTTCTTGCCGCTCCCAGCCTGGAGCCCCGCTCCCAGCTGCCTCTGCCAGTCCCACCAGCCTGGCATGCGACACCTTCATCATCCGAGGCGTCTCCTTTGTGCTGGGAACAGCTGAGGCACCGGGCCCGGCCTTCCCGGCATTTGCGCAAAGGAGCGCTAATTGCATCCCCGAGACGTCTGTCCCGCTTCCCTGCAGGCGCAATCCCTCGGATTTGTGCAGAGGGGAATTGTGCGCTGGGCAGGGCTGGTGCTGGCCCAGATCTCTCTGGTGTGCTCGGTCTCTGCAGCTCCCAGGCTGTGTTTGTCGGCGCTAAGGCACGACGCAGAGCGGGACAGGCCAGGCCGGCGGGAACTGGGTCAGGCTGCTGAGGAGGAGCACAAAGGCCTTGTGTGTGAGCCTGGGAGGGCAGAACAAACAGAACGGGGCATGAAACGGAGAGGGAGCTGGGAAAGACAGAGAGGAAGACACTCTGCACGAGTGTGTTAGACACTAAAGGCAGCCAGGGAAGTGTTGGGCTGGTCCTCGGGGTGGAGGGAAGGTGGTGGAGGAGCAAAGCCCAGCTCATTCATGCTGATGTTGAATTGCTTCAGATTCAACTCAAACACGCAACTACGCGCAATTACGCAACTTCAGATTCGACTGGGATTGCGCAAATGTGCGGCTGCCACCAGGCAGCCAACACGGGAAAAAAGAAATTAAAAAGTGCGGATTGTTGATCTCAAATCACGTGGGTGCTGGGGAAAAATCACCGCAGAGTGATTCGCTCCACCGTGGAGCTGTTCACCACTGGTTTTGAGACATTGCAAAGCGTGGGTAATGTCTCTTGGCAAAGATTTTTTTTTAAAAAAAATCTCATTCAAATGGGGTTAAGGAAACTCCGTGTACAGACCATCAGTTTAACTTAATCTGCCAGGAAAATATTGGAGCAAATAAAGAAAATGTTAGCACATAGTGAGGAGGTCAACAACATCCCATGGGCTTTGTCTAGAACAAATGGCTTCCAAAACATTTTGATTTTTCTTCTGTGACAGTATAATTCAGTTTTATGAGCAAAAGAAAAGCAGTGGTTTTTGTGTAAATTGACATTAATAAAGCTTTTGATTTTCTCCGGTTACCTTTCGATATTCAAGTTAGAGAAACCTCATTAGAAGAAAATTTTCATTTGGTGGTTGCAAAACTGGTTGGAAAGCCATGCTGGAAAGTTGTTTCTTATCAAAAGAGAAAACTTCACAAGGTGGGGTTCTGCAAAGGGTTTGCTGTCAATCAGTGTCTTCATTAATCATCTCAAGGATGATACAGAGATCATTCTTATTAAATCTGTAAATGAGGTCAAGCATAAACTCTCAACTGCAAATACGTCAGAGAAGAATGAGGATATAAAACTAAAATGCTCTCTTTGGCCACTGTTCATGGGAGGAGAAGTCACGGGTTTAGGTTCAGCTATTTAGAGCATTGAGTGTGACTTCCCAACAGGAAGGATAATCCAGGACTGGCACCAGTGGCCTCAGGGCACTTCAGCACAAGCATGGTGTCAGAAAAGGGAGTTCAGCTGTGGTTTGTGCAAAGATGATCCTCCCCCAGTGCAGAGGGCTGCCCTTGGAGGTCTCTTCCCACCTCATTTCTGGCCTGTAAGGTGTGACAGGGTTGCTGGGATGCTGCCTGGGATCAGCCCCACCATCAGCAGCCAGCTCTGTGTGTGGGTGCTGGAGGGCAAGGATGTGCATGTTCCCCTGCCATGACTTTCAGATCTTTTCTTCTCTTTACAGAGAATCTTCTACTGCCTTGAGGACCACCAGGGTGTTTAAAACTGCTTTTGCTGTTCCTTCAAATTTCTTTGGTTGTGGGGGTGAATGTGGGAATTCATAATGTGTTTTATCAACTACACAAGTTAATAATGTGGATCTTGTGTAATTTGGAACACTACCAAAGGATGAATCAATGATGCACAGTTCTAAGTTCACTAAATTCCCAGAAGTAAAACTTGTTCAAAATGTATCTGTGTCTGGAATAATGTTGTCTTATCCTTTACACTTGTGTTTCTATTTCTGCACTGATACAGCTCACATAACATTTCATTTCCCATTCTGAACTTGAAATGCGGCAAGATGAAAAAACGATTTTTGGTAAACAGGGATTTTTATTTTGGATTCTATGGAGAGAACAAAATTTGCTGTGTGTGGAAGTGCTTGCTGCTTTGAAGTGGTTAATTTGCCTTTATCTTCAAGACACATGACATCAGACTGGATCCAAGTGTGTTCTTAAGAGATGGATGAAGCCCTGACACTCCCTAACTTTGGGTTCATTTATAGCTGGGTTATGCTCCTGCAGTAGGAAGCAATCCTCCCTAGAGCCAGGCAAAACCCACAAGGCTGCCCCCAAACCTTGGCTTAAGTGGGCTTTTTGAAACTGGACCTGACCTGGATCCAAATTTAGCACTATTTTTTTTTTTTTTTGTGCCTAAAGGGAATGTATAGGCAAGGAACATATTGTGCTCTGTTGTAATAAGATCTGAGTTTCATCAATATTCAGTACTAGCACATGCTGGGTGGTGTTAGGGACTGAGCAGATCCTGCGAGCACCAGCTGCTGCTTTTATGCCAGTTTTTCATGCTGAACAGTAGGAGACTAAACTCCAGCATCACGCAGAATGGAGAGCTATCACGAGCTGGGAGCAGCACAGGGAAACTCATGCAAATCCCCCTGTGCTCGTTAATGGTGTCTGTGATTGGGCTGCAGGAGGGTGGTGGGGGCTGTGAGGGGCAGAGCTGTTCCCCTGTGCTGTCACGGTGGCTGTGCCACCTCGGGCATGTCTCCAAGGCATAATTATTTTGAGGTATTGAGGTCCACAGAAGCCTTTACTTGAAGGTTGACTAATGCATTATAATGTCTTTTAAAACTCTGGCCCCCAGGCTTCTTGGTGATGAATCATCTGACTGAAAGCATCTGGCCATGTCCTATTCCCTCGCCATGTGGGAGGGTCTGCAGCTCTCTGGGCCCTTGGCTGGTGACACAGGGCTCCCCAGAGCTTTGTCCCAGTCTGTACCAGCCCTCAGGGTAGGTGCAAGCAACCTGCCCAATCTGCCTTCCCTGCCTCTGCAAGCAGTCACTTGTTTGTCTTAATTCTCAACCCTCTGCTTTGCAAGATGACCTCACAGGAGTTTTTGTCCTTTTTCCAGGTACTTTGAGAAAAGATCTTGCAGGTCTCCTTGCCTTAGATGGCTCCAAAAAACCCCAACAATTTCTTCAAGGATGACAAGTGCTGGAGATGGAGGCTGTACTGTATTCTAGAGTGACACCCAGCCTTGTGGTTGTCACACTGGCTGCCCTGGGGCCACCACCAGGACAGGTAGGTCCAGTGCCACCAGGAGATTCCATAATGGTGTTGATGATTTCTTGACTGATATTGGACAAGCCCTCCAGCCCCTGCCAGATCTCAGCAGATTTTTGTGGAAAGCACCAGTTCTCATTTTCCACTCTCTGTCTGCCTTGAGCTGTCAAATTGAGACATCCTGTGGTGGGATGGTTCTTCTTCCAGTGATTGATCTATGGGAAAACTCAAATCTTGGTGGCAGTCAGTGCAATTTTAGAGCTCCTGGAGTTAAGGTGTTGGGACTAATGTCTGGAGAAAAGTTTTTTGGTCCTCTAAAGTCCAAGCACAGCTGTTCATTCTCTTTCAAATCTGTATTTACAAAGGGTATATCACAACCTTAAGAAATGCTCTTTTGACTAGGAGTGGAAATTGCTCCGAGATTGGAACCTGCTTTGATTATAAGCCTGTAGTGTGTGATCAGATATCTCAGTCTCAATGATTAAGATACTTTCCCCCCAATCCTGTTATTGTTAGTGGCAGCTTCTTGCCACAATATAGAATTACAATTTATGTACATATTTTTTTGAGAGCAAGTCTCCACATTGAATGCCTTTAGGCTAACTGAATTCAGTAATCAAATTACAATTAAATCACAGCTCAGAAATGTCCCTAATTAGGACTCTTTAAGGGTCATTATTGCTGTTTTTCTAATTCAAGATACAAGAGTGACTTTTAGTGTAATGTTAAGTTTTACTGTTGATTTTCCTATGCTGAAAGACAGGAAACGCTGTTGGATTTTATCTCTGATTTGCAGGAGCAAGGGAGGTGGCATCAAACAGCAATTTCCATCCTGTCTGGTCCAACGACAAGATGGTGAATCTGCAGGAATGGGAACACACTGGGTTATGTGCCATTTGCCAGGGGAGGAAGCAACTTCCCGTGGAGACTGAAGGCCTCTGTTCCCCCAGCAAGGTCAGCAGAAGCATTTGCTGCCTTTGGCTACATCATAATTGCATTAATAAAGACAGCAGCTCCCGTGGGGCAAGGGCTACAATTAGCAGCAGCATCAGAGGTTTCATCCCTGCCTCTGCAATGTTCCCCTGCAAGCAGAGAGGTTCTGCTGGAATTTACTGATGCCATTCCCTGCCTTTGAACGAGCAGCTCCTGCCGTGCTTTCACCACCCAGCAAATCTCCCCACAGCTGGAAATAGGCCCTGGAGGTGCCAATGTGGAAATCAGGTCTGCTCCCTGCAGTCCTCAGCTGGGGGAGGTGGTGGGAGGTCCCCCCAGCCCAGCACTGGAAATCAAATGATTTGGGGAATCATCTGGTTCTAGCAGGGAAGGGGATGGTTGAGCAGCGTGTTGTGGTTGTCTGGCTGTGTGGGGTGTCTTGGTGTAACTTCTGCCTGCTCTGCCCACCTTGCACGCTCTTCCAGGTTTAAGGTTGGTCAGGAGTGACAATATGTCCCCAGAGCATTCTGCAAGAGAGACAGAATCCCGGAATGGCTTGGGCTGGAAGGGACCTGAAAAATCATCTCATTCCAACCCCCTGCCATGGCAGAGACACCTTCCACTGTCCCAGGCTGCTCCAAGCCCTGTCCAGCCTGGCCTTGGAGACTGCCAGGGATCCAGGGGCAGCCACAGCTTCTCTGGGCAATCCTTCACTCACAGGGAAGAATTTTTTTCCCACTATCTGATCTAACCCTACTCTTCGCCAGTTTAAAGAAATTCCCCTTTGTCCTGTCACTCCATGCCCTCGTCCAAAGTCCCTTCCCAGCTCCCTCAGAACCATTTAGGCACTGGAAGATGCTCTAAGGTCTCCCCAGTGTCTCCTCTTCCCCCATCTGTTCCCTCACAGAACCCACATAGCTGACAATTCCTTGGCAAACCTCGGCTGGGTTGACATCTTCATTTCATTGCGAAAATAAATGATAGAATACAGCGTTTGAAGACCCACAGTCCTTGACATTGGCTGAGATGTTGGAAGTGTGGGCCTGTTTAAGCACACACATGGACACAGAGAAAGGCACAAATCCACCTAATGCTCATGCTGAGACAGTGGGTGACCTGCCAGCAACAGCTTGTGTCACCCATACCTTGGAGAGCTCAGGGGGAGCTGCTGCCTGGCAGAGTGAGGCAGAGCTGCTGCTGAGCTTTGCTTTCTGAAAACTCCCTCCTCTGTGCTACTGCCTGCTCCGGAGCTTATTAACTTTCTCCAAAAATTGGAGATACTGGGGAAGTCTGAAATAGCTTCTTGACCTACCCACTGCACTTTTTGTGGAGTTGCTGCTCTTCAACACTTCAACTTGAGCGAAACTCCTTTTAAAGAAAAGGAAAGGAGTAAAGTAGTGTGGTAGTTTACTCACTGCTTCCATGTGGGAAGTGTGGGTAGAGTGGAGCAACGTGCAGGAGAGCTGATGGACTCACATGTTCGTTAGCACTCCCCTCAGAGCTCCAATGAGGAGGGGCACAGCAGGGATGAGTAGGAGACTTGGACTTGACCCATATCTGCAGTAAATCAGCCACATCTTTTGTTGGATTCTGTGGAAGAGAACATGGAAAAGCTTCCACCCAATGGCAGGAGTGTATCCACATCCAGGACTAACTTTGGTGAGCCTGCAGTGCTGTTTCATCCTATGTCACACTCCACAAATGGAGGAGAATGCTCCTGGTTCCTCCCCCTGCCACATCACCACCCACCAACCTGCTGCACCACACCACCCCTCTCTCCCTTTTCCCCTTGCCAGTCTGAGGAACTTTAAATGGGGGGGAAAAAAAACCATATAAAAAATCATAAACCACCATCTGGTGCCCACGAACAGGATCAGCTCTCAGGCCATTTCCTCAGCACAGGCTGGCACAGTTCCCTCCTCTGCAGCAGATCCACTCATCCTGCTCTAGCTTTGGGTCTGCTCCCATATGGTCAGTGCCTAAATTATTGATATTATTTATACTCCTGTTGTGCCTCAGGTCCAGGGCATTTTTGTGCTGGCTGCTGTGAAGAATCAGACAAAACCAGTCTCTGCCCTGGGAACTAATTCATGTTAGTACCAATTATTGTCAATACTTGGCTGTATTTTTGCAAAGTAACATTCCAGGAGCTTCATACTCTTCCTCCAGACAATGCCTGTGGCTCATAGCTTTTCTTCTGCAGCATTTGACCATTTTCTTCAAGTTCCAGGTGGAGTCATGGGCTTTTATGAAAATCACTGCATTTAAAACAGGAAATTGAAGTTTATATCACTGTAATTTTTGTTATGAAAACTTCACATCCTGAAGACTCAAATCTCAGGGGCTCCAGCAAGCTGAATCAATTTCTTATAAGATTAAGTTTAAGAAGGCACTGGCTTTTTCAGTCTCAGCCTAAGGTGAGAATTGAGATTAATAATGACAATTCTGTCCCAAGAAGGCCTGTTTATCATGGAGTTGTACACAGTATTTAAACTGTGTGTTCTCTTATTTACCTAATAATCAAGGAAAAAAAAAAGGGTTTAAATGATGTTCGTCAAATAAAATATCTGGAACTCTTTCCCCTGCAACAGTAAATGAATAAACAATTGGAAATGAATTCTCACTAAGCCACCTGGGTGTTCAGGCTGTGGTATGTCTGTCTTTTTCAAGATGTCAATAATAAAATCATCTGGACTAGTGGAAATTAAATGGGAAAGAGTTCTACCCTTTGATGGAAACCTGGAACCTCCTGGTGGCAACAGCCTCAGCCCATGAGCACAGAAAGCACCACAGGAGCTTGAGGAACCATGTCAGAAAAAGATGGATGTTTTCACACCAGAGCCTCCTGGAGGATCTTGCTGACCATGTCTAGAACTTGTAGCCAGGGTTGTCCTCCTCATTTGGAAGCTGGAGGATGGTAATGGATAGGACTCATGACTGTGGAGGAGCCAAAGCCCAGTAGGTGCTGCTCTGGGGCATAAATGAGGTCTCCACAGGCATTTGGGAATGGAGAAATTGTCTGGTGTGAGGGGAACAAGAGAGGATTACGACAAGAAAAACGCAAAAGTTTTTTTTTGTTTTGGTGGATTGATCAAATTTAGTGCAGTTAAATGGCATTTATAGCCCCTGAAAGAAGCAAAATCGCTTCAAATTGAGTAACCTTTGATTTTAAACAAACACTAATAATACTGGATCAATGAGTGAAAGTCAATTACAGTTCAGTTAAGCCGTGCCCTTTAAAACATCCCAGAACTGCTCTGCTGTTTCCTCCAGTGATGCATCACAGCTCCCAGAGCTGCTCAGACAGCAGGAACCCATCTTTATTTCCAAAAAATTCAGAAAAAGACAGTCCTGAGCATCTTTTTCTTCTGTCTTCTGAAAGAGGAAAGAGTTCCTTAACAGCTGAAGAATTGTCAAGGAAAGGAGTGATGGAAAAACCATGTGCCCATCTGAAATGGAATACTTTGACATGCTCCCCTGCCATTTCCCACGGGTATTTCTATAAGTGACAGCCACTTATGCCTTTAGAAAGGAAACTCAGTCAGTGACAGTGCACAGGGCCCAGCAGCACAGAAAAAAAGGCTCTTAAAAATAAGGAAATTTAAAAAAATTAGTGACTATGACCACAGCCCTGCTGTATAATCTCAGATTCTACTTTTTGTCCATAATATTTATTTATTCCATGTTTCAAACCATGTTTTGTAGGTTGTTATTGAAGCTTTTCAGTGGTGGCCACATCCTTCCTTCACAATGGAAGGCAGAAATTCCTCCTGAGGATGCAACTGGTTATCTTGATGTGGAAAGGCATGAAAAGGTTGATATCAGGATATCTCCAACAAACTTGTTTATCAGCAACATGAAGCAGTCTTTGTAGACACCAGACAATTTTTTTCATGTTTAATTATATTAAAAATCAGTCTTACACACTGAGGAACCAAGTTGGAAGGGAAGCACCTTGTGAAACCCCCAGATTAAAATCTACTAATGGCCTTATGGGAACCTCGAATCTACCCAGCACAAGATGAAATGTTGTAATGATGCAACAGAAAGCACAAAACTTAGATTTTCTTTGTGCTGTTGAACTCTTTAGACAGTTCTGTTGTATGAACTGCACGTAGGAAGGCTCAGGGGCTGGTGGGAGGAACAGGGCACCTTCACCCTGGAGTGTGGTGTTTCCATCAATTTTATCCTTGTGAATTATGAAAATCTTTTTTTTTTTTTTTAAGTTTTGCCTCTTAAAGAGGCCATAAAACTCTGTTTTGGAGGACATCAGGGTTGAGAGAGTGTGTGTGGCACTGTATTTGCAATTACCACGAGCCAGCAAGTGCAAGGAGGTTTCTGCTAATCCAGAAGCTGAATTTTATCTGTGTATTGGGGGATAATACAGACATATAAAAGTAGTAGCATGTTACAGTGGAATGATTTTGAGGTTAAGCTCATTAAACAACTATTTCTCAGCCAGTTTGGATCCCAGGCTGGATTTGCTGACAGCTTTTTTCCACTTCCATTTCCTTGTGTGCACTGGTAAAGGTGGAGCCATCATTTTATGTGTGGGACAGGCTGGGGCTTGATGCTTTTCCTGATAAAAGGGAGAGAAGCCAGATCTCTATGACAGAAAGAGTTAATCCATTAACATCCTTTAATTATGCTGCTGCCAGACAGCCTAGTTGTGCACCTGACCAAGTGAACCTTTTTATGCAGCAGAAAAAGAAGCTTCTGGAAAGTGTATCCACTGTGGCTTTCCAATTACTGCTGTCCTTTTTGTGCTTTGTTCATTTTGCATTCATTTAGATGAGTTCAGAGATATCCAGGTTAGCCAGGATGATAAATAAATTAACCTTTATTAATTAGACTCTTTAGGACTGATTCATTTATTTTGTTTCAGCGTTTGTGACTCACCACAAATGAACGCGCTCTGTCTCTCTGCCTCACAATCTGTTTGTCTTGAATTTCAGTTTATTGTTGCATCTGTTTGGGATCTTTCAATATGGGAGAGAGCAATGATTTAAGGATTATAAACATGCATAAACAGTGTAGGAATAAACGGAGAGGCTTGGCATGTTGCTCTGGGCTCTGTGCCAGGCTAACATGACTATCGGGTTTATCTGAGCTGTCTCAGATCTGTCTGCTTTGGAGAGGAGATGGTGAGAACAGGCAGCTGTCCCTGTCTGTCCATGCTGAATCATCCCTCCCTGCCAAAATTCGGGAGCGCTCCCTGCTGAAGCACCAGGGGCACAGGAAACAGCCCAGGCTGCCTTCCAGAGAGCAGAGTTTGGCTCTGGTTTTGGTTTGATGGGCACACATCGAGCGGCGTGTCTGTCGGACACACCTGACACAACCTTCCTGCCTCTCAGATTTGCACAGTGGGGCTGAGGATGGGCTGAGCTCTGTTTCTCCTCTGAGAAGAGGACCACAGCTCTGATGTCCTCTGGCTGGACACCAGCCAAGCACCCCAGAAGGCAGAAAGAAGCAGACAGGCTGTGCTGCCCCTTTCTCCTGCTGCTGGGGCTGAATCCGTCCCTGCTTCTGTCACAGGCACTGTATCTTCAGCATGGCACCAGGTTTGTGCCTCGACAGCCCCTAATAAAGCCATTTTTCTTTCTCAGCCTCCACCAGGCAGGCCTGCTCTGGATGCTGATCAACAATTTAGCTTTACTTGGGTGACTTGGAACAATCCTGGCTCTTTCAAGGCTGAGTGGAAAAATGTTCCCAGCATGTCTAAGGGAAGACCTAGAAGATTTGTCTATAGTTCTTCTTGCTGGCACATCCCACTGGGCATTTGATTCCCACATTTAAATTCTGAGCAGATAGCACTTAGTCTTCACCAGAACAGGGTTGGGTTTTTTGTTTTTTGGTTTTGTTTTGTTTTTTTTTTTTTCAGCTCCATCAGCATATCAGAGAGCAATATTAATGCTTTAAAGTGCAAGTCCCTGACACGCCAGCTCTGCCTGGAGCAAGCAGCAGGCTAAAGCATCCAGTGGTAAATAAGCTCAGCAGATTCCTGATGGAAAGTAAGAGAAGGGGCACATTGGGATAGAACAACAAAATGTTCGTGTGTCCATTTGACTTTGTAAATTTGCTGGAAAAGGACGTGGTTTCCACAGAGCACTTTTGGTTTGTGATTTGTGTGCCTCCAGCTTTCTCCTATCAGTGTTGGTTTGTCTAACAGAAGGTGTGTTATACCTTGCCAAAAACTCCCTCACCTTTTGGGCAGTGCCATGGTGTCACTGCAGCCCAAGTAGACATTCCAGGCTTTGTGTGTGGTTTCTCTTTCTCAGAGTCTGTCTGTGGACATTCCTCTAAATAAACAGGTCTTAAACATCTCAAGCTGCCTTTATGCAGGGAGCAACTGGGTATACAATGCAAATTGCATAAAATACTACTGGGATGAGCACTCCTATTCCCTCTGAAAGTGGATGGGATTAATTACTTTGGCGTAGCAATTACTGCTGGGATTTAACTCAATCAATGACTGTCTCAAGTTTGAAGTTATTCAGACTTGAATAACTTCTTTCTTTTAAATAAGAAATATTCATTTCTTATTAAAAAATAGCATAAGGACACAGCTAGAGTGAAGTTCTCAGAAACCTGACCTTGGAAAAGGATTGCTTTCTTTCCTGGGGAACACAATGAACTCACAGTTGTTTTCTTTTGAATGGATAGCATAAAAATACGTGTTAAAAGAAAAAACAAACAACAACTAATCTTAGCTCTTAACAATTCTGAAAATTACTTGTAGAATGCCAAGGTTGTTCATTGTCAAGACTGGCTGGTGAGACATGAGCTTGTATCAGCCATGTTTGTAGTTTTGTGTGTTGAGTACGTGAGGATAAAACAACATAAATAGAGGTAGTTTGGGCAGATTTGTTAATGGGACTGGTAACCTTCTCCCACCCGCTCCTCCCCTTCCTACAGGCTCTCATAGGTAAAAGTCACAAAGCAAGATTTTTTTTCTCTTCCTGCCTGTCCTTTACAACTTACCTTGAGCTGTGAAACCATCTGGAGCCATAAAACAAAGAGCAAACCCTCAATGGATCTCCTTTGCTTCTGTACGTGCCGCTTTTATGGGCAAATAATTAATGCCACGTGGGATCTGAAAACAAAGGTGATAGTTGCAAAAATATTTGCAGGCTGTGGTTCCTTTCCAGCAGCCTTTGCTTTATGCCCCAGGACTCAGGAGCAGAGATTGCTCCTCTCCTGATAGAGCCACAGCCAGACGTGCCTGAGGTGTTTTAACAGCACCACTGAGGAGGAATTGCTAATGTATTTTTCATCTTGAGAGCCAGTGGCCTCTGTTGCATGTGCCTTGCAATTAATAGGGAGAGACACCTTGTATGGAGCTGGCATCCTCAGACTAAAAACACCACCCCTGTTAGCCACCCTTCTGCTGCATTTGATTTGAGTGCCACTCCAAACCCCCCTGAACACACACACAAACACGTGCTGCAACGCAGAGGAGCCCTCAGCCTCACATCCAGAAACAGAGAAGAGGATTTTGATGTGCAAATTTCTCCTGTCATTAAAATATAACGCTGGCTCGTCCTTTATCAACAGGCTTGCTCATCTCTGAGGCTCAGCTTGTCGTGTGTAACCGTGTGCTGTATCAGCTGTCCTCTGGGGAGGGGGGATATTAAGAGCAGACAGTTGGTGTTGGCCAGCCACATCTACTCAGACCTCAAATATTCCTGCCCATGCCAGCATCAGTGGCCTTGTGGAATGTTCCTTTCTGGCCTTGTAGTCTCTCCTGCTTCTCTGATTTCAGTGAGCTGCTCCTCACTTGGCTGGAGCTGCTCTGATCTGTATTAAAGCCAGATCAAACTCCAGCACAGCTTTTGCCTCCTTAATTTAATTGATCTACCCCAAAGTTTCAGAAGAACCAGCCCTGTTCTTGCAGACAAGCATGGGTGCGTAATTGCAGAGATGTTACATCTTGCAGTGGGATCTCTCATCTCAGAAATTCCTCTGAAAGTTTTTTGGCATTGATCTCTCTCGGACACACCAGTTCCCAGTCTCCAACACCACATACCATAGGGCAGACTGGATTGCAGATTATTTTTCCTACCATAACCATTCCTCACACTTTCCTCTGGCCTCTGCTGTGATTCCATCACATAATAGAGACACTGCATAGAAATAATTTATTTTATTAAACTCATCCATTTGTGGCTACAGAAAGCAAACCAAAAGCTTAAACTTTTCGTACCACAGGCAGGTGTGATTTGGGGAGCAGCACATTCACCTGCCATCAGCTCTCCAGGGATAAAACCTGGAGAGCACCACACAGACATTTCTTGGCTGATTTTATCTACTGGGATGGATTATTGGAACAGCAAGATAAAGGGAGAGAAAGGCCTCAGAACATATTCCTTGTCATATACTTTGTGAATTTGCAATGAGTGTGTAGAGTGGGATTATTTTAGCTTTTATGCAGTAAGATTTCCAGCTCCACATTTTCCATGCTGACATTTGT
Organism: Brachypodius melanocephalos; assembly: GCA_013398615.1. NCBI lineage: Eukaryota > Metazoa > Chordata > Aves > Passeriformes > Pycnonotidae > Brachypodius > Brachypodius melanocephalos. Next base: position 11,381,351 of record VZSR01001238.1, on the reverse strand, counting down.
GACCACACTCATTCTCTCTCCCTCTCCTATTTATCCCCATCCAGGCAAAGACTACACGTGCTCGGTGAGTTGGTGGCATCACTGCACAAAAGCCTGGCTGAGCATCAGGAGCTACACCCAGGGAAGCAAAATCCATCTTGCAGTGCCCTGTCCTTCAGGTCTTGGCTGAGGTGGGTCAGGCAAGCAGCCCTGGCCAGCAAAACAAATCCTCCCCGAGGAGCAGCACGTTGTTCAGGTCTGGCTGGTGCAAAGTGCTATTGATCCCACATTAAGGCATTTAGGAATGGCTGTAATACAGAGGAATAAATGTCACACTCATAAATAAAGTGTTGGACTAATTTAAATTATCCTTGCAAGACAATTAGAAGCTGTTCCAGCTCTGGATCCATGTGGCCCCTTCTTGAGATAGATAATTTGGAAGCAGGCAGCACCTTTCTTCTGTATTTGTATTTTTTTGCAAACTTTCAAAGGGCACAGCAGTAATATTGGATGGAAATGAGAAAGATGCTTATAGCATGGATTTTGCTTTCCTATCAGGCACCCAGGAAAAGCTCTCTCCTCATTCCATGTCAATAAAAAAAGCTAAAGCTAGAGGGCAGAGAAACAGAGCCTTAAGCTTTGAGAAGCAATCTTTCTAAACTTGCTATCCCACACTGGCTTTTTAATTAAAAATTTATCCTCCAAATTACTTTTGGTTTCCATCTGAATTCGGTTTTTATTTACCTTTTTCGAAGGCTCCTATTCTGGCACGTGCAGCAGCACAGGGAGGGGTGGGGGTCAGTCTCTCCATCAGTGTGTCTGTCTTCCCTGTTTACCTCCAGCCTCTCATCTCACTCCTCTGCTGCATATGCTGAGCATCTGGCTGCTACCCAAACACGTTTGATGAGTGTCTGCAAATAACAGGATTCCAAATATAAAATATTCTGTGACTCGCATTAATCACAAACAGAAAAAGAACA
>VZSR01001238.1:11366006-11378246 GCA_013398615.1 Brachypodius melanocephalos | reverse complement strand
CAGGGGTGGCACTGGATGATCCTTAAGGTAATTTCCAACTCAAACCTTTCTGTGATTCCAAGCACTCTGTGATTCTGTGGGGCTGGGAGGAAAACTCCTGGATCACACCTGGCCCCAGAACTCACCCAACTCCTGAAACTTCAGACAGACTGGGAAAGGAAAAGAACAGAAAATGAACAAAGTAACTTTCTTCAGATTTGTAATTCAGCCTTCATTGTGAGAGCATGCATCAACCCAAATTTTTTTTTAGAGAACTCTGACTGCAAATTATGCATTTTGTGAACTGGCAGGGAAGGGTTTAAAAGTCTCCCTGTAAAAATGAGGCCAGTTGATCTGTGCCTTGGCTGTTTATTCCACAAAATCAAAGTGTGTATAAAATCCTCCTGAATCAAAACAGCAACACTTGCTACCAGCTGGAGAGAGCCTCTGATCTGTGCCCCAGTGCTCATGTCTGCCCTCAAGTTTATCTTCTCCTGGGTGACCCAAAATGGGTTGCAGATGTGGTCTGATGATGACCAAGATAGGGAAAAGTTCTTCCTTTGAGTTGCTTCTGTGGCCAAAGCAGGGACAGCCAGCCAGGGCTGTTACAGGGTTTTTTCAGGTCAATAATAAATATATTAAATAGTGGGGGATTTTGCCCTATCAATCCCCTGTCCATCCTCCCCTGTGTGATGGGGCTGCCCCGACACTCCCCTGTCCACTGGCTGCAAAAACCCTGGGAGACACCAGAAATAATTAAAACTATCAGTGTGGGTTTAACAACAACCCCCCCCCCCCCAACCCCTAAACAAATACACAAACACCCACTCCATAAATAAATAAATAGCATACTGCCCCCTCAAGCAAATCAGAGCAAAACATCAAACCAATAACAGGACATCAAATAACATAATAAACAAATTTAAAAAATCACCATTCAAGCACGTGTTTCTCCTGGCAGGCTGAGGGCAGGTCATTCAGCACAGCCTGGAAATGATGGATCCATCCCTCCAGACGTGTGATTCCTGCTCCATTTTTATAAAAACTTCTCTCTGGAGCTGACAGAATACAGGGTAACAGGTTCCTGCTGCTGGTGTTCAGCCAGGTTGTGTCTACCAAAAAGTGCAAGCCAGTGTTTTGTTTTATGATCCTGTTAATTGGCTGCACAGTCCATAATGTCCATTATCGTACCCTGGAAATTAGGTTTATTGTGGTATTGCACCACGTGCCATTCTGAGGGGCTCATTGTTCCCCTGTACATGCTGAGTTTTGCTCGTGGGGTAGGTGCTGAATAGAAAAATCCATTCCTCTGTGAGCTTTCCTCATTAGTAAGTTCTAATAAGCTGCTGGCCAGCGTTCAGTGCAGCAGTGGAGATTGCAGCTGCCTGCAGTGAGAGCCCCTTCCCCGAGCCCCAGCCATGCCAGGAGCAGACAATCCTGCCTGGCACGACTGTAGATGGTGCTCTTGGTTTGCTTTAGCTGCCTGTAGACAGCACCAGGGCACTCTCTGCTCTCAGGCCTGTTCCCACAGAAATATCCTGCAGAAAGCAATACTTGGGATGCCCGAGCAGCTTTTTAGCTCTGGTGTGTGTCCCAGTGACCACGGCCCCCAAACCACCCCGTGTGCTGTCCTGAAGTGCTGAGGCTAAGTGTGTGTATTTCCCAGAGAATCTGTGGCTGCCCCTGGATTCCTGGCAGTGTCCCAGGCTTGGATGAGGCTTGGAGCAGCCTGGGACAGTGGAAAGTGTCCCTGTCCATGGCAGGGAATGAGATGAGCTTTAGGTCCCTTCCAACCCAAACCGTTCTGTGACTCCATGATTAAGCAACAAGCCAATATTTCCATGGCTCCTTTTCCTAGCACCATGTCCTGGAGAGGTCCCTCTGCAGAAGGAAACACCCCAAGAAGGCACATCAGTGCCTGGCTGTGCCAGAGGGGTGGTGTGGCAGCTCCCATGGGTGAAGGAGCTCTCCCTGCTCAGCTGCCAAGTGGTTACAGCTCTGCAAAACCTTCCTCAGCTCCAGCCAGCTCCTGTTGACAGCAGGATTAAGGCAAGAGTGCTGGATTATGGTTTTTAATCTCTGTAGGAAGTGGAAAGCCAGTGAAGATGGGTGTGGGCAAAGCTTGATGTGCTGAGCACACCCCACCAGCCAGGCAGTGCATCCCTGGCACAGAGAGGCTGCTTGGGGCTGATGCTGCTCTGTGCTGAGAGGATCTGTCAGCAGGCAGGCAAGGAAAAGCCGTAAAAACACTTTCCAAAAGGATAAACACCTGTGTGAAGTCTTCTCTGAGGACTTACAGCTCAGGGTGAGAATTTGATAAGGCCTTAAAATGCAAGGGGAGCTGTAAAAGGCTTGGGTGCCCAGCGCTCGTATAAACAGCTCCTTCTCAGTCCAAACATGTGCTCCAAACCAAACTGTGCTCTCTGAGACTTATTGATTTATATAAACTCTATTCACCCACTATAGGCCATGGCTGAGCACCACCAGTTTAAGATTACACCTAATCTATAAAAATATTTCTACCTCAACAAGTGGTGCTCCATCATCAAACAGAACAGCTATGCCTGGGTGGAAAGGAGGAGAACAGAGATGATTTTGCACACACAGATGCATATTGCCTGGATGTGCCTTCATGCCTGTGCACAGGCACAAACTTATCTTTTAAATAAACCCCATTGCCTGGACATTAAAAGGCTTGGCAAAAAAAGTAAGGAAAAATGAATGCTTCTGCAGCTTCCTCAGCACTAATTGAATCTCTGTCCGTAACATTTACAGACTTTAAGAAGAGCCCACTTATTTACCTTTTCTCCTGGATTTTTTTTTTTCCTCTCCATTTAAAACTCATTGTGTTGTGTCATTTTATAGGCGCCAGGAATAAATCTTTTGTCAACTCTATTGCATTGTTATGCAAAGTACACAAAAAAGTATAGGAATAAAACACCCTGAGAGAAGCTGAGTGCTGCTCCTTTCAGCCCTCCCAGCCTGCCCCAGCAGCAAACTCTCCAAGTTTGCTAACACAATCATTTTCTCAGGAAAACTTCCTCACCCTTGGCCATTGATTGCAAAAGAGTTCACTTGACCATGCTAATGCCGGCTGCGGGGAAGTGAATTTACTGGGGGATGAAAGACTCCGTGAAGGAGCCATCAATTAAATCTGCAGAATCGATCCTGCAGGATGGAGGAGCTGCTGGGCACCACGAGGATTTCTTGGCAGCAGGAGAGAGGTCAGCTGCAATAAACTCCCTTCTTCCCCAGTGATGGGGACGTGTCCCCCAAGAAGAGTCACTTTAGGGAAAACCAAAACCAAAACCACGGCTGTTAAAAATCTTTCAAAGGGCAAATCTCCAGGCACATCTCAGCTCCTACAGGTGCTGTCCTCAGGCTGTGGTTTGTGTGAGGGGCTCAGAGCCAGATCTGAGTTGTGAGAAGAGGGACCTGAACCTGCGGCTGACCCCTCCAGCAAACCCCACATTTCTGGGGGCTTTAACTCCTCACCCAGGCTCGTTAACATTGCTGGAGCAGAGCTTTGCTCCCACAGTTCAGCCACCAAATGGAATTAAGTCACTTAATTAGGCTGGGAGAAACACAAAGAGGGATTGAGGAGTGAGGGGACTTGGCTGCTCTCTGCAAGGTGACGTCAGGGGCTGCTGGAAAAGCTCATCCACACAGCTTTGACCCTGGAAATCTCCTCTGTTGGAAAAGTGGCGGAGTAGGATGTTTGCCCGTGATTTGTTTGGTTTGGTTTGTATTTTTTTTTTTCCTGTCCTACCATAAAACATTGCAGAGAGCTGGACTGATGGTATGAGAGAGCCCTGGCACTCCTGCCACCCATTTCTCTTCCCCTCCTTGTTTATATAAAGGCCCTTTGCTTAGGAGAAGACAAGTACAGCAACTGTCTGTGCTGGTGGAAAAAGGAAAAATGAAGGGAGAAAAGAGTCAGGAGAGAGCCAATAGTAAACTTGTGCCTTCTGGGAGGTAAATAATAAATCTATGGTGAGACAGGGGAGCTTTGGGAGCTCTCTCCAGGTGTTACTCAAACTTATCCACTCTCACCCACCTATTATTGCTCATTTTTTGTTTTTGACAACATGGAGCTTGCACTGATGGGAGAAACAGCCCCCTGCCAAATGGAAAAGCGTGAAATTCTTTACTCTTTTTTATTTATTTGCTCAAGTATGAGTTTAAATGAAAGGCCGAGGACTCCACACATGCCTCCTGGAGTCATCCTTGGAGCATCTTTCTGGTGGAGCACAGGTCCCACCTTCAGAAGACCCTGCTTAGTGCCTGGAGCTTGGTCTGTGCAGGGTGGGATGAGGTCTGGGAGCCTGGAGCAGCTGCTGGCTGTTGGCTGTGCAGTCACTTGTGTCTGCTTCAGAGGTGCCAGAGCACCGTGGGAAGGGTGGAGGAGCTGCCAAGGGAGAGGTCTCACTCTATCTCTTGGACAAATTTAATGCTTCTGGGGGGTCCATATGGAGACGTGAATCCCTGGGAAGTGTTTGCCACCACTGCAGGCATTAATCTCCCAGAACAGGTTGGGCAGTGGGGTGCTTGGGTTGCTTCACCTTTCCTTGGCACAAACTGACCATTTCTGATCCCACAGGGATCCTTGCCATGAGCCCAGCTTGCTCCTGCCCTGCCCCACACACCCATGGCCCCAGCTGGCTCCACTCCTGCCCTGAGGAGCTGTTCTAGTCATTTAAATTCCTTCAATATTTATTCACTTTATTCCTTAAACACCAGAATGCTTCAATGGATATTTTAGCTGAAGATTTTTCATTTATTTTCTTTCATCATCTCCAGCTATTTCTTGCCTTCAGTTGAGCCCCTCATATGTAAAGTCACCTCTCTGCACCTTTGCCTCAGGTATCCTGGCACCCCAGACTGGACTGATGAAACATCCCACCTGCAGACCTGAAAAAATGAGGAGAAACCACCACGTTTTAAAGCAAGATGATGAATTTAATTCCACCCAACTTTACATTACCTTAAGCTGTGTGTGACTTGGCAGATCACCCCATTGCCAGTCCTGAGCCCTGCCACTGAACCCTTTATCAAATCAAACCCTAATGAGGGCAGACTAATCCCATTTCTGTGGCATGGGAGGACATTGATTGCTGTGCCTTATCTTACCCCTTTCAGTACAGCTGGTTGCAACTGTTTGCTCTGCTTTTATGCTGCTGTTTGCAGATGGAGATGGAAAAGGGGCCGGGAAAAAGGATCATTGCACCAACAGGTTTCTGTTTGTGGAGCTGTGCAGTGCACGGCCCCCAGGATGAGCAGAAACAAGTATTTATGAATTATTTACATTTCTTTGGTTGCTGTTCACAGTTTTGCTGTTTAAACAGTTTGTCCTCCGTTCTAGGAGCAGAAAGAAAGCCAAATTGACTTCAATGACAGCTCAAATATCCCACAGAATGACTAGTAAGTAATCAAAGTAAACAACTTGTAAGGAAAATACAGCCTGAAAAATTATTCCTCCAATCCACACAACAAATCGGTCATAGAAGAGGAATTTTTGTTCTACAGAAAACCCTCAAATTAAAAAGCAAAGGGAAGGAAAATGGTTTACCTTTTCCACTATAGAATGGGCCTGTTGCCAAAAAAGTAGAATAAATATTCAATATTATTGTGGTTCTTTGTCTCTAAATTGTGAGAACATCTGAATCCTGCAGAAAAGTAAAGAACTGAATTGAGTCAGCTACAGAGATGATAGTCTTTTCCCTTATCAAAACGAGACAGAAGCACTTTATTTTGACTTTTTCCCATCAAAAACGTTATGGAAATCAGAGATTTCCTTTGCGAGATTTTGATGAAAACGAAAATCCCATTTGCTAATGAAATACCAGCCTGCAGCGGGTGCCCACCAGTCATGAGGCTGTTTCTGGTACCAGCTTTCCCTCAGCACCGGTCTGTGGAGTTCACTGGGGCTGCTCTTGGCTCCAGCAGCTCAGAGATCCCTCACAAAATCCTCCTGAGCTGGGAAAGGGCTCTGCTCACAGCTGATTTATTCCCCATGAATAATTCAACCACTTCTCATCACTACTCTGCCACACACCACGCTCGGTTTTGTCACTGACACCTCCAAAAGGAGATGGGAAGGGCAGAACAAGGGTTCCATGGCCTGGAACATTCCATGAGTTGTGTTGGTGTTGGGCTGGAGATGAGCCTGGCCTGGCCAGCAGAACCCCAGCAGCTCAGGGCTGACACCTGCAATGTATCCCCCAAACCCAACCAAACGTGGGTTGTGGATAACTGCAGCGTGACTGGGTTTCAATGTTTGTGATTCAGTCAAGTTTATTGCAAAAAAAACCCACCAAAAGCCAACCCAACAAAAGCCAACCAACCAACAAAAAAACCCACAAAAAGCCAATGAACCAACCAACCAACCAACAACAACAAAAAAACCTACAAAAAACCAACCAACCAACCAACAACAACAAAAAAACCACAAAAAAACCAACCAACCAACCACAACAAAAAAAACCAAAAAAAACCAAAAAACCCAACCAACCAAACAACAACAACAAAAAAACCCACAAAAAAACCCCAACCAACCAACCAACAACAAAAAACCCCATAAAAAACCCCAACCAACCAACAAAAAAACCACAAAAAACCAACCAACCAACAACAACAAAAAAACACAAAAAAACCCCCAACCAACCACAACAAAAAAAACACAAAAAACCAACCAAGCAACCAAAAACAACAAAAAAACCCACAAAAAAACCAACCAACCAAACAACAACACAAGAACCACAAAAAATCCCCAACCAACCAACAACAACAAAAAAAACCACAAAAAACCAACCAACCAACCAACCAACGGCCAACAACAACAACAACAGAAAAACCCCACAAAAAACCAACCACCACCAACAACAACAAAAAACCCACAAAAAACCCCGCAAACCAACTTGTTTCTGCACATAGGCAAGATACAGGTCTGGAGAAAATGGCATTTTTACGTAAATAGAAATTGCAGAGAAAAATCTCTTCTTCCTCTGCCCAGCTTATATTCAAGGCTATGCTCCAGAGTTTATTTTGCAGGTGAGCTGCTGCAGCCTTAGCTCTATAAATAAGCCTGGCTGCATTGATGTCAGCGGCACGATGCTGCGTGACACCTGCTGAGGATAGGTGCATAAGAATTTCTCATAGCTCCTCCTGAGCCCACGAGTGCCAATTGATGTGGCAATTACACATTAATACCTGTGGCTGTGCACAATCAAACTGGGTCAGAAGGGATGCAACCTTTTGGTTTTGAAAATTAATAAAATATTTATTGCAATCAGCTCATGCCTCCCAATTTGTTGCCAATTAACTAAAGTGTTTAGTGTGAAGCTGATTGAGGCTGCAGCCATGGGGCTGCAACTAGGGGAACAAATTGGAGGCATCTTGCCCTGAATTTCTCTCTGGTTCATCTTCTCCAGGTAGGGACAGAACAGCAGGAGCCAGGAAAACATGAGGACTTTCCAGGGGAAGACATCTCCAGCTATCAAGAGCAGACAAAGCCATCAGACAGCTAAAACACCCCACAGATTAACACTCTGAAGTGCATCAGGCCAAACTCCTGTTGCTGAGATTTCAGCCAATAAGATGGAGTTGACTTTTAAATACGTTGGTTGGGGGTTTTTTTTTCAGGAATATTGATTAAATGCGGAGCTGCAAAACACAGTGACACCAGGTTTTGAAATATGTTTGCCATGGAAATTCAAACCTTGATTTTTAGCTGGTGTGGTGTGTGGGGTCTGTTAATCTAACCTGAGGAGATCCCTGCAGTGTGGGACCTCAAGGCGTGGCAGATTTATATAGTTGCACAGAGGCCAAGAAGGGAGAGGAAAAGTACTGGAGGTGATGTCTTGGATCAGCAGAGAGCCTCCTCAGCTGCTGTGGGTGCACTAATGCTGCCGGGAAGATGCCTTGGATGCTTGGATGGCACGTGGTGTAAATCTCTTCTGGAAATCAGCAACAACAGAACTGCCTTGAACTGGAGACTGATGAACACCTACTCCTGTCCAGTGCTTTGCTCCTGCTCCTTTTGAGCATCCTTCTCCTGGCACAGCACAGCTGATGCCCCTGGGCAAGCAAAAAAAAAAAAAACCAACCCTAAACCCCCAAAGGCCAAGTTATTCCAATACTTGAACTCTCATTTTTGTCCCATAGAAGTTTTTTATTTAAATTACGTTCACAGCCTCAGTGCCTTGATGACTCCTCAGAGCATTTTCTTCCCATTTGTTTATTTTTAATTTAAACCAGTGAACTCTTCCTGCATTCCTTCCCTCCTGTCAGAGAGCAGGACAGATTTGTTAGAACTCCAGTGTACTCTGGAGATGAGTTTATAAAACCTTTACTCGGGGTGTTTCAGATGAGCACAGGCTGTGCCAGAGGGAGAGCCAGGTTCTGTGCCAAGAGAAAGAGCAGGCCCTGGGTTTTATTTATGGGTTTTGTTCAGCTTGTTCAAACTCTGTAATGAGGGACTGTCTCTTCATCAAATCTGTCTAATGGGATCTTTGATCTCCATTAGGAAGTGGAGCTCAGTGAGGACAGAATCAGCATCAGTAGCACGTTTTATCTGAACCTCCCCATTGATACAGGAAAGGTGATTCATCCCCAAACTGGGCCATTTTTTTCAATGAGCTTGCCATTCATGGGAATTAGGTCTAGTCCTTGCTGCTGCAACTCACATAATTATTAATAAACTGAATGTCTGCATCTAAAACAAGATCAAACCACATCTTTTCAAAGAATGGCAGGGCAGAGCAGAGCTGGCTCTGTTCCAGCTGAGGGGTAGCAGGGAGCCAAAGACCAGCAGATGAACATTTAATGATGGCTCACACCAGCAGAGTAGGAGGTGCCAGGGACACAGGAGGTGGCAGCAGTGTCACAGCTTCTCCACTTGCATCCTTGTTGGAGCTGAGCTGGATGTTCTGTAGCATCCCCCAGGGTCAATTTGTCTTCTTGGAGTTGCACAAATGCTTACTGTGAACATGGAAAGAGACACGATGGGTGAGGAACTGGAAGAGGACAGGGAATGATCCTTGGAAGTCTCCCTTTTTCAACATCCCCTGATGGAGCCTCTCATTTTAAGGGGAGATGAGCACCTCACCCTCTCTGCACAAAAAATTATCACCCACAAGCACCCTGTTGGAACAGGACCAAGACATTTTTAGGTGATTCAGGCTCAGGTGGAGCTCAGCAGCTCCAGTCCTACCCCCGATGGTGCTTTCAGCCTTCCCAAGGGTGCTGCAGAGCCTGGACTCAGCGTGGCTGGAGAGTTCATCCAGCACAGGCTGTGACAGGCTCTAAATCCACACGTGCAGCTCCACTCCCCCTGGAAATGGGCACAGATTGGGTCCATGACAGCAAGATTTATTGCAGTGTGAACAGCAGAGAAAGAACATTGGGAAAGAAACCTTTGGCCAAATATCTTGATCTGCCTCTTTCTATTATTTCGTTGCAGAGTGTTATAATGGTGAGGCAAAAAGTTCTTGCAGAAAAATGAGGGGAAAAAATATTTCCATCATTTCACAACTGTTGGTGGAAATTCAGGGAGGAAACAAATTCCTGCCCTAGTGCAAGGGTCATTTGGATGAAGTCAGTGCTGAATCCTGTTGTGTGGAAAAGAGCTGCCCTCCACTGCAGGGGCCAGGCGCCAAAAGTGGGATAAGCGGGATTCTGTTTCCTAAAACTGTGAATGTGAACTTTAAAGATCATCCATGACAGGACAGGGACATGGGCAGGGACAGCTTCCACTGTCCCAGGCTGCTCCAAGGCCTGTCCAACCTGGCCTTGGACACTGCCAGGGATCCAGGGGCAGCCACAGCTTCTCTGGGCACCCTGTGCCAGGGCCTGCCCACCCTCTTCAGTAAATAATTTCTTCCTAACATCAGATCTAAACCTACTCTCTTTCATTTTGAAGCCATTCCCCTTTGTCCTGCCCCTACAGCTCCATATGGAGAATCCCTTTCCATCTTCCCTATAGGTTCCCTTTGGGCAGGTTGATATCTGAGGTGCATCGGAAGAAGGAAGAAATGCAAATATTTTACTAGCCATCAGCAGATCAGCAGTCACCATACACTGAATTTCTCGGTTCGAAGCAAATATTAGGAGATAAATATTTCTTTGCAGGTGGGTTTGTACAGAAAAAGAAAATAATAAACTTGCAGACAAATTCAATATCATATTAAAATAGAATTACAGTTACTAGCTGAAGGGGATGTGGTGGGTGTAGTCTATTTGAATTTTAGAAAAGCATCTGATGCAATCTCTCATAAATTTTTAATCTCAAAATAAATTAAAACTAGCTTTGATATAAGCAGAGCTACATGGATCCATAACTGGCTAAAGAATCATAAAAGTAAGAATGAAGAGTGGCATTTACATCGCACTGGAGGAAGTCGTCTTCCTTACTGCAACTCTGATAAGAATAATTGCCCTTATTTATTATCTCCCCAGCAATAGGGAAGGGGAAGCAATAACAGCACACTGCCAGACTAAACAGGAAGGCAAATAATGCACATGAACTTTGGGAAAGAAGTTATATAGTGGTTTTCTGCCCTTGGGGGGCAGCTGGAGCAGGAAAGGTGCTTTAAATTTGTGGCTTTTCTTGCTCAGAGGTACCTTGGGCAGCTGAGGACCAGCAGTGAGGCAGCTCTCCTGCTCTGAACACACAGGCAGCAAAGGGAAATGCTTGTCTTTCACAAGCTTTAATGTGCATGATATTCATGATGTTAACAGAGTTATCAGTGTTCTCTCATAGTTGGATACCGCCTGCAAGGAGGAGCCAGAATAATTCAGCCATGGATGTGTCTCATTAGGAGGCTCTGGTGCCCTGCTGGGGCTTGGGGCTGGCCTGTCCCTCAGGCACCTCTTTTGGGGGGAAATTGAGCTGTTCTCCCCTTTGATGGGTCCAAACTGGATGGACTGGAACTGCCAGTAACTTGTCCCTACAAAAAATAGGAGTGAAAAGCCATTGGTGACTTATCCTGCACTGCAGCACTTGGAATTTGGGTGCTGGCTTAGACCTCGTTGCTCTAATTAATCCATATGCACAACTGAGATAGTTTGCCTGGGGAAAAAAAAAAAAAAAGAAATTAAAAAATCTTCCAAAGTTCTGGGAGAGCAAAAAATTGAGCTGGAAAGTCCAGATGAGGCAGAAGTAGATATCATCTCTGCACAGTGGTAATTGACTTTGAAGACACTATTCATCTGAATTACTCAGTTTGCAAGGGTTCCCATCCATTCCATCTTCACAGAGGAATTCAATATATTCAAGAGTAAAGATGTACAAAGGACTGATTTTTCTGTCATTTGCACAACCCAAATGAGGAAATGTAAAAAGAAATCATTTCACATCAAGCTGAAGCAATTTATGAAATTCATTCAGGGAAATTAAAGTAAAAAAAAAAATCTTCCTCATGAAACCAAAGACTTTCATTATCCATTTTTAATTAATTTAAAATAAAATGGATGTCTTGTTGTTATATAACGTAGAAATACTTCGTTCAAAGGCATTGAGAAAAAATACCCTAGTTTAGATTTTTCTCCAAAGGATTTCTTTTTCCAAAACAATTTCTCAACCCAAAATTTATTCAAAACTTTACTTCAATTAATACCTTCATTTTTCTGATGGGGAATGTTCAGAGGAAAGCCTTCCCCAAGTCTGGCTGATTCTGGATGCTCCTGAGTGCTTGCTTTCCTTTGTGCAGTGATGAAGTGCATGGATGGGCTCTGCCTCCTCACAGCCCTTTCTGAGGTACAGCATCATCATCCTCAGCACCCAGGAGGGCCAGGAGGTGCTGGTGACCCCTCAGTGCTCTCCACAGCAGCCCCTTGTCCTGGAACAAGCTCCCACTGCGTGATGGGAGCTAACCCTGCACTGTGCTGGCTGGAGCTGTCACTGACTCTGATGCCTTAAGTTTTATCTTTCATGTTTTTCACATTCTGTGCTGCCCAGGGGTGCAGCTCTGAGCTCACAGTCAGGCTCACTCAGCTCTGCATACAGCACGGACACAAAACAAATCCTTTTCCTGCTGCACACCAAGGACAACTTTCAGCCCAACAGCACAACCAAGGGTGGCTGAAGGGAGGAACAAGAAGGATGGGACCTGACAGCCTGGAGCTGGAATGGGACAATTCAACCCCAATATGCAAATGGACCAAAACTCATAAAAATGTAAGACCTCGTGACCGGGTGTCCATTTTATGTCCATTTTGTGTCCAATTTGTGATCATTTTGGGTCCACCTTGGGTGTAGCCCTG
>VZSR01001238.1:11336633-11360962 GCA_013398615.1 Brachypodius melanocephalos | reverse complement strand
TCCGACAGGTGCTGCTGAGCGCTTTGGGCCGTCCTGGCTGCCAGCAGCTGCTGCACAGCCTGGGCTGGGCTCTGCTCACCCTGCAGGAGCTTTGATTTGAGCAGTGGTGGCAGAGCTCACTGAAATCCAAGTGCCAAAATCCTTGTTCCCACCATGACTGGGCTGTGCTGGGACAGAAGGGCACCATGGGTGTGCTGATCTCACATCTCCTGCAGTTTTCTGGGGCAGAAGGAGGTTTTCAAGATCTGCCTGCAGATCTGCTGATGGCAGAGATCAAGGGCAGTGGGCACCCAAGCACACTGAGTGAGTAAAAGCAGAGTGTTTTCACAGAGGTTTCAGGCTGGGAGGTTAAACCACAGCCAACATTAATTGCTGTGCTCATGTTCATCTCACTGACGGCCATTCCTTGCTAAAATGCAGTCCAGGGTCACCAGAAAATTCCCACATGGCTGCAATGAGTAAACAACTGCACCTAGAGAAAGAGGGGATGAAACTTCACCTGTCTCCTGGTGTTTGCCCTGCCTAAGGCAGCCCCAGTGTTATGGAGCTAAATAATTCCTCCAAAAAGTTAGTTCTCCCTCATCCTTCCTGAGGTCTGTTTGTTAAGTCCTTTCAAGACCTTTTTCTATTCACCTTCCATGTAATGTAAGTGTTTGCCCAGGGCCTGGTCAACTAGCAAACAAAAAAATAACCTTCACTAGTGAAAAAAATAACCTTCACTAGTATTGATCAGGCAGTTTAGTTGCAGAAGAGGCCTGAACTTGCTGCAGAACATAATAGACAGCAGAAATGCATTTCACCTGCAAGAAAAGGCCTTGGAACCTATGAAATGTGACTGCATGTGCTCACCCACCCCACTCACCTTGCACCAAGCAACTCTACCAATCAACTTTTTAAAACCCCTTTCTGTACAGGGAATTAGATGAGATGGACAGTTGGTCTGACCCACTAGTGCTGCTGTTATTTTTTTTTTATTAGAATTAGGCTGAGTTAATAGCAAATTTATACCAGCTTCCAGCTGGAGCTGCTCCAAGGCTGTGCAGCTGCAGAGTGATAAGACCAGGGGGGGAATGTGTGTTCTAGGCAAGAGTCTGGCTTCCCTTCTGCAGTGCTGGACCCCAGGAGGATTTTGCAGAACAGGCAAAATGTCTTGTAATATCACTGGGAGAGCCAGACAAATCAGTTGCCCGTATCTACCTGTAGATCATCCATCCCGTGTTGGATCTGGGAAATGAGCCAAGAGGCTTTTTGGGCATTAAAAATGGGAAAGTGATCTCAACAGGAATGTGATCTAATGCTCTGCTTCCTCCTCGCTGGAGACAAGCACGTGAGGTGACCCCACTGTGCAGGCTGAGCCCTACTGGGAAGGCAGAACTCCTGTCCTCAGCCTTGTGCCCGGGTTGTCCTGCTGGAATCAGCAAAATCCAGCCCACAGCTTCCCTTCTGGCACTCCAGCTTGTGCTTTGTGCCCTGTCCTGCCCAGGGCTGCTCCTCTGCCACAGCCTCCTCATTTCCTGCACAGCATTGTTACTTTTCCATTCCCTTTGTCCTGGTCTCTTGCCTGTGAATACTGGTGCTTTCAAAACATCCCAGCTCACTGGTTTCCTACTCACCTGGTTTCCTACTCCTGCTTTCCAAATTGCTTCCCTTTGCCTCTGTCCTTCCTCAGGCCTCTTATTAACATCAGCTTTCCCTTCATGGGCTGCTTCCCTCCTCCTCTGGTACTTCCAGCTCCCTGTTCTATCTATCCCTGCTGCCCACCCATTTATTTTTAGCTCTTTTCTCACACCACTGCGTTGATTCCAGCCCTCCCCAGCAGTTTTTAAAAGGCATCCTGTCTCCAGCCTACCTTTGCATGTAGCTTACACAGCTAAACATAACAACTTTTCTCCCCTGAATAGAGGCTAAATAGAATTAGAAAGGGACCTTTCAGACACATCCCTCACATCTTCTTTTGGCTGTCCAGATGTGGGCAGATGTGTTGACATTCTTCTTAGCAGACACAATAGGCTGTCTGCTATGGATAACTTCAGAGATCTGGTAATTCCCTGAATTTTTAGAAGTAAATTATATTTGCTATCAAGAGTTTCTATGGCATTTGCTCTTAAAGCTATTTCACATCTACCTATACCCAATATGCATTTTCAGTTTTCACATTCATATGTTAAGAGAGAAATGAAAAAAAGCAAAAAAAGCCCTTTTTGATGTTAATCCAAACAGTTTCAATAACCAAATATTTCTTCTTAAGATGGTAGAGGCAGTGACTCTCTTCTAGTTCACAACATTATTTCCTCTCTGAAATTTTCACAGCACAGGAGATTGTTGCTGCCAACACATGCCAAGAAGTTTGTTAATTGTCATCCCTACCTTCCAAAGCTGTTATTGAGCCTGGAAAACCACTGCAGTGATAGCTGAGCTTGTTTGCAGCCTGAATATTACAAGTATTTTCCCCACAGTTCTGCACTGCCTTCTGGTCCTCACTGCAGTGTTGGCTAAGCTGTCATTTACAGGAGTGATGTTGTCATTGCAATATTTGATATTTTTTCTGAGTGTAGCTGTCGTTGAGAGCACATGATGTACTTCCTAAGGAAACTTGCTGTTTGTTTCTTGCCATGAAGTTGGTGGCACTGCCAAGCAGCAGGTGTGGGTAAACTCACCTGTGAGTGCAGCATGGCTGGAGCAGCAGGCACACAAGCTGCCACTGGCCTGGGACAGCACCTGACAGAAGCACATCTTTGCTCGTGTTGTATTGCACCTGCAGACATCCCAGATGTTCTGCAATGGGCACTGGCAGGTGGCTTTTACAATCCAGACACTGTTTGATGGTAATTCCCCGAGCCTAGACGCTGGGCTGTTGATTATTGGGTTTTTTAAAAGTTACAATTTATGCTGTTTTGTTTTGTCCTCATGGTTTATAGAATCATAGAATCATTGAAGTAGGGGAAGGCCTCTAAGACCACAGAGTTCAACCACTAACCCAGCACTGCCAAGCCTAGTGCCTCATTTACACATCTTTTACCCATCACAGAATCACAGAAATGTGTGTTCTTACGGGCCAAACCACAATTCTCACCCCACTTGTCCCACAGCCAAGTCTCTCCTAGTTTGCTGAGAAAGACACCGAGACCTTCCCAGTTTGCCAGACCATTTCTCTTTCCCGCTGAGAGATTTCGTTTGTTCCTTGCAGGGCTTTGCTGCCTCCAGATTTTGCAGAGCAGTCACAAGATTTCCTCTGGTCTTCCATTGCAGCAAGGCAATGCAAGGCAATATCCTCATTCCAGCAACACTGATGCACTTCAACTTTGGGAAAACTGCTCTTGAGTCTTCTGTGTAGTGTTTAATTCTTGTTTTTCTAAATGCTGGAAGTCTATTTGCCAAAACCAACAGTTTCATGTAGTTTCTGTCTGTTTGCTGCTTTCTAAAAGTGGTTTGTCCACTTAACTTTGCTTTTTCTGTTAAAAATCTTCTTTTGTTGGTCCCTGAGAGGGGCTCCAGCTGCTGTAACCTGACCTTATAAACCTTGGTGAGTGGATGAAGTGTTTTCCTCTCATTCCTTTGAGAAGCCACTTTGCCTTCACGATCCATCTCCTTCCCCTTGTCTTGATTTGTGTGGTGTTTTCCAGCACTGTTCTTTGTTTCATGAGGAATTCCTTCTGCTGCTTTTGTGAGGATATTTTGGAGAAGCTGATGGTGCTGTATCAACCCTCTCACACACTCTCTAGACGACCTCACCTACCCTGATTTTAGGTTCATTTACCTGTAAACTGGCAGTGGCTGGAGCTGCTCGATCACATCCTGCAGGAAGATGTGGGACCTGTGAATCAAAGCCTTGTAGCAGCTGATTTATCCTTTAGTTCAAATTGAAATTGATCCCGTGCTTGTCTTACAGCTTTCACTGTCAGTTTGGTTAATGAATTTGGATTTTATTTGGGTCTGTAGTTTAGTCCCAAACCTTTCCATGCAAATTGTGATTGCCTCTCCCCTCACTCAGCCCATACCAGTGGTGGTTCTGCAGGTAACAGCTGATAGCAGGGTAAATGTCACCAATCTTTCACCATTTGCATTTTCATAATCAAGGCAGCTGTTTGACTGCTTTTCCTCGCAGTGGTTGGTTTTTCTCAGCAGAAATCTCCCATTGTTTAGAGGAAGCCATGCCTGGGTTTTCATCAGAGCCTGGAGACAGCCACAGCCCTGACCCTGCCTCCCCTCCCCAGAGCTCTTTGAAGGAGTGTGATGGTAGAGAAATCACAATCAGCTCACTGGAAACCTGCCTGTAAGCAATTCCTCTGACATGCAAATTGCTGAAAATTGTTGGTTCTGTAGACACTGTACTAACGCTGTACTAACTGATCATCCACATAACCTAAACATTTTCAACTCAGTGCAAACTGGTGCAGGGGCATTGCTGCTCCCAGCAGGACTTGGCTGCTGGAAGGGAGAGCAGCTCTGGAGAAGCAACAGATGATATTATATTTATTGTTTTATGGATCTTAGGGCTCATCATAGGTCCTATAAGTTTATCCAGTGCAATGTCCTTGATATTTGCCTGCATGCTGGGATCACAATTCTGCCCCTCCCTGGATGTCTCTCACCTCATGTTCTCCTTGGTGGTGTCTCCAGTGCTCCACACCCCACAGCTGGGAGGTCTGGTTTGTCTCTTCAGCTCTTGCAAGAGTTTCAAGAACTGAACCCATGACATAAACCTATAAAACTGTCTAAAACTGAAGACTCTCTGTGACTTCATGAATTCTCAGGGGGAATTGCTGCCCTAAAATAATCCAGTGGCACCCAGCCAGGAGCACAACAGTGCAAATTCAGTCTCATCATCTCAAGTTAGAGGCATAGAATGAATGTCAGAAGGGTTTGGGTTGGGAGAGACCTTAAAACCCAGCTCATTCCACCCCCTGCCATGGGCAGGGACACCTTCCACTGTCCCAGGCTGCTCCAAGCCCTGTCCAGCCTGGCCTTGGGCACTGCCAGGGATCCAGGGGCAGCCCCAGCTTCTCTGGGCACCCTGTGCCAGGGCCTCCCCACCCTCACAGGGAAGAATTTCTTCCTAGTATCTAATCTAAATCTCTCCTATTTTTTGTTTAAAGCCATTCACTTTTTTTGTTTAAAGCCTTGTCCTTTCACTGTCTGACTGCAGAGAAAGTCACTCGCCCTCTTTATGGCATTCAGGGAAGCTTTTGGTCACCTAAAGAAACTGTAAAGCAGAAGCAATGTGCTAAAAAGAGTTATAAAAACAGGGTGAAAGCTGAAAGTTGTCTTGGGATTGGTACCGAAACTCGCTCTAGGGCCAAAGTTCCACGCAGAACTGATGACAATGTGGGGTTTCCTGCATCTGCTAAACATCCCCAGGGGAGAGCAGCATCCCTGCCAGCCTCCTCCTTCACACCCCTGACTGACAAAGAGTGGACCAACTGCTGAACCTCAGTGTCAGAGGCTTTAAATTGCAGCCTGGGGAGCAGCAGAGAGGCTTTACCTGGCTGCCTCCGCTGGAAATTTTCTCTCCCAATGTTTTGGAAGTGCCCCCTTCCCCCAGCCCTGAGTGAGTGTTAAATCCTGGCATTCCAGTTGAGACTGCGTGTGCAGCATCTGCTCTCCTCCCCCTTGGATCACATGCACGGCCTCTATTTATAGCAGGAGCGAATTTCTGTTCTTATGCATCACTCCAGCCAGCAGAAAGCAAAACAGGAGGAGAAGCTGATGCAGGGAAATGTTCCCTCAAGTCAGATTTTCAACAGAGAAAGGAGCAGCAACCTCCTGCCCTTTGCAGTGCCCTCACACCCCAGAGTCTCCATCCAGAATCCTCCACTGGCCACTGTACCAGGGCCAGGTTCCTGCTGGAGGCCACCACACCACAGTAATGAGCACATTCAACTTGAGCCAACTGTATTTAGTTTTAAGAAGACTGGCATAAGTCATCTTTATTGAATATAATTTAGTTTTAACATATTGCTCTGTGCTTGAGTTATTATCTTCACTGTGCTTGGAGAAATAAATTACATTGAAGCCTTTATTTTTGACCTGTGACATCAATACACGCCATGGACAGATTCCAAAATCTTATCAGCTTTGGCATGGCTATTAAATTACAGTGGTGAACAAACCTCTTTAGAAATGAAAAATGCTTTTGGAGCTTTGACCTTTTACATTTCAATTCGTAAAGAGCCCAGTGCAAATGGGAAATGCTGATCAAAATCCAGTTACTTTAATCTTCCGGGGTGTCCTTTCTGCAGAAGAAAAGAACAAAATGTGTCTTCTTGCTTTGTAGCCCTTGGGATCTTGACACCAAACTTTGCCTGCAGCTCTGAGATCTGGTGGTGGAAGCAGAGCTTGAAAGCACAGAACATGGTAAATCAGCCAGAGTCACAGGATTTCCACAAAGACACCCCCTGAAAGATGAAGATTTTGGACATCAAAACTGGACAAAGGCACTTGGCTGTTCTGCTGCACAAGGGCTGTGTTCATTGGTGTTCCCAGAGGATGTGTGAGCATCTGCAGTATTTTTACCTCTGCTCTTCTTCCCTGAGAATGCACCGAGGCTTTGCCTGTCTGAAAGAGAAGGAATTGTATCCAAGCTGGTATTTTCTGTACTCTTAACCCAAGGATTTAAGTACTCTGAAGCCAGTACACCAAGATTTGGGTTTTTTTCTCACTTCTCCCACTGTCTTCACAGAACCATTTTCCCTTTTTAAAAAAATTCTGCCTGATTCCTTGTGCAGCACACGGGGATGCACAGTCAGATGGGGAGTGACACTGGGGTCAAGGGACACAGTTTAGGGACAATATTGCAGAGCTCTGTGTGTCACTGAGGGAGCTGTAGGGACAGGTCTAGAGCAAAATGAACCAGGTTACAGAAATATTATTCACATTACCCATGGTTTTTACCTTCCCTTGCTCTTTTCAGCCACTTGAAGCATGAGTTTGAGCTGCCTCTGCTCCTGGGGGAAGGATGAGGGGGTTCCCAAACCTCCACAGGCAGCCAGAGACATCACAGTGCACAGCTCTGAGGCACCTTTAGAGTGGTGAAAATTCCTTCCCTCCTCATCAGTCCTCTGGCTGTGCTTGCTTTCAATATTATTTAATGCTGCTTTCTGTATTTCTTACTGGTTTTGGAGAGAGACACTTTTTCTACTGCTGGTGAGAACAAAAAACACAAATTACACTGAAATGAATGAATACAGCTGGACAAAGACCCAGTTGCTCCTTATAAGGCTTTAATTAAACTGTAGCACTACAGAGAGGCAGAGGAGTTTCTGGGTTGTTTGTGATGTTTCAAGTGAGCATTTCCACCCTAGGACATCCATCAGCAATGCTCATTTAAATTCCACTTAAATCCCACATTACCTTTTCAGAGCCAGGGAAAACCTTGACGTGCCAAAGAAGGGACAAGCCAGTTTCTTTTGTTGAATCAGAAAACAGGGATGGCCCCAACAGCCTGGGGCACAGAAAGGTCCCTAAAATTGGGAATGCAGAGAAGATAATTGAGTTTACTGATGCACCAAACGGGATTTACATCTCTAAATGGTCAATAAATTCACCAAGGGAAAGTTGGATGTTAAGTTTTTGGTTTTGGTATATTCTAGGTACCACGTTGGACCTAAATTATGGACAGCAAGTGGTTAACAAGTCTGCAAGGCTGGTCTGTTGGACAGAGAGCTGAAATAAAGCACCGTGCTGCAGGAAAAACCTAATGTATGTAAATTGAATGCCAATTGATTAAATATATTCATTGAGGTTTCACTTCTAGGTCATAAGTAATGTATCTATTACATACTTGTTAAACCTCATTAAATAATTGCCTAGTGGTATTTAACATGCAATAAGTATCCCCTGAAATTCAGCTAAAATGTATTCCTGCATTTGCTTAGGAGCTCGCTCGAGTGAATTGAAGGTTTGAATAAAAGGGATCTGCTGTACGGTGGTGTGAGATATCCCAGCAAATCTGCTAAAAGACACAGAGTATCTGCACAATTATCCATGTAATGCCATGCAGAGGGAAGGATTAGTCACTACAAAGCTGAGCTCAGGGATGGAGAGCTGGAGCCTGCAGGACAGAAGCAGAACAGGAGAGAGAGAGACCTTGGAAGAGTTTTCCAAGGTACATGGGCTTGGAGCTGCAGGTTTTACTTTTTATTTCCATAGGTGAAAAATGTTTGCTACAAATCTAAATGTTTATCCCCAGGTACAGGGCTCACTTGTTGCTGGTGAATTATTAGCAACATCTTGCAGTCACAGGCTCTGGAGCTGAACAGCTCCAGCCACCTCACAAACATAAATTAAAGACTCGTGGGGTCTGTGGGAGGCAGCCACTTTATATCATCCATTGCTCATCGAAGGCATAAGCAAACTCAGGCACTGAGTTTAAATTATTTGCCTTGGCTGTCTCAGGAAAATCGATGGGGAACATCAGCCAGAAAATTCAGACATATCTGCCTCTCACCTAGGGCTGCTCCAGGTGACTCCTCAGCCTGGCTGTGCCCAGACACTACAGCACAGCCTGGAAACTTCCCATTCCCCTTTGCCCAAAGCTCTTCTGCAGCCAGAATTAATCATGAGCAGCAAACTAAAACCAAACACAAAGCAAAAAACCCACAAACCCAAACAAACAAACGAAAGTTTATCAGCTGCAGCCTAATTTTTGCTGGATCACTGAGATGTGTGCTGGTGGCACAGATGACCAGCCTGTGCAATTGATGCTCCTTCCTTTGCTGCTCAGGATGTTGGGCCAGGCCCTTGGCACGATTATTCTGCACAGGATCTTCCTGGAGAGCCCCTCTGAGCCCCCAAGGCAAGGGGAAAATGCCCCTTTTCCTCCTCTCTGAATTCTTTCCAGTCACCAGAGAGTCCTGGGGGCATCCAGCTGGAGATGACATCCCACCAGCACCACTCCCATCCCACACAGAGCTGATCTCGTAATTAAACCACTTTAATCATCCCATGGAGCAACTCAGACTGATTCCTGAGAGACCAGAGAGACAGAAGTGTGACAATGACTAAGAACCCTAAATATCTAAGGGCTGGGGGTTTTTTCTGTGATATTTTATAGACATGAGTTAGAAATGTTGCTGAAACCTGCTGATTTTCCCCCTCCAGCTTTATCTAATATTTTTTTTTAAGCTTGTAGGGAGTTTCTAGGCAGAACTGCAGTAGGAGGATGAGAGCAAACACACGGGGGAGCACTCAGACTGTAACAGCCAGAGTTCTCCATACACCCAGCTCGTGTACCTCAAACGAGCATCTCAGTGCAAAACCTGGCTTTTCAAAAGCACCCCACTTGTTCCGAAGAGTTCCCCCTTTCCCAGAAACCAAAAGCACCACGTGGAATTTTCTAAATGGCAGGACCACAGGGTGACCCGCTCTGTCTGTCTGTGCAAGAAAAGAGGAGCACTTTTAGGAGGTCTCAGCATTCTCAACAACAAAGAAATGCTGAATTTTGAAGCCCGTTTCCCAGTAAATGCCTTTAAAAAAATTTACTCCCAGCTTTATAGCTGGAAATGTCTTTCAGCAAGCTTTTGCATTTATATTGAGTTGCCTGTTTGCCTAATCTTTGATGTCCAGCTCAGCAAACTCCCCTGTTTGGAAAGGTATCTCCTAAAATACAGATTTGAGACTTAAAAGAGGGTATTTAGTGTGTCCACCGTATGAGCAAAGCACTTGGCCCTCATAATAAATTCCCTGCATTTGCAGAGTTTTTGTCATGTTTGCACAGTAAACATTTGTGAAATCAATTTAATGTTTTCATTTTTCCAGTGCTTGTGAAGATAGGTACTTCAGGAACATTGCTTAACACACAGCCAAAGCATAAACCCAGCCACTGAACAGTATTATGTAATTAAATTTCTATTTAATGCTGTTTATGCCTCTGTTTGGAAGCTGGGAATGTGATATATGCACACACTTCATCACAGGTGTGTTGTAATGTTATTAGCAGGCAATGATGCTAAGGCTTCGAGTTCCTTTAATTTGTGCATTATTAAAGAATCCCTGCCTCATTCTCACATAACAAATTCCAGAATTACCTTCACAGAGGTAAATACCACAATGCTGGAATAACTATTGCATCTTTGCAGCTATCAGCTGTGCCACAAAGCTCTCTGTAAGACACAGGTGCGTCCCTTCCCCATCCTCCCCAGCCTTGCCCACAACTCAGTTTGTGTTTAATAGGACCCAAGAGAGAGCAGAGACGAGGAAAAAGGGGTTTTATGCACATACTCACCAATACAGTAAGGAAATAACACAGGAAATAACATTCCTCTGGAACAACAAAGGGTTCTGAGGCTGAGGAAGAGTGTGGCTGAAGGGAGAGGAAGGCAGGCATTTTCATTACCTGCTGAAGTGAGGAATTAATTGAAAGGAATACCACATTTCACTCATTTATATCATCGGTTGTATTTTAATGTAAGATATTTGGTAAGACTCCAGAAATGGGATAAAAGACTTATGGTGAGCAACCTCAGGCACCAGGGACACAGAACTTTTAGCATATACAGGATTTTGCAGGTGATGAGTTCTGGGGTCCTTGGAATCATGGAATCCTGGAATATTTTGGTGGGAAAAGCCCTCTGAGCTCACCAGGTCCACCCACTAACCCAGCACTGGCACCTTCACCACTGAACCATGGCCCCAAGGGCCACATCCACACATCTTTTGAACACTTCCTTGGGACCCCACAGGCAGGTTATGGTGTCTACACACCTCTGGGTGCTCCTGAGGCTGTGTTTACGAATGTTTCCAAATGGAAAATAAAAACATTTGTCTTTCTTGCACTGATGCTTATTTGCAGTCAGCAGGGTCAATGGAAAATTGTTATCATGATGATTTAAGAATGGATTTTACAGAAAAACAGAAAGATCTGGTGGCTCTTTCATCATGTGGTTAGATAAAAAAAAAATCTTTATTTTTTGCTGCAGATGGGTTCAATATCCTTAACAAACCAGGGTTGATATAATGATCTGCATTGTTGAAATATGAAAACAGAGCCAAAGTGTGCTCCTTCTCTGGGGTTCTGCACAATGCAGTGTCACAGTGTGCTGACGGAGGGGCAGGTACATCACAGGTGTGAATTTCTCCTTAGGAAATGCCTGGAAAGCGAAGGGAAATGGTGCTCACTTTAATCAAATAAATGAGCTAAGAATGTGGTGGTGATAAAATGCTGCTTAATCTGATCTCATGGACAAAACTGCTCCGTGCTGTAAAAAATAATAATCCTTTCTCTCCGGCCTATTGCACTTTGTGCTCCTGCAGCGGAGCGGGGAGAGCAGGAGCTCTCAAAAATTTCCATCTGCAGGGAGGTTTTAAAGAGTCTCACATGAACATTTCCTGGAGAGTGAGCAGCTGCACGGGCACCAGCTCCCTTGGGAAAGGGAATGGCAGGGACAGGACAAGGCTGGCTGGGATGCTCCAGGACCAGTGAGCCAAAATAAGGATTTCGACAGGCAAAGGCATCAGTGAATTATAAATCATTTCAGGAGTCTCTTAAGGAGCTGGGTGGAGTGCATTCCAGGCATCAGCTCA
The DNA here is from genome assembly GCA_013398615.1 of Brachypodius melanocephalos. Taxonomy (NCBI): domain Eukaryota; kingdom Metazoa; phylum Chordata; class Aves; order Passeriformes; family Pycnonotidae; genus Brachypodius; species Brachypodius melanocephalos. The sequence continues at coordinate 11,349,442 of VZSR01001238.1, read as the reverse complement.
GCTCAAGTAAGCAGAAGGTGAAGCGTAGTGAAAGGAAAAAGGAAACAATTTAAACTGCTCATGTGTGGAGTCGGTCTTAAATTAACTGTAGGGAGTCAGGAGAGCAGCAAGGTGTCACTGCCAACAAGACATCTCTTCAGCGAGCACTGGTGGCCAGAAAAGCAAACAAAATGCTCGTTTGCATTAAGAAAAAGCTCGAGGAAAGCACAGAATTATTCCTTATCTTTAATATGAAGTGACACCACACCGTGGATCCTCTGCTCAGCTTTGCTCTCCAGCCTTATGGGAGGAGAGAGCAGAAATAAAACAGGTCTGGGGAAGGCAATGAAAATGATTAAGTGAATAGAAAGCTAAAGTGTGTGGAAAGATTAAAATATTGGAACTATATATCTCAGAGGTTAGAGGAATAAGAGGCAATGACAGAGAGAAATAAAAAAATAGCAAAGTGATGATAGAGATATAAAAAACAGCAGAAGGTTTAAATAAGTCAAGAACTCCTTTTGCTTGAGCAGGAGGTGTATAAGATGAAATTAAAAATTAATAGTTTAGACCTTCTTTAGACGCTTAGTGATGCTCAAGAGAAGCCTCACCTCTGTATAAATGGTGTCCAAGTGTACATTGGAACACCTGCAACAGGTAAGAAGCATCACAGCCCTGAGCTCAGCCCAGCCACGAGTTCTGGAAGTCTGAATGACTGGAAGGTGTCTCAGTTCATTAATGGATTTACTGCCTCTGCCCCTGGATCAGCATGCAGAATGAATTTCAGAGAAAAATACAATATTATGTATCTCTGCACTGAGAGAGACATCAGGGTTGGTGTTTTTTTTTTATCCTTTGGAATTAATGAAGTAGAAACCTCTCTGTGTGAAATCCACAGCAACAGGAATTCTGCTCGGTGCGTGTGGCAGTAGATGTCTGAGATATGTTCCAGACAGACACCACACCTTTTCCACCAGACTGTTCTAAGCACTACAAGATAACAAAGAGCAGATTTCTAAAACGCTTTCAGAGCTGTCCAGAACAAAATCTGTGTGGATCAGTGCTGGGAGAGGTGAACTGACATCACACTGGGTACCACAGCCCGGCTCCGAGCCAGGACAAGGCTGGGACCTTCTTGTTCCCAGGAACAATGCAAGAAATCCTGTGCCCAGCCTCATCCCAAGGGTGAGCCAGCTGCCCTGACTCTTTGTCATGTTGAAAGAGAGATGGGAGACTGATGGGAGGCACTGCCATCATCTCAGGATGTAAAGCTGCTCCTACTCTTGGGCGTTTATTATAAAGTGTATTTCACTGTGCTGACAGCACTCTGGGCTGGGCATTTCTAGGGAATTGTTACACTTCCCCAAGGGTTAATCACTTGGTCTTTGGCCTCCTGCCTTATAACTCTCTTTGACCCGTCCTATAATTGCTACTTGGAGAGTTTAAATACTTAATTATGTAATCAGCTATTGCTATTTAACATGCCATCAAGCCCTCCCCACCGGCCCCCTCATAAGACCCCTTTTCAATCGCATTTCTCAAAAATTTTCCACAGAGCAATGAACTGCCAGAGTTGTGCTCTGATGAATAAGATGTAAAAATTTCCAATGTACAAGATCCTTGCTGATTTTCAGTGCCTCTCCCACTCCTCCACTCCCGAGCCCTTTGATTTCAGGCTGTGATAATATATGTAGTCACATTTACCAGCGCTGGCAGAAAGCAGCCAGAGCACCTCATCCTTTTTACTACATCTCCTAAAAACAAATTAAGACTCCATCAGACAAGCTGTTGGCTTGTGTGAACATCTGCCTGGCACTTTGTGGGCTGCTTGCAGAACATTCCCAGCTCCTGAACCGTGTCCTCCTATGGATGGGTGGCTCAGCCCTTTCCACCCAGAGCACGTTTGGTGCTGTCATGAGCCATCCCAACACACTTTAAAGACCAGGTTTGCTGCTCTTATGTCATTGGAGGAAGATGAGGAGAACGTTGCCAGGCAATTCAGGATGGTTTGGGTTTGGGGAAGAGCTCTCAGGCACTTACAACTCCTTATTCCATCAGGAGAAGCAAGGCTGAGGTTCTGCAGTGGTTCCTGGAGGCAAAAAAAAAAAAACAAAACAAAAAAAAAAAACAAAACAACAACCCACAGTGAAAAATAATTTTAAACCAGCTTGGTTGTCATCCCCAGTCCCCAGTGTAGGGTGTGCTGATTTATGACAACCTCCCAAAGCTGCCCCCAGACTGTTTGACAGCCCAGACAGACAGAGATTCTTAATAGCATGAAGTGCAGACCCGTCCCCTTCCACCTCCAACATCTCCCCTGCACCAGGACCACAGCTCCACATAAATCTGCCATGCCTGTGCCAGGGGAATTGTCTCCCAGCCTCCTGCAGCTTGTAAAGGCTGTTTCAGGAGATGGAATTAGTACCTTGATGCTTGGTATTGATCTCTGTTTGATTTATATTCCCTTGATCTGATTTTCTCCTCAGCGTCATGAGTATAAATCAAAAGTAATGCCCACAAGAGTCAGAAGTTACGCTGGCTTTAAACTTGTGCAAGTGAAATTGAGGTTCCTTAACTCCAGGCTTTTCTGGTGAAAAGGGAGGGCAGAGTGAAAAGATCAACTGCCTGACTCATGGGAATACAAACCAGCCAGTCATTGTAGGACGCAGCCCTCAGCCTTCCTTTATTTAATTTTCTGAACCTGGATCTCAGGTGAAAGAATTCCTGGAGTCTTTCTCCTACAGTGAGTTTGGAAACATCCTTGTCTGCAACAGCCAGCAATCCTGCCTTTTGGACCTCCATATGGGAGCTGAATTAAAATTTCCTTGTGGGATGTGAGGAGGAATCCTAGGAGGGACAAGAAATGTACTTTCGCAGTGTGATTTCCAATGCGTGACCATTTCGTGTTACATCACTTGAATAAAAACCCGCAAAGACACCAAAACTCTGTCATCAGTTTTTATTTCCAAGGTAGGCATTGATGGCCCCTCATGGCCATATTCAAGGGGCTGACGTGGCCTGGAGATTCTCTTTACAAAATCTGGTGCACCTTTCTAAGGCCACTCTTCAGATGCCCTAAAATATCCATTAATCCATCCTGAAACTCTCTCTGATGTGCTGAAGAGCTGCTGAGTGATGGAAAAAGGAGGAAGAGTGGTCTGCATGCACTATAATTCTTCATTGTGGCAGATGCAGAGAGGGCTGGGAGAGGTCTGGGGGGATCAGGCTGCATCCTCAAGGAGTGAAAGTCCACTCCAGGTAATAGAACTGGTGTGAAAAATTCATAAAGGAGAAAGCTTCCAGGGGGTCCCCTGGCAGCAGCTCGGAGGTTCTGATGTGACTGATGGAAAAGTAAATGTGTCTGAGCAAAGGCCAGAGACCATAAAAGGCTTTGTAGAGAAAATGGACCCTCTTAATTAAGTTCTGTGTGGTTTTGCATAGCTGGGAGGCAGAAGTGCTGGACTGTCAGGAGGAGCCACACAACTTTCTCCTCTTCATTTCTCCTTCATGCTCAGGTATTCTTCAGCACCTTCCTCTCAGCACTCTCTGACAATGCACAGAGCGAAATTTTACTAGAAGCATTGAAAGGGGTTTTTAAAAATTTTATTTATTTTAAAACCCAACAGTTAAAAAGCAGGTACCTGTGGGTGTAGAGCCAATTATTCATATAGTATCAGTATTGCCATAGCTTGCTTAAATTTAATTTAAATATAAATGGTCTACATTTACAACGCTTGCTTGGGGAATAATCCCAGCCTCTTTCAGTCCTTTGCCTTTAAATTATTGACTGTCATGCTTTGCCCTCAAGTGAAGGAATAAAGCTGTTAAAGGAATGCATTTGCATGCCAATGGTCTGAGACCACATCAAAACCCAGCTCAACAGATCATTTCGAGGTTTCGTCTGATTTCATACTTGTTACACCATGCCTTGAGAGAGCCCTGCTGCTGGGCTTCAACACGCCCCAGGGAAGGCTCCCCGTGCTCAAAGACCACCTCAGGGCAGGAGCCACCAAACCAGGCAGCACCTGCACGAGGTTTTTGGAATATAATTCAGAGAGGATCATCTCACAGCCTTGGGGAAGGAGAAGGGAATCAAGGCAGGCAAAGCAATGCCTGTTGGGTTTGTTGTCAACACGCTGTCAGCTCTTTCTTGTATTCCGTCTGCTGTCAATGACAAAGGGAAAGGGAGCCGAGGAGGGATTGGGGGTTTTTTGGGTTTTAGCCTTGCTGCAGCTCCTGTGAGCAAACACACACACACAGCACGGCAAGAGGGGCCTCGGCAATGGGCTCTTTCATTCCAACCATGCCTCATTTCTTAGGGTAAATAAAAACACGGCTGCTGAAATTCCAAAGAGCTGCTGGGATTAGCCGTAGTCTCTGCTGGGAAACCAATTACTCTCGAGCTCCAAAGCTCTTTCAGATTGTGACACTTGCTAAATTGGGTTCAGGGAGCGCTGGGTGGACAAATAGGTGCGCGTTTTTGTTATTCCACATCGGAGCGTCGCTGTGTGCGCTCAAACAAAGAGGGGAGGATAGAAAAAACCCACTTCCCTCCAAACACCAGCCTCCATCTCCGAGTGGCATCACACGGAACAGAAAGGGATGCAGGGGCTGGAGGAGATTCCAGATGAGCTCGGCTGGAGATGGGAACGCGAACGGCTGCCTTTGATTAATGCACGCCCAAGGTCACACCCGCAACTGTGGCAGTCAATAGCAATCAGATTAGTGTAATGTATTATTCAGTGTTTATGATGATGAATGTGTACAGCGCTCCTGAGGCGGCTTTGATCCCCTTGAAATGTTTCCTGGATGCCCTTTGGGAATGCCACGGAGCCCGTGTGGCATCTCCAGCTCACGTTCCTCCTGTCAGCAATGCAGAATTACCCACCCCTGCTGCTCCTGCCTGGACACACACCCAGATTTAATTGCTCTGCAATTGGTTAGCAGCCCGAATAGATATATATATATATATTGTTGTTGTTGTTGTTTTCCCCTAGGTGTTAGGGAAGTAAGGGAAATAATAATAAAAATTTATGCATTTAATTGGAGGTCCCAAGTGCTTTCCAAATACTGCTCCATTAGGCTTTGCTCTAAATTGGTGATAGCTTTATCCATGTGCAGCCCTGGCCCTTGGATGAGCAGGCAGTGCCCTGTGGGATGCAGCACCACTCTGTGGGATAGGTGGATAATACAGCATGATTTATACTTCATTTATCAATCTTGCTCTACAGAGTGTTGAAATAATTTTCAGCTCCCTTCCTATTTTGAAAAGATTTTTCTAAGCAATTCTACAAATAATTTTTGGATTGCTTTGTTTTGTACTGTTTTTCTCAGTTCTTTGCAGAAGGATTAAGGAACTGAAGAGAATTTACTCACATATAAAACATCTCTTTGAAAATGAACTTCAAAATTTCCATAAAAATGCCTTATTAGTGAACAAATTGTTGGGAAGTGGGATGTAAGACCTGTTCTATTTTGTTTTATTGCCCTCACCCCAGCACAGGACTGAACCAAATCTGGTGGTGTGGATGCTCCATTGGGATGGGTTTGGCTGCACTTCTGTGTTCTTTCTCTGCAGGAGAAACCCAGCATTGCCCTGTAGCCAGAAGTTGCTCCCAGACAGACCAGACAGGGCAGGATGCTGACAGGAATGGGAAATCTTGAAAAGGCCTGGTAGGAAGCTGACATTCCCTCTGGAAGGGATTTGGAATTATATGGTCTTTATGGTTTTTCCAACCCCAAAGCATTTTGTGATTCATTCAGGTAAATGATGCACAATACGTGAGGGGACCTGTATAAACCCCAGAGCAGAGGAGGATGTAGAAGTGAGAGCAGCTGTTGTTTCTTACTGAAAGGAGCTTGCTGGATTAGTTTTTTTTGTATTAAATTTGGGTGTCAAACCTTTATTTTGTCGGTTTGGACTCCAGTAAGTAATTTTATACAGTGACTCACAAATCCTCACTCGAAAATTAGCTTGTTCCAATTCCTTGGAGTCTTTCCACATGGATTGAGCATTCCCAGGAAGCTGTTAGCTGTGCCACATCAGTGTGCAATGCCTAGTTAGGGGAAGCTGTGCTAGGGCTACCTCAGGGACTTCTATTATGTCCAGTCTTGCTCAAATTCACAGCCACTGACCTGGAAAAGCAGGTAGAAAGCGCAGTAATTAAATTCCCAGGTGACACCTAAATTGGAAAGGCATAGCAAACAACAATGGGAAAACCATTCTGGGAAAAACACTGATGGACCAGGAGAGAAAAGAAATGAGGCAAGGTACAATGAGATGGAATCAAGGGATGGATGGATTGGTAGGTGGGACACAATCAGCAGGGGGAGGAAATATGGAAAACCCAAAATACCTGATATTTCAGAATATATTTTTGGCAATTAGCATGGTTGCAAGTAAGTCCACCAGACACTTAGGCCTGAAAGAGTTGAGGCTTGGAAGGGAGAAAAGATGTGAATATTGTCCATAAAAGAGCAGCTGGGCATATGTGGAAAATTGTGTTCTGTTGTGACCACTTCAACACCAGGAAGAAGCCAAGAAATGAAAAGCAATTAAGAAGGGGTGACAGAGAGTTAAACAGATAAATAAAAGCTGTGATAAATAGCTTTGAAATCTGATAAATAGAAGCTGTGTTATGGCAGTGTTGTTGAGCTAAAATTTGAATGGAGGAGGGAGAATTAAGAGTGAGCAACAAGTATTCGAGATGTAGATAGAAGCACTAACATGTAGATAAAGAAAGAGGCAGGGATTTCTGGTGGCAGCCAGAAAGTGCCCACTGGGGAGGAGTGGAAAATATTGGCTGAACATCAGCATCAGCTCCCTATTATCCGAGCAATTAGTCCAGTGGAATGAGCTCTGGAGAAAAGTGCTGGTACAGGCTGAGAGCTGGAAAACAAACCATACAGCAGCAAACAGCCTTCCACTGGCACAGGGATTCCAAAAATCCTCCTTTTCTAGAGGTTTTGTTTACAGCTCTGGACAGTTAATTCATCCTGACATTCAATATTGTCACTGTTGGAAGGACTTTGCTCTTGACCACTTTTATTTTAACACATAGGAGGGCAGCACTTAATAAGGAAAAACTTCCCAGAGCGGATCTGAAGGAAGATCTTTGCCATTCTTTCTTGGTAAAAAAAAAAATGTGAGCAGAAGACTAAACCAATTTTTCACCCAACTTTGTGATGCTCTGAGTTGATGGGGACATTTCTGCAGGTCCCTGGTGTCCTGCTGCCACCCAGTGCAGCCCAGGCACCCCTGGGATTATTTGTGGAAGGCTGCAGGACACAGCAAGACATATTTCAGCAGACTCTTGTCAGTCTTTGATTAAAATGACAGAAAAGTGGTGCCTACTTGTGATGCAGAGTGAAATTATGGGGTAAGATATTCCTTTGTGAGAAGGGAGAAGGGTTTCTCCAGCTCTCCTTTTTGCTCCCTCCCAGGAATTACAAAAAATTGAGCACTTAAATCAAGCCCTACATCTTGTTTCAGCAGGAGGAGAGGTTAGGTGCTGAAAACGGGGCCTTCAAATATATTTGGGTGGAAAGAGTCAGCTGTGCATGCAGCACCCATTTCCATAGCTGCAGGAGAGAAGGGCTGGTTAGATACAGGAACAGCTTTTCCTCCAGCCTGAGACAGAACAGACAGATAATAAGGTCCTGGAGCTCATGCAAATTTGCTTCTTTTTGAATTTATGCTACTTTGAAGCTAGCCCAGCTCTGAGAAGTGGGTTGGACAGGGTGACCTCTAAAGTATCTTCCAACCTGAATTATTCTGTATTTGTCATTGTAATTCTGCACTTTCATCTCTCAAAGACGTGTATGGAGGATCAGGACTGCTCCCAGAGCGTGTGCTGCTGACCATCTCCTGCTGGGGGAAAGGACATGTCTGCTCCTGAGGCTTCCAGACATTTTTAGGGAGCTCATTATGTTCTAGATAAATTCACAGCATTTCGCATTCGTCTGCCAGTGCAATCTGTTGAGTTTGGATCAGAGGGAGCATTTGACCAAAATGAGACTTTGAGTTTCATGAGAACATTCCCAAATGAGTGTTAAGATCTGCCTGCTGAGGCAAGGCTCAGACTTCCCAGCACGAATCCTGCCCTGAAGGCTGGATCAGGATCTGAAGCAGATTGGAGCCTTCAGCCACCCACAGGGCACACACCCCATGGGACAGCCTTGCAGAGGGCAGGCTGTGTCCCCAGCCTCCGGCCACCCCCTCCTGCTCACCCTGTGCCACCCACTGTCCCCATGCAGGGCTGCTCCCTCCCCCAGGACTGCTGCAGGACCAAGTGTCAGCCAGGAGCAGCAGCAAGAAATGCTCCTGCCATCATTTTATTGCTTACACAGTGATTGTACTGCACTGCAGGATAAAAAGGTTCTTTCATATCCAGTGCAGGAGCCAACCTCAATCCCTATTGTACCTCCTCGCTCACTTTATTAAGTTTACTTCATTTCTGCTCTGCCTCTGTACCTCTGTGCCCTCTGCTGTGTGTACCAAATCTTATTGACATTTTAATATTAAATTATTATGACAAGAAGATATTCCACTTGCTAAGTAATTTGTTTTATTCAGAGGAAAATTGGAAGCTGCAGAAAAACCATTATGAAAGATTAAGACAATGGAGTGATACTGACTGATACAATATAAATTATTATTTTGTCGGCAGCACACCCGAAACCTCTACTAAAATTTTAAGCAATAAAGCCAACAAGTTAGAAAATTAAATTTGGGGGATGAAAAGAATATTATGCACACAGAAAAAAAAAATAACATCAGACAGACATTACAGGAAAATACATCCCCAAGAAATCTGCAGGAACCAGAAGGGAATCAATAAATTCCCTGCCCTCAACTGGGCTCATTCAGGGTGGGGTTGTTGGGGTTGTCATTGGCTTTGGGACACAGTGGGTTCTCACAAAAACAGATGAATGAGGATAAGGCATTTCCTGAAGTGACTGTTGAAAGGTGTATCCTTATTCTGTCATCTCCCCTTCTCCTCTGGAAGGCCTGAGCATCAGCCCTGATGGAGGAACTTGCAGTCGTGTCCCTTATTTCTCTCTGCTCTCCATCTCCATGAGCTCTTGAGATCCTCCAAGAGCTAAAATAAGCTCCTGCCTCCTGCATTGGGACGATCAAACCTCGAATTCTGGGAAGGAGGTGACTTCAAAAGTGACATGTCATGGTTCCCAGGCAGCCTGGGGAGTGCAGCACATGTCTCTGCTGTTCCTGGGCTCCCTGCTCAGCAGGGGAAGCAGCTGCTAGGGATCATGCTCTGGCACTAAGCAAAGCTCCTGACTTTTGGAAATGCCTTCCTTTTTCCAGGGTAGACCCAAGCTCACAGGAAATCTGGGAAATAAGGAGCCAGGGAGCACGGCTGATAAAGAAAGGATAATTTTACATTCAACCTGTGGCCCTGCGGTTGGGGTTTCAGTTAAGATGTGCCACCTTTTGGGTGAAGAACAATCAACCAAAATACTGCTCCCGCCTCAAATAACCTCAAAAGCAGTAGAACTGTAATGTAAACAAATGTAGCTCGTTCTTTGCCATCATATTTTCAAGAGTGAGGTTTCTTTTGGCTTTCTGGACACTCCTGGTTTGACAGCACCGTGTGTGTTTAGCTTGGGTACAGTTTCTTTTGTTGGAGCGACCCTGATAACACACGAGGGGAGCAGAGGTGGGGAAAGACTGTGCACTGCAGATACACCCAGGAATGGAATTCCAGGACTCTTCCCACCTCTCAGGGGTCTGGGTTGGGTAAAACTGGCAAAGGCCTCTGACCTTGTACAGAAGCCAAGGATGCACATCTTCCTGGTGTAACCTTGGCTGAGGTTTTCGGGGGAGCCAGTGGTGCAGGCTGGGGAGGGACAACCATCAATCACTGGATCCAGCCAGGCTTGTACTGGAAATCAGAACCAGCTGCAAAGCTTGGTGCCGGTGTGGGTATCCCTGTCCCTTGTGTTCCACACCTCCAGAGAAACCTGAGGATTACCTGTCCATACCTGCGCAAATAATGGCCTTTACAAAGCCTTCCCAGAGGGCACAAGTGTTTTTGTGAACCTCCTAGATGACAGGGACCAAAACACTCCGGTGGCTGCAGTCTGTTCAAGGCAGGTGAGCTGATACCAGTGCCATGCCCTGACTCCTGGCTCTGCTGGGATTTATTTTTTCAGATGATTGCAGCACTTCTGTGACTACAAGTCAGTGTATAAGCAGCTTTATCCTCCACTAGCTGGATTTGTCCCTAAACTCTCCTGAGATTAGAAATGAGCCCTCACTACTCACACTCACTGCCTGGAGGTTTGCTTATTCAAAACCAATGGAAACATTCCTACTGCAGGTCTAAGAAGGATGGGGCTCTGCAGAATTTGTGGATGTCTGGAGTCTTTCATTCCAGTGTTTGCTTGCTAAGAAGAGAAAGGTAACTACTGTTAGGGAAAGAATCAATTTTTTAGCTAAGAAAGAGGAGCTGCTGCCAAACTGGTATTGTGGCCAGTATCTTGTCCTTTCTTGTGAGGGTGGTGAGACTCTGGCACAGGGTGCCCAGAGAAGCTGTGACTGCCCCTGGATCCCTGGAAGTGTCCAAGGCCAGGCTGGACAGGGCTTGGAGTAGCCTGGGACAGTGGAAGGTGTTCTTGCCTTGACAGGAGGTTGGAACAAGATGATTTTTAAGGTCCCTTCCAACCCAAACCATCCTCTCATTTTATGATTCTTTAGGCAGCTCTTCAGTTTGTGGTGCAAGATTTTAAACTTGCATTCTGTCGAGTCACCAGGCTGTGGATGGAACACTCTCAGTTCCCAGAACGAGCCCCGTGCCTGAGAGCACCACTTGATGGTACCTCCCCCTGGGGAAGAAAACATCTGGAGCTGGCTCCTTCCACCTCTGCTTCCTGAGAGCACCAGGGGTTGTGCCAGGGGTGATGTGACATTTTCACACTGAGTCCATTTAGCATTTTGTCCTTCTTTCCTCTGGGCAGCCTGGAGTGGTCACGTTCTCCCTTCCTTTGCTGTTTAAGGCAGGAGGAGAAAAGGCAAAGGCGTGATTTGCTGGGAAATATAAATTGCAGCAGCTGTAAAACAGGGGAAGGATTTGGTTCATGGGCCTGTTTTATGTAACACCACACTCTGAGCACGTGAGGTGTTTGACTGACATTTGGAAAAAAAAATTCATTTAGCACCTGGAAAGTTGATGGATTTCTTAAAGATCTTTCAAAAATTCCTATTATAAGGACAGCATTCTTGTGTACTAGACGTGGAGTCTCTAGATACCTAACAGATGGAATTAGATCACAGTCTCTTTTTAATCCTTCAGTGATGACCTCAATTGCAAAGGTACTGCTTCTCATCTTGTCCTGGCACTGATCTGGCTCCTCCTAGCATTTCACACTTGATGATCAGTGGTGCTGAACATAAGCTGAAGAGAAAGCAGAGAATTAAAAGTGTTAGCTCATTTTTCGAGACTCACAGGGACACCATCACTGCTGGTAGGAGACAGTGAGGGAATTCAGGAATCACTGTGTCCATAAAGCATTGTTATCATACTGGAGTCTAACTTTTGTAGGTCTATGCTGATCAAGTTTTGAAGATAAAAGATTGGCCTGTAGAAATTACGTTACAGAACAGACATTAAATATTAATCTTTGGGGTGCCAGAGAGATTTCAGATTAAAATTTATGATCTGGAAACATCTCTGCGTTCCCTCCACACAAAAACACCGATTGTCTTGGTAAATGCAGCTATTTTTGAGGAGAGAAAACAGCCCAGGTTGAGAGCCAGGCTGAACATCTCCATGCAAAGCCGTGGATTTTTAGTGAAGTGCCAGTGCCTGTGGCCATGGCATGTCCACGGGAGGGCAGCAAGGGAACGCTGTCATCTCCTCTGGATTATCCACAGGGATCCCTGGGCTCTCCAGAGACCCCCAAAGCCAAGGGTGGCACTGTCCCTGAGTGGGGACAGCCTGCTGGGGAGCAGGGAGGGACTCACAGCAGCTGCCTCTGCTCCTCAGCTGCTGTGAGACGGGTCAAGGCACAAAAGCTGTACAGTAGGTGATTTCTTGGCTGAGTTTGCAAAGTGGAGCAGAATAATCATCTGGGGTGAAGCTGTAATTAAAGGTGTGCTGGTGTTCTCAGTGAAGGGGAGTAGAGGAAAAAGCATCACTTTAGGCTGGAAGGTTAATTTAAATGCCAAGATTCCCTTCATGTTTTGAAATAAAATTGGAATTAATCTGGAGATTAAATGTCAGTTTGAGCGCGCGTTAAAAAATGAGCCAAACTTGCCACTGCTAAGGTGTGACTGAACCATTGTTTTCAGGTCGCTTTGCCCTGCTTTTGGTTTATTTTTATTACAGCCATTTTTCCCAAGTGAAACCTGAATTCATGGGATGTTCCAGGGTTTCTGCAAACTTCCCATGGATCAGGAGCATGAGAGCACCTGGAAGAATTATCCCAAACCCAGGCCCTGCTGGTTTCCCTCTCAAAGCTGTGCCTGGGTCAGCACCTGCCCATGGCACAGTTGTCCCCTGTCCCCTCTCATGGCACAGATCCCTTATGGAGCCCCAATTCCTCATCCTGGGAAGGCTCTGCTGCAGCCACAGCCCTGCTGACTGGCAGCTAAAGTGTCAAACACATCCTTCCAGTCAACAGAGCTGTGCAGGGCTGAAGCAGGAGGAGAGCTTTCCAGAAGTGATGCATTCAGCAATTAGGCACGAGGGCTGAGTGAAGAGACATCTTCAACAGGGCTCCAGTGGATATGAAACCATGGACTACATTATTTTTTTTTCTTCATTTTATATTGATCTCAAAAGCTTCCACTCAAAAAAAAAAAAAAAAAA
>VZSR01001238.1:11320664-11336558 GCA_013398615.1 Brachypodius melanocephalos | reverse complement strand
AAAAAAAGGGAGACTGCAGACTGAACAATATACTGAGCCTTATCTTAATTGAACATTAGGAGATGTTCCTGTGGCCAGCTCGGGGCTTCTGCTGGTTCAGCACTCAGGATGGTATCTCCCAATTACTGCCATTAGCACTGTACTTAAGGGAAACGTTTTATCCTTTCCCAGGGAGGATGAGCACCTGGAGGTGTCAGCGTGGATGAGCGAGGCTGCAGACCTGCAATTTGTTTTCCTCTGTTAGAAGTGCCCTTGTACCTGCTTTTAACCTCTCATAAATGCAATGTAGCTCACTTTCCTATACTTAAAAAAAAAAAAATCTGTTGAGTAAAATGTCTGAAATTCCTTCAGAGAAAATCACTCAATTAGATATTCTTTATTGAGGAGCTGCTGAGGCTCTGGCACAGGGTACCCAGAGAAGATGTGGCTGCCCCTGGATCCCTGGAAGTGTCCAAGGCCAGGTTGGACAGGGCTTGGAGCAGCCTGGGACAGTGGAAGGTGTTCCTGCCCATGGCAGGGGAGTGGAACTGGGTGAACTTTAAGGTCCTTCCCAACCCAAACCATTCTGGGATCCCGTGGCTCTGTGTGCAGGCAGACTCTTAAGTTACTATGGAGAAGAGAGCAGCTGTAAATTCACAGCCACTGGAGCTGCTGTGGTGGCTGCACTACTGAGAACCAGCAGGCTCAGGAGTGATTTTCTGCAGGCAATTTCTGGCTATTTGCACACAGGAGTTTTGCTGGTTTATTGATTTACCCATTTCTTCCAGCCAGATTCATTCCAATACCAGAAATCCACTTTGCGACATTACAATTTTCTCTTCTGAAATGATTTGTGACAAGAGCGCTACAAAAGTATATATTGACTGCAGTGTTATAAAATTACAGAATGCTTTGGGTTGGAAGGGACCTTAAAGCTCCTCTCATTCCAGTCCCCTACCACAGGCAGGGACACCCCACCCTAAACCAGTTTGCCCAGTGCCTCATCCACCCAGGCCTTGAACAGTGCCTGGAAAACATCTATTTAAAAAGATGGAATTTTTTTTCACCATCTAGAGCTTAGGAAGATGATTTTTCATTCATCCTCTCTTTTCCCTGCTGGGTGGAAGTGCTGTGCTACTGGAGATGCATTACATTATGCACAGACTTGAGGAAAGCAACACGTATATTTTCCTGGTAATATCTCTCTTTTTTTTTTTTTTTTTTTTTTTTTTTTTTTTTTTTTTTTTTTTTTTTTTTTTTCTCGGGTTTTTGGGGATGTTCCAGTGTATAGTAACTCTCCCCAGATTTGTTTTCAGAATGCAGGCTGCTCCAGATGAAGTTTGGAGTGTGGTGCAGAGAGTTTCTGCTGCCAGGTTACGCTGCGCTGAGCCGCGGAGATTTTGTTTATCGTGCAGTTTCTCCACCAAAACACCCAAGATCGTGTTTTTCTCACTTCTCTTCCGAAGACATCACAGAGTGATAGATGATTGTCATTTTGCATAGCTGATTGCTATCCCAGGGCCTCAAGTGATTGCTTGAGCTTTTTGGAGAGCTCTGCCACGCATCGCTGCCTGGGCGAGCAGAGTGACACGTTTCAGAGGAAAGCTGAATGTGACAGAGGAGAAAGTGCTCCTAAAGTCCTTCCAGGAAGGACATGAGGATTTAGGAAGCAAAAAAATATTTTTAATTTTTTTTTTTTTTAATTGAACCTGGGTTTCCCCAACACCCAGGAACGGGCATTGCAGGCTTGGCTGAGAGAAGAGATCACAGGGGAGGGAGCTCTTTCCTCTGTCAAATGTTCTACAGACTGTTGCCAGCTTGGTGCTAATTATACGGTGTTCACCCACCACCAGGGCCAAGAGCTATCCAAGGAGACTTTTTATCCTGTTGTTCAGCTTTAATTGACTGTGCCTAACTGAAATTTGCCTTTGGAAGTCCCTCCATACTTCCAGTATCTTGGAAACAGAACCTTTCAAAGGAAGAAGCCTAATAATATATCTTCCTTTTCCCAGCCAGAACTTAGCTTAACAGACAAAAAATTATTAAAATCCAAGTTCCAAGTAATTACAATCAATCAAGATGTGGAAGCTCTTCCAATACTGTTTTGTGTGTCTTTTTGCTTTTACACAAATTCCCTCTGCTCTCTCTCCAGACTTTAAAGATTTAAGCAATCAAGTTCCCTGTTTTCTCTCAATGCTCTGCATTTCAGCCATCAATAACTCTGGATTATGTTTTCCAAGCAAATGTTTCCAAGAATGGAAATATATGTAATTTTATTTATGGGGAGAAAGGGGCTGCTTAAGTTAGTTAAGGAAAATGAATGGAAGCAATCCATCCTGTGTTTTCATCAAAGGTTGATATGGCCCATGCTCGTGGATTATTGGACAAATCTTGAGTTCCTTCACAGCTTCTCTTGTTCTGCTTTTAGTTTTCACTTGGAGCTGAACACAGGTGGCAGGAGAGAACAGGAAACTCTTACACTTGGATTTTTTAAGGACCTGTTCATGTCAGAAATCTATCTACCCTTCCTTTCCTTCCACTGACAGCATTCCTCATGCTGATGGAGAGCTGCATAAATCCCTCCCAGTTCTCTTCCTTATTTTCAGATCATTTCAGCTCTGCTAGAAGCTT
This sequence comes from Brachypodius melanocephalos, assembly GCA_013398615.1. Taxonomy (NCBI): domain Eukaryota; kingdom Metazoa; phylum Chordata; class Aves; order Passeriformes; family Pycnonotidae; genus Brachypodius; species Brachypodius melanocephalos. Next base: position 11,333,948 of record VZSR01001238.1, on the reverse strand, counting down.
TCTGCTGCTCCCATCTTCCATTTGGGATATTTTCCTTAATTTCTCTTCCCACCTGGTAATGTGCAGTATTCAACAATCTCCCAGGGTCCCAGACACTTGAAACATATTGTCTGTATGCTCTGTCATATCTGGAACTGCTTCTGTTTAAAGGAGCATGAATTTCCTCAGCATGTCATGCTCCAAATCCCTGTTTCTGAGAACCTTTCTTAGTTACAGTCCCCAGTGCTGTAGTTACTGCCTTTAATAATTGTCTTTCTCCGTTTTTATGTTGGGGAGTTCTTTTTAAGGCTCTCCTGGGGGGAACAAAAAGGCCATAAAATTCTTTCGTCTCAGGGTCATTTCAGATCAGGTACATATTTTGTAGGCACCAGACTGGTGCCTTATTGCTCCATCTGCAGGAATTCACTGAGGTGACGGGAATAGCTCAGCCTGTCCTCCTGAGATCAGCTGGATGTCCTACAGGACTCTGTGACACTGCCAGGGGGGGCTGGCCAGGTGTTGGCCATGGGCTGGCAAAGCTGCCCAAGCTCCACTCATTCATCCCCTCTGGGCTGCAGGTACAGCCCCAGCAGCTTCCCTGGGCTTTGCTGGGATTCCCAGGATAAATCCAGAGGCTGGAGGTGCTGGGCATCACCTGGCTGCCCTGGGGCACAGATCCCTTGTGCTTCCAGGGAGGGACAGCTTGGCTTTGCTCCCTGTGAACTCTCCACGGGGTGAGAACCAGCACAGGGCACGGCTGTGGATGCGGATCTGGGATCCTGTGAGGAACCCAAATTATTTACTGCTCACTTGTGGAGGCCACAGGGCTGGTGAACCCAGGTAGAGGCTGTGAGGGAGCTGAGAGAATCACAAAACACAGAAACACTGAATGGTTTGGGTTGAAAGAGGCCTTAGAGCTCATCCAGTTCCTCCTCCTGCCTTGGGCAGGGACATCTTCCACTATCCCAGGTTGCTCCAAGCCCCGTCCAGCCTGGCCTTGGACACTTCCAGGGATGGAGACAAACCATTCATTGCATTTCAGGTGCCTTCTCTGTGCCTTTAACAAAGCTTCATCCTTGGAAATGGCTTCCTGCCCTGGATCCTCACAAAGCTCTGGTTGCACACAGGGTTTTATCCAGCAGAGCTGGAGAGCCAGACAGTCTCTTGCCTTGCTCTGCATGGGCTTGGGAGTAATGGAATGAGTCATCAGCTGGGAGCTTAAAATTATGATGTGTGGCACTGCTTGTGCAAACCTAAAGAGATTAATATTTTAAAAAAAGGGATCCCGTTCACTCAGTGCTGTAATGAAGAGGTATTATACACACCAGGCACCTGTGTGAAGGTATCCCTGTAACAATCTATTACCATTTGAATGCAGACAGATTAAATACACACTAGAAACTGAGCACTGGGGAATTTATAATGTTTTCTCCAGGACTGCACCATGAGAGGAAAGAAGCAGCAAGGAAAAATGTAGGAAAAAACCCAAACCCAAATACTTAAAAGGATGTTGCTGCCCTATATTTTCTGTATCCTTGCTGCTCTCAGCCCTAGGGATTTTTGTGTAAAAATACTTTTGCCCATAGGATTTGGGTCCAGAGTCTTCCTTGCACATGCAGGGACTGGTTCTAATGATCCTTAATCGAGATGCTCCCAAATGAATTTTCAAAGTCTCAGCTTTCCAAAATCCTTTTCCATGTCATCGATGGTCATGTTTTGTTAGAAATAGCATACAGAGGGGAGTTCTGTAACAAATAAATTGCTGCCAAACTCCAAGAAACCAATACTTCACACACAAAGTCATCTTACTACACACTTTTAAGCAAGTACTTCACTTGCATTTTCCTTCCCGTCATTGCTGATAAATAAAATAATGTTACTTTTATCTGCTGCCTTTATGAAGTGCTGCACATGTTATTTGTGCAAGGAGAATGCCAATGAACTCATTCTTTTTTCCTTTACTTGCAAGAGAATAAAGCTAACTTTCTCGATAGAGGCAGCATCAGGTTTCCAGTTTCTAGAGGAGGCAAACCAGAATTTTTGGGGTTTGTTTGTTTGTTTTTCTTTTGTTGTGGTTGGGGGTTTCTTTTTTTGGTTGTTTGGGTTTTTAAAAAAAATTTAATTTGAAATTTAGCAGAGCTGAGTTGTCTAACACCGAGCAACAAAGCTTTAGGGGTAGATCACTGACCTAAGGAGGTGCTGCCATTCCTCAGGTGCCCTGCAGATCCCCCACAGTCCCACTACTACTGCACATATTGATGTACCAAAGCATCCTGCAGTTCAAAATAGGTTTTATTGGGGGTTCTTCAGGCTCTGCTTTCGTTGATGTTGTGCCTGACCCACCAGAAGGTATTTCAAAGGAAGCTCTTGGTGTCTTTAGTGTGTTTTCTCCATTTGATGCTCCTTTGACTGCCAAATTAAAGGTGGGCAGTCTTTGGAGCACAAAAAAAAATTTGTCACATCTCTCATTTGCTTCTCTTAGAAACCGTGGACGTCAATCCAAGCTGAACTGTGGCTCTAGGTGAGGCATTACCTTGGGATCACAGCCATTTCTTGACCCTTTCTACACTTGTATTTTCTTTTATGCCCCCTTTTCCTGAGTTCTCTTTGTACAGCAGAGTTTTATCAGGATATCCCCAAGCTCTCCCACAGATGTGATTTGTTGCTTTATTTTCATCGAGAAAGATGGGTGGGTGAGGAGGGAGGATGTTGATTTTTCCTGCATTAAAGCTGGCAAAGAGAAGAAGAAAGGATCTGAAACCTAAGGAAATTGCACCACTAATCATATTTTCGTAAGCCGTCCTCCGTAGCATTACAGCCACAGAGTATATTTATAATTTGGTTTATATGAGCAACAGTTTAAGTTAAGGGAAATTGGTTTCCTTTTCAAAATGTCATGTTTCTCATTTCCTCACCGAATCTCGGGCTGCTCTGAGCTCATATCAGACTTTAAATCATTCAAAACCACACTCCATAATTAAAACGCCGTAAATCCTCATTAATCAATTTAGCGGGTTTGATTTGTTCTAAAACACATTAAAGTCAAGCTGAAGGCTCACTGAAATTCCAGGTAGCACATACACAAGTGCAAAGCAAAGGAGAGATAAATCCACCACTACAGGAAGGCTGCACAGTGGTGGGACTGGACTGGGAATTTTTTATGCTCTGTCCTGACCTACCCTGGGTTAAAGGCTTCAGTTTTCAACTTTGGGGGAGTTGTTTAGCTTTGGAACTGAGCTTTTTCTTTCTGGAATATTTAATGCTTTCTGTAGCACTCACAGTGTCCAAGAATTCTCCTGACTCCTCAAGCTTCCCCATGGACCACATTCTATCCCCTATTCCAATCAAAACCTTTGTCTTGATGGATGAAGGCTCTGGGATTCTTTGTTGGGTGGAAATGGATTCAGTTCTGCCACAGTTCACAGATGTGAAATAGATATTTTGGACATTCCTCACCATGAGAGTCAGAAACAAATCACTGATTAACACAAGAGTCTTGCACAGCCTTGTGACATTTGGTCTGGGGTTTGGACTTGTCCCATTAGTAATTACAAGAATGTGATAAAATCACAGCATATGAGAAGACATGGAGACAAAATCTGTTGATTCATGGATCAAAAATTCTGAGTTTCACAGTGCAGTGTTGGTCAGCTGGCCCTTCCTTAAGCCTGCTTCATGTGAAAATGAAAATAGGTGGGTTTACAGTGTTATAGAAGGCCCTGCTGAGGCTATATTCAACTACTGCTAATGGTATTTAGATTTATTCAACCTGAATAGTTGCCTTCAGATCTCCATAAGTGCTAGAGTAAGGGAAAATAAATTAAAATTAAACCAAAGAGGAATGAAATAGGAAACAACTGACCCCTGGGCCCCAGGAACATATTTGCTCACTGCAGTCCTGGTTCAGAGGCAGGTACAGCAACAAACTGGTTGCATTAGAAACAGCAAATAAAGCTGCCACCCTAGAGGGAACAAACATTAATATTTCAGAAAGGATACCTCCAGAAAAAAAAAATTATATTGGGCCTTTTTTTTGTTCAGAGTTTTCACGCCTGTTGTTAGTCCAGGTAGAGCCAAAGCCAATAATTACACCTTATGAAAAGATTTAATGCTTTTGCTAGAAATTTAGCTTCAAGAAAAGGTGGCAAGGGGGAAGCAGGTTGTTGAGGATGAGCACTATCAATGCACCACTTCACGGAAGAGAAAAATGAAGTTTTCTTGGAAAAGCAGGGAGATCAGAGTCCTTATATGTTCCTATTAAAGGGTGATAAAGCCCTGCTCTCCCAGGTTGTGGGACTTTGGCAGGCTCCTTGCATATAGATTTCCCTTTTCCTGCCAGCACTGGGCTGGATCGAAGCCCAGCAGTGCATTCTGTTAAGGAGCTTATTCATACAATCAAGTTTAATTGTCAGCAGTTTTGATACTTCAAGCTAAAACGAAACCTGGCTCCATTTCTGCAGTTTAGATTCACCTGCAGCCTGGGAGAATTCTTGGTGGTATTAAAATTAGGGTCTTGTATTGCTAAAATACCAGCCAGCTGCAGGGATGAAGTCTGCACAAACAGGTTGTTTCCTCCCAGGCCTGGGGAATAGAGCAGCAGGTCTTCAACAGAGGCTATTTATTTTTCTTCAGCAACAATTTCTCAGGTACTGGAGCACAGGGAATGTCTGTCCCGCCCATGTTGGCTGTGTGGTCCTTGGTGCCCCCCCAGCTCCGTGGGCTTCAGGACAGGTTTTTGAAAGATAGACGTACAGACCATATTTCACATTTTCTTTAGGCTGAAGCCTGTGACATTTTGCCATTATCACCAGACTCACAAACAATGTGCCAATGAGCCTGAACCTTGGTGTGCCCCTAGAACAGAAAATCTGAGGAATGCTCTACTTCTGCTGCTGCTTCCTCTGACACTTGACCCTCTTGAGCTCTGACTCAACAATCCCTGTGCTTTGTTTCTCTTTCAGTCCTGGAAGTGTTCCAGGTCAGGCTGGACAGGGCTTGGAGCAACCTGGGATCGTGGAAGTTGTCCCTGCCCATGGCAGGGGGGTGGAACAAGGTCATCCTTAAAATCCTTTTCAACCCAAACCATTTGGAGAGTCTGTGTTTCTGTGATTCATTTTAAATCAGGATCACAACAAATCACCATCTGTGGTTCTCCAGCGTCGGTTTTTGGTTTAGGAATCTTGCTTGTGCACATTCTGAGCTGCCTGGGATGAGGATTTTACCCAGTCAAAACCAGTCCTGGCCCCCACTCCAGAACAGGTGGGTGTAGTGACATTGCCTAAGCTTTACTGTCATGGAAGCATCAAGGAATTCCTCATCTGTCCTGGCCTGGGTCTTAGGGTGGGGTTGTGACCATGACTGGGCTGTTTGGCATGGAGAATAAAAGCTGAGTTAGATGTTCTTTATTTGAGCATTGATTTGAACCAAAAAGCACTCTCTGTACACAAGTGCCCAGCCCCCAGGCTGGAGCCAGGGAGGGTGACAGGCACAGAACTGTGGCAGAGGGTTTGTCACTCTCATGACTGGGATACTCTCATAAAAAGCAGGATTATTTGGGTAAAATTGCTGCCTTAAATTGGTGCAATGGAAGATTTGAACATGAAATTCTGTAATTTTGAATGAGACTTTTAACACTTGGTATATAAGACCAGGAGACTTACACTCTGCTTTCCCTCTTGCCTTGTAAATGGTTGCAAGGTCCTTTTCTAGCTCCACCACTATCCTTCTATTTTTCCTTCACCTTTTAAAGTACCCCAAATCAAAACCTCGTGTTTTGCTTCATTTAAATCAATTTCACGTATTCATACAAATTGCTTTAAATGCTGTCTCTAGGTGATCCTAATGGACTGCTCCTTTTCCCCCAGATCTCTCATTATAATCACCTATCACAGCAGTGATCATTTACTTGTGCATTACTCAACACTGGCAGGAATACAAGAGTTCAGTGCACAGCCCAAGCCATGTTTTTGTGACATGAGCAGTGATTTGCAGAAGCAGGAGAGCCACAACTAATCACATTTTGCAATTCATGGAAATTGTGACGTTACTTAATCAGCTGCAGCCACAAACACCAAAACCTTTCTCCTTCTTTAGAAATCAAATTACATGAGAAAGAATTTCATCTGAGCTTTACCTGTCCATTACGATGCTGCTGGATCATTAGAGAGAGTAATTAAACATCAAGCAGAAATAATTATTATAATTATAGGACATTTGAGATTTCATTTGCTTTCATGAAATATGAGTTACATAAACTAATTCCTTTTGTAAGGTCCTCTCATAATAGCAGTGAATGTCCAAACAGCTCCAGTCTTTGCCTGCTGATTTTGGCAGCATTACTGGGCTAACCTTATAGTAGCTATTAAAAACCTCAAAAATTACCAACTATTATGATACCAGGATAGCCAAATGGCCTCTGTGTAGTTAGAAAATAGGAAATTACCATAGTAATTGTACTTGTTCATTCTGTTCCTGCTTTCAGAGTGAGAAACTCTGGGAGCAGTCCAGTATTTTCTCTACCACGCTGATTGCAACAGAAAATGTTCAGTTCCTGATGGCAACAGCCACAGCTTGCCTTTTTTTTTTTTTTTTAATTAAATATTTTATTTTATAATTTGTTTACAGCTGGGTTTTGGTGTTGTGGTGACTTTGTGAGGGTACTGAGCTAATTCAGCACCCAAGCCCTGCAGCATCCTCTCCTCTGCCTCCTCAGGAGCAGTTTGCTCTCAGACTGCACCTGAGCTGTGTTCACCCCAGGATCTTGGCCAGCAGGGCTGAGGCAGCCTAAAGCAGCACCACTGAAATAATTCACAGTGAAATACTCCTTCCTGGTGAAGGTTTTGAGAGAAGTGAGCTGGCTCCTAGTGAAGAGCAGGGGAGCTTCCTGAGGGACTCTAACGAGTGTGTTCCTCTGCCGCTAATCATGAGATTGCTTGGACATGTTGTACTAGTTTCAAAACAAACCAGTGAGACACTCCAAGTCAGAGCTATAATTTAATAGGAAAATTAAAATAAAGGCAGAAAGATGCTGGCTTAAACTGGCAGAGTCAGGATACAACCTGACATGCTGTAGGGGTCCCATTAAATGGTGGCTGCAGTCCTGTTGGAGTGACAGATGTGGTTCTGTTGAAGCAATGATCCTGTACAAGGGTCAGGTCTTCCTCTGAAGGTCCAGTGGAGGTTATGTAGCTCCTGTCTCCTGGGAATCCAGCAGGTCAGGCTGCCTGTGGTGTTCCAATCTTCAGATTATATCCAGGTAGGAATGCTTGGTTCCTCCCCCTGGGCAGAGCATGATGGAATTTTATCAGTAATGCCGTGAGCCTCGATGGCCCATGAACAGCAGAGATCCCCAGAGGGAGTTATCAGGGATGAGCCATGGAGGAGATAAAGAACACTGCCCCACCTGTTTTTAACAGCTTATGGAGATGGTGATAGAACACGTACTTGTGGTTACATCTTACCTTGTCACTTCAGACACCTTTGTAGAGAAAAATATATATTTTGCCAAAAGACTGCATTGGTCCTGGACACTCACACCTGTTACTTGCCTCTCTATATACCTCATACACCAGGTGACAATGTGCTGGACATCTCATTCACAGAGCCCTGCCCTATGAAGGCACTGCTGGTGCAATAGCAAGGGCTCTGTGTAGTAACAAAAAAGTGGAAGAAGTCACACAAATACCAAACCCACCACTTTAATGCTATCTTATAAGCGAATTTCTCCAAGAAAGAGAATATGTCAGACTAGTGGGGCAATGTAAATGACAGAAATTAACCCAGAGAAATTGTATTTATGTAAAAATTTTAAAATAGGGCAGTGTCTGGGCTAACCAAATGCTCTAGATCTACATCCAGGGCACTTGCAAGCATACACTGCTATTATTTCTTTTAAACTTCCCTCCATCAGTGTGTGATGGCAAGTACTTCACATATAGGGTACCATGAGAGGGACACAGGTCTGGAAAAAAATGGCCAGAAAACACCACCAGCAACAGGGCAAAGTGACTTTATGTTGCTTAATTTCTCTTAGACACATCAGCAGCAAATGTCCCCAAACTCTGCAGGATTTGCTTCCTAATTTTGAAGCAGCAGAGCAGAGCTCCAGGGCAGGGGTAAAGGCATCTCCCTGTGAGTCATGGCAATCTGGGCAGGGCTGGGCAGTGCCAGGGGGCACAGATGGGGATGGAGGAGGTTTTCTCTTCCCTCTTCCCCCCAGCCCATGAGCCTGGGTACCTGGAATGCATTTTCAATTTGAACCAGCCTTCCTACCTCTTCCCTTTTTTCCTTTTCGTGACTGAAACTCAAACCAGCCATGGCCACCCCACCGAGCTGCTCCAGCCAGGCTTTGCACCAGCTGCCCTTTCAAATGGAAATAAGCACAGAATGGCCTGTGAATACAGACTTCTTGAAAAGGTTCCAGGATTACATTAAAGCGGGCAATTTGGGCACAGAAGATCAAAAAGAAAGTCGCAGCCAAAGTTTACCCAGGTTCCCAGGGAGCAACCTAATAAAGAAGAATGAATAATACCAATGAGAGGCTACGACTCCTATTAATGCATTTGTTTACTCGGCTTCCAGAGAGGTTCCTGCCACATTATCCTGCAAAGGAGGCTCAGGTGGTTTTTTATTTGCTTATTTAAACGACTTCCCCACCTTGTGTGAGTCCCGGTGGGTTGTGAATATGCCAGGCTGATTCTGCTACTGTTATTCCCTGGAATGTCTGAGTTTATTCAGTTCTCCGTGGGATTATCAGGCAAGGAAGGAGATAACAAAGAGATCCATTGTCTACAGGTAGCAGAATAGACACATTTAAAATGAGTCCAGCATCTCCACAAAAGTGTTTAGCTCTGGCTAAATGTGTTCCTTCTCCTCATGTAATGAAACAGGAATTAGAAATCATCATTGAGAAACCAAATTAATGCAACGAGTTACTGTTAATGCATAAACTCAGCAACCTGTTTGTCTCAGGTTTCCCCTATTTGGTTTCAAATGTACATAATTAATTATTGCATTTAATCTCTGTTCTCCCTGCAGTCTGCAGCACCAAACCAGCTCTTGATGGTGTCAAATCTCATGTCAACCTGAGAAAAAAAATGTACGAGATCTTGCTGTACAGTTTCTAGGACTCTTTGGTACGGCAATTAAGATGTAAATGGAAAGAAATTAATTGATATAAGTAAGTTATTATCATCACCATCGATTAAGTATAATCAAAACCAGTGTCTACATGAGCTATTGATTGCCACTTGCTTTTGTAAGTGTAATTGTAGCATGAATTGTCTGTGCATGGCTGGGCCTTTTATTGTTGTAAATATCCAAGCAAAGCAAGAGATTAAATTCTGTACAAGCTCTGAAGTGCCTGCAATAAGTGTGAAACCTTTGCTTTCATTTGCTGCCGTGAAGATTTAAATAGAGTATGAGGGAATATTTTTCAGTTCCCTCGATTGGATTACAGGTCTTGGCACATTTGTGTAAGAATAACAATCTCTAGACTGTGAGGCAGCTTTGTAACCAGACCAAAACCAGTCTGCAGTCTCTCAGGTCATATCTGGCACTGTCCACCAGCCTGGGCTGCTACAGAAGAAGGGAATTCTGCAAAACAGATGGGCAAAGGCATATGCAAAATTTAACTTCTTGCATAAATTCTCCAGTTTGACCACAGCATTTTTCCAATACCTAATACAGCAGGATTTCAGTCCCAGCAAATTTGGAATTGCTTCAAGTGCAAAATCACTGCATTTCATTGTTGCTTATGGCACGTTTTGGCAGCTGTGATCAGTGTTGAGCGTTTTCAGTCACATTACTTGAAAATCTGACTCTGTTTCTCATCTGGGGTATTTATGCCATAAGGAAAACAAAGATCTAATTGTGCTGATTCACCCCTTTGAAGGCAATACCAAGAATTCTGACAAAAATAGCAAAATACAGTAGGTGATCACAATGGTTGATTAGAAAAGTTACCTAATTACACCCTTTTTTCCCCCCAAACCTGTTATTTAAAATCTGCATCTGCTTTTCTCGCTTTGCACACAGTGCGGGGCCTTGCTTTATTTTTCTTTTGCAAACTCCATGCCGAGCACGGGAAGAAGTGGGGGCTGACAGTCTTAGGTGGGTTTTCAGTATCAGACTGTGGTCTGGAATTATTTCAGTGTGACCAAAGGCTCCAGAATTCCATGGCTGAGCTGCTCCACTTCACCCAACCACTGAGTCACATCCTGCAGAGAGAAAATTAGGACCAAATATCGGGATTCCAGACAGGTAACATCACCCTCAGATGGCTTATTAGCCGCACTAGAAGATAATTTTGGAATTTCCAGGGTTTCAACACCTTTTATCTCCAGTATTGGTTTTCGGATGACAGCTGAAGTTCACTGGAGAGGCAAGGCAAGGAAATCTGCCCAGCTACTGTGGGTGCTGCCTGCTCTGTGCATGGGAGATGTCATTCTCCTGCTCCACCACTGCTCAATCCTCCTGCTTCAATTTAACTAAGCAAACTTTAGGTATTTATTTTCCTTGATGATGTTGCTCTTATTTGTAACTAGTACCAGAGATGCAAACCAATTTCAGCTGGAAGGGGATGGACATTTGCTTTTGACTTTTTTTTAGGGTGCTGGTTCCTGTCAATCCGAGCTGGACCGAGCTTCACAAGCAAAGAACAAATGTAGGTTGTCTGAGAAGGGTTTCCAAAGCTGTTTCTTCACCCTCATCAGCAAATTTAGAAAGAAATTTGAACCGAATGTGCTCAGCTCTGGGAGTTGCCATGGTTGCAACACAGACGATCTAAATGTGGGAGATTATATAATCAGACAGAATGACTATTTATACAAAGAGTTTAATTTAAACAAAAAAAGGGAGAGAAAAGCAAACGCTCTCTACAATACCTGACTGTCCCTGTGGCAGAGCTGCAGGAGCACCAAAGGTGTTAAACCCCAGTGCTCACACCCCCCTTCCTGGCAAGGTGTTGGTAACGTGCACTAAATCTAAAATAAAAACAAGGAAAGCATGAAACAAAAAGTAGTGTAGGTTACAGAGATCCATCCAGGCCAGAAGGAAGCTGTTTATTACACCTGGGTCAATGGCAGTATCTTCTTTATAGAAAATGCTGTAAACTTTTAAAGCACAGTGGTGTGGATCTCCTCCTTTGGAAGGATTATCCTTTGTAATTCTATCACAGGGACTCATTTATGTTCCCCTGAAGTGATCAAACACATGGGAGCAGATTCTGTGGCTCGTAAGATGTTACCTGTACACGGCCATGTCATTCTTTCTGGTTCAGCTCTCGTGCTGCTCCCTCAAAGCTGCTTCCTTGCATTTCCCTCTCCTGCACATCCTGGGTTCATCCACACATCAGAGACTGGCTGGAGTGAGATTCCACCCCTACAGACCCTTTAAACAGGTCCTTGGGGTCTATAAAAATGCTGGAGCTCAGTAGGCATTCCCCACAACGTGCTGTTACCCACAGCGTGGAGAGGAGCAAGGTAACAATTGACATTAACTGCAGGCAGTGCAGGCAGCCCAGGTGTAACCAGGGTTGTTCTCCTGGAGCTCAGTCCCACCCTTGCTGGTCACAAATTAGACAGATGTGAACAGATTGCTTTCATATTTTAACATTATAGGACAAGTGCTCCCACAAGATCCCCTTTAGTGCCCACTAGTAGGAAGCTGGAAGGAGAGCATATTTATTGAGCAACTTTTTGGAGTGGGGGAACTTTCTGCCCAGTGACAGCAAAAGCTGAAGGAACCAAACCAAGCTGATGCTGCATTCTGGCATCAATCAGCTGAGCCATTAGTCTGAACAGTCGGTGTTTCTCCTCCCTGCCTTTTACTTTCTGTGATGATAAACTTTCCACGGAAGTACAGTTCTGCTCCAATGACAATGAGAAATGGGCTGGGGAACTGCAGGGAGCAAGGACAGAAGAAAATCTCTATTGCAGACACAAAAGTGTGAAGGTTGCACAAGCAAATCCAGTAAGAGGAGAGAGATATACAGCAGAACCCATCTGTCCATCAGACCATGGAGGAAAGTGCAGGTCTTTTTTCATCCTTTACTGCTTTTCCAGGTTTTTTAATTACCTTGTAGAGCAGTGTGGACATACCAAGGCTGGGGTTTGAGTGTGAATGAGTTCTTTTCAATTTTAGAGGAGCTGGTGGTTGGCACCTGACCCCAAAACCCAGTGCTGGGGCTGATAAAGCTTCCCATGATGGGGAGTGCTGAGCTCTGGTTTGCAATGGGAGGGTTGAGCTCCCCATGGGTGCAGGGAAGAGCACAAGTGTTGTCACTGCAGGGCTCTCTGGGGAGCTGGCTCTGAGGGGAACATGCAGTCCTGTAAGGAAAACAAAAGTGATGTCAGGCAGTTTTTTGGGTAGGACACCCTGCTTTTTTCTCTTCACTTCAAATCCCATAGTGTGTGTCCCTTGCCATTGTAGGGTTCACCTCTTCTATCTTCCAGAGTGAAAAAAGGCTTGCATGTGTTGGTCCCAGTCTGTGAAATTCTTCATTTTAATTTTAAAGAGAAAGCTTATATTTCTATAAGCAGGGAAGGCAGGTTCTGCTCTGTGTTTCTAAGCTGAAGGCACGGTGTGAGAGAGGCCTTGCAGCAGCCTGGAGCAGGTTCCTGCTGCTCTGCTATAAATCTCAGCAAACAGGGATGCTGCAGCCAGAGCTCTGCTTTTGCACAGGTTGTTGTCATTCGAAAACATGAGGATTTCTCAAAGGTGATTAATGCTGCTCTCCCACACCCCGAGGAGCCACCAGCTCACTGTCTGCAAGGCTCTTTCCAAAGGAGAGGATAGGTGAGGTCTGGCAAAGATTCTCGGGGGAGCATGGCACAAGCACCTTCCTGTGGTCAGAGAGCTGGAGGTGTGCAGAACCTGTGTCCAAGTTAAATATCTGCTGCTTTTATCTCCTGTGGAGACTCTTAGCTGAGAGCTTCAGACACTGCTGCTGCAGGCAGACTGCTCTACCCACCCTTCTGCCACCTCCTTCTGGGTAGATGGCCATGGGTCACAATAAATGTGATAATTGGTCTTTCAGAGATGTTACTGGGTGTGGGAAGCATTTCCCATTCACTTCTGCCTGTTGGGCCTCTTAACTGCCAGCCTGGACACAGTCAAAGGAGAATGTCCTCCCTGCATGTGCTCTCTGAGCCAGGTCTGAGCAGGGATGGGTCTGTTGCTGTATCCTGTGCACATCCTGAAGCACACCTCAGACAGCATCTGCTTCCTTCAAACCCTGCTTTGCAGGAGGATGACTCTGGTGCTGCTATTCTGCCTTCCAGCCTCCTGTCTTGGGTTGCAATATAT
>VZSR01001238.1:11301834-11320564 GCA_013398615.1 Brachypodius melanocephalos | reverse complement strand
CAACAGAACCACATCTGGCACTGCAGGAGGACTGGATTGGACCTAAGGCAGTGTGCCTGGCATTGATTTAATTTCAGACTTCCTTTTTTTCATTGGGAATCTTCCCTACAAGCTGTCATGTTTATTTCACCACCCCCCAAATCCTATTCACTGATACACGTTTCCTTAGTGGCATTTCTGGGATGACACGGGATTGTACCGAGGTCTTAAGAGGTCTTTTTTCATCTAGCCTTTTATCTTTCTAAAGCTCCATGTTATCTGAGCAGCACTTCAAACTGAATCTCACTGTCCTCTCATGTCTTCTAAGTAAAAACTATGAAACAAGCTTAGTCCAAATCTCTGGAGGAATTTTTTTCTGACTGACAAGTCCTTGCAAATATGTCCTGGGACCTGTCTGTTCTGCCTAATACATCATCATTAACTCTCAGCAGATGAAGAGAGATTCTCATTGTCTGACAGGGTATCAATTCACTTGCCTTAATGTATAGAAGGTTTTGGGTCTCTCCCCCAGCGATCTCCAGGAGAGGCTTTCTGTCAAGTGAAAAAATGGGATTTGGGCAGCAGAACTGAGCTGCCAGGTTTGCCAGTGATGGACGAGGCAGGTGGGAGTGCAGCTCTTTCCTCCTCTGCTTTATTGATCCTGTGGCTCTGGCCAGGGTAGCAAAGTTTCTACAGCTAAAACCAAGCAGGAAATTAATAAGGGGAGGACGATGGCCTAAAGTAGGAGCCGAAACCTGGCTGTTCTTGGGGACAGCTTTTGGGAGCCTGTCAGCAATGTCACCTCTAACTTGGGCCAGTGCATGACCTCACAGGACAGAAAGTTACAGTCTGGCAGCACCACGTGGATGAAGTTTTTCCATTTTCTTGATCATCATCTTGTTTAGGCACATCAACAAAGAGCTCTCCACGAGCAAATCTCCACGATCCAATATATGCCAGGCAAGCCATGGTTTCAATGTTCACCGTTGGCCAGAACCTTCCCATGCTGGAATTGAGAGGCTTGCTCTGTTTGAAGGGATGTGCTTCATCTTATCTGCCATTCTCTCCTGGACTTCCTCACTTCTGCTGTCCAAAGCTTAAAAAAAAAACAAAAAACAAACAAAAACCAAAAAACTAAAGCCCCAACCCATCATATTGTCCTCCTCTGCCTTGGCCATTATTCTGAGGGACACATTTTTATGTGCTAATAAATTAGAAGTAATCCCCCAAATGTGCTGGGACCTAATAAAATAATAAAAACCAGAATAGTTACAAAGAGCACAAATTCTTGCTAACATTAAATACAATCCAGATATTTCACTAAGGCCTTCTTTTTCTTCCCTTATCTTTCTCTTTCTTAAGTATTTGTAGATTAAAAAAAAACCCCACTGCTATGTATAACTGCAGTTTATATTCTTTTGCATTTTTCCACATAAACACCAAGATTAAAAAAAAAAAAAAAGGAAAGGGAAAGATTTAAGGATTTTTCAGCTTAATCCTTTCCCTGCAAGAGCTCAGCTATAAAGGAATACACCAGACGGAAGTGTTTTAATACACTCAGAGAAGTGGCAGTACTGAAATCGCTGCAGTATTTTAGTCATTGTGTTTGAATATCAGGATCCTGCTTAGGAAAAAAAGCAGTTTATTGTCTGTTTGTTGGCTCAGTTGCTATGGCAGAGAGTTCAACGTGAGTGGCTCTGTGGGGAGGCAAACGCCTCCTGGTATCCGAAATCAGGCTGTGGCCCTGGAGGAGCACAACTGGATTTGTGCTGCCCGTCAGAGAAGAGGTGCAGGGAATATCCTGAGAAGAGCCCAGGACATTCCCAGGATTCTGATATCCCAGCAGAATGTCAGTGGTCCCAGATTCACTGTAAGGGGAAGTCAGAGAACCATGCTGAGTTTGTTGAAATGAATTATCTGGAATCAAATAGACAAAAGTGGGTGTCTTTGCCCAGCTGGGGCAGGAAGTTGGGGTGGGGAACAAAATTCCAAAGAAACGTGTAGCAGATGCCACCAACCAGCTGAAGGAAAGAGGAAGAAAGGAAAATTATTGTGGTTGAGGCTGTTATGAAAACAGTCTGGGGGTCCAGATAAAGGAATCTACTGAAAAGTAAAAATCACAGAATAGTTTGGATTGGAAGGGACCTTAAAGACCATCTCGTTCCAAACCTCTGTCAGTGGGACAGTTTTCACCCAACCACAGAAAATCACTCAAACCCATGAAGAAGAAAGATGAAGGCAAAGAAGGACAAAGACAACACCCCAAATCCTTCATCTTTACTCATATGTATTACTATACACTAAACCCCCAAATTCTGAGTTTCCAGGATTCCAGCATCTCATGGCCAGAGAGACTTTTTACCAGAGCAGGTTTCTCCAAACCCCCTCAACCTGGCCTTGAAATAAGTGATTTTGTTCTGTTAATCGCTAAACCTTGTGTCATAGAGTGCAAACAAGGTTAAAATATCTACTCAAATATTTCCATTCTGAATATGCAACTATGTGAACAGCCATCCTCTTAGGAGTGTCCTAGAGGTAAATCAGGCTCTTTTCAACCTATCTACACAACTGGCTTTCCTGTCTTCCCCATTCCACAGGAAAGCTGAACTTTTGAATCTGTTTTCCTTCCCAGCCTTGACTCTATATAAAAACATGGAGATTATTTTTTATTGTCTGGTCCAATTTTTCAAGCTTTTGACAGGGCTTTTGAAAGAAGCTACTTGAAACCTGTGCTAACACAGAAAATAATAGTAAAACACCTATACCCCTCAAGACTTTGCCCAGTGTTTAGGTTGTGAGAGCATTCCCATGTAAAAGTGGCACTCAGGGAGCTGCTGCACTGCCTCTGGGGATTGAAGGGAAAACAGGGGCTGGAGCATGGAACAAAAGACCAAAGAAATGTGGAGCAAATGGTCACCAAGCAGCAGAAGAAAAGATGGAGGAAGGAAAATTCAGCTATTCTTGTGGTTTAGGCTGTGCTAGAAAGAATCTGGGTCCAGATAAAGGAGCCATCAATGGAAAGTTAAAATGAGTAGTAGAATCAGTCATCACTAAAGCATCAGAGTCAAGAGTCACCAAACAAAGAGCAGAGTCCTTTTCTTATGCCTGGCAAGAGAAGGAGGTGTTGGCTTATAAAAAGGAAATTTCTCAGAGTGCCTTCCAGCACTCAGCCCTGAACCACTCAGTGCCTGGCACTTCTGCAGCACCTCTCACCTGGGAAAACACTGAGTGAGAGACCTCGTAACACTCTTGTGTGAGGGAAATCACATCATCCTGGACATCACGAACATCCTCTTGTTGGATGGACTCCGAGCTGCTGGAGTGCCAGAGGACTGGAGCTTATCCAATTCCTCACTCAGACAAAGCAGAAGGAAACAACCCTGTGGGACAGGAAGTCAGGAGTTCTGCTCTTTGTTTTTTTATTATGGCATGTGTCATAAATTTACGAAGGGGTCCCAACAGCACCAACACTCTCAGGCTGGTTACAGCATCACGACTTGTTTATGGCTCGGTTAACTGCACACACACATAAAAATCCACCACACTTGCGCTGAATTCATAGCAGAAGCTGAATGTTGCCTCGTGAACTTTGGTTTATTGTGATCCTAAACTAGGCCTCTTTCTGTAGGTAAGCAACATTCAGCAATTTGCAGTGCTCTGGAAGAGGTTAACCAAGTGTTGGTGTCTTAGTGCAAGCAGGGGCTGTGTTTTCTCATGGCCTGTTACTGAAATCCTGCATCTGTTACCTTTCTGTTGATAGCAGCTTCAGAAAAGCTGGCCAGCTTCCAGAGCAGTATCTTTTTTTCATCACTGTCAGCTTCTGTCAGTTCATCTCTCAGTCATAAAATTTTTAAAACAAAGTCTACTGTCTGTTGTCTAATATTCCTTCCATTAGCCATGACCTGCACTTTCATTGCAGGCATCTGACATTAACTTTTGGCACAGATAGTGTTTTACAAATCTAAAATACCTTGCTGACACTGCCTGACCCTCTGAGCACGCTTAGGAAATTGCCATAACTATCTCTATTTTACAGAAAAGCTTGAAAGGAGATCAGACAGAAGTGATACCCCAATTTTCCTTTGGGGACGGTAATTTAGGTGTCTTGTTCGCTGTGCTCTCAGCACTTCAGCCTGAATTTCACTGCTGTTAAATAATCAACTCTAACAGGATATGTGTGTGGTTTATTCTCCTGGAAACAAGGCATTGTGAGCAGGGTGCTCCAAAAGAAT
Organism: Brachypodius melanocephalos; assembly: GCA_013398615.1. Lineage (NCBI taxonomy): Eukaryota > Metazoa > Chordata > Aves > Passeriformes > Pycnonotidae > Brachypodius > Brachypodius melanocephalos. Next base: position 11,316,353 of record VZSR01001238.1, on the reverse strand, counting down.
GTGCAGACAATAGAAATTTTGGCCCCTTTAAAAACTGAAGCTTCTGTCTCAAACAATAGACAAGGACTTAAGGAGCCTTGCAGATCCTCTGCAGGAATTTCAATGTGCTTACAACTTTTTTATTATCTGGCCTTCATATCTCCTTTTTTAATTTTTTTTCCCCCTGTCCTTCATCTGAGCTGTTTTCCTGCAGTAATTTCACGACCTTCTGTTGAGGTATGGTGTGTCCCAGCTAGTGGAGGTCTTGTTCCTTGGTATTGACTGTGCTGCATTATTGGAAACCTGTGGTTCAGTTTATAACCCATCATATTGTCCCTGGATCTCTCCAGAGGAATAGTGCTTCTGATTAATTTTATTAGTGGGTTTATTTCAGTTCAAAATGAGGCGTGGGTTTCCAAGTGACAGAAAATAGTCCTTTTCTTAGAGTATAACAATGTAGTTCAGAGAGGTATTATCCAGAGAAAATGAGAAGATTTTAAAGGTTTCTCTAAAGGAAGAAAATTTCAGGCTTGATTAAAAACAGAACTAAAGGGGGAAGGAAAGGTTCAGCAGTAATTTCAAAACAGGAGTTGCAAAGATTTCTTCCATGGGTGACTGCTGTAGTCTATTACCCTCACAGCAACACAGTGCTGAACACTGGGTGGCAAAAATTTCATTAGACTAGGAGCTAGTGCACAAAATTTAGAAATTTCCAGATAAAAGAGAGGAACAGAGTGAGAGCTTGAGGAACTAAACCTTAACACAAGAAGAAAAGGGAGGAACAATAAACTGTGTGTCAGTCTCTGGATCCAAGGGCACCAAATGAAGAGGTTTTCATGACCTTTTCTTGAATAAGGTTATTCATCTTAATTTCTTCGCCTTGCCTTGCAAATACCTGATGCAATTGATAGACAGTGACCCATTCTGGAATTCTTTCTTGTTCTCCTAGGAGAGGCAGTATTCTTTCTACACTGAGGACCACGTTCATCACAAAACATTTCCTCGTTTTTATTCCACCTTCCTACCTTTACAGTCGAGCTCCTTTCTCATCTGTGAATCATCTGCCTTGCCTCTTGATACCAGAATTGAAGAGAATACTACATTTTGCTTAAATTCAATGATCATCTCTCTCCCAGCCCATCTCTTTTTAAAGCATTCATCAAGCAAATTATGGGGTCTCAAGAGTATGAAATCTTCCTGCTCAACTCTTTCCTCCCATTTAAAGCAGTGAAGGCAGGGAACAGAAATTAATGTAACTTTTGTCTCTGCCTTGACTTCAGAGAGCTCTTAAAGCAGAGCATTTCCTCTTATCAAAAGCTTTCTCCAGGGTGGTGTTTGCTTTACTCAGGGCCTGCGTGCACTCATCTTCCTCAATGCTTCATTGATCACACGTGGGAGGTGTGTTGTGGAGGATCCTGGCTAAAATTCCGCCTGATTTCTGGTTTCAACTGGGGGTCAATGGTTTGATGTCTTTGTAGAACAAGCCCCTGTGGGGCAGGGAGTACTCTGGGGGCGCTGGGAGGACTGGGAGAACTGGGACCTCAGCTCACAATTGTTGACTCTACCCACCCCTTCGTATTGGGGCTTTCCAGTTACTTTTTTCAGCGTTAGAAAGTCCAGCATTGCTTGATTCTAATGTCCTTTATTGTGCCAACAGGAGTGACTTACTTTTCCTGGCTGACATTTATACACTTTTGTAAATGAATGATTGCACTGATTCATGGTTATGCACTTGCTGACAGGTACATGTTTAACTTCATTTTTATGAGTTATTTACAAGGGCAGAGTTAATTACAATTGTTTTTTACCCAGTTTGCATAGAGGGTACATACAGTTTATATGAAATATTTCAGATACCTGTGATTTTTTTCTGAAATGGCAAAGGCTGAACTATTGCAGAACATTAAAACCAAACAAGTAACCCCTTTCCCCAGGAGCTCTAATTTAGAATAAGCTTCCAGCCCAGCACTTACAAATCAAATAAAGATTTGTAGTGACAATATTTTGTACTTCCAGGTGTCTTTATATTCCTGGTATGCCCATTTCCCCTGTATAAGATATTCAAATTTTCATCCTTTACGCAAAAGCAATTTCATTTTACGTCACTTGTTGTCGCACTGAGTAAATCTACGGAGGTGGGTGGTTTTTAGCAAATTTATTTATCCTGTAAGTCTCCTCAGCAGATCATTGGTGAGCCAGCATATCAAGACACACCTTGAGAAGCAGAAGGAGTCATTCAGAAGAGGAAAGGAAGTTAAACAGGTTCAGAAATGGTCATAGTTCAAAAAGGTTTGAAAGCATTGAAAGGAAAGGCTGACGGAATTCCAGAGCCAGCACAAAGATAGGCCTTGATCCACTCCCCATGGAAAGGAATAATGCAAATCTTCAGTGCTGAAAAAATTACCTTGAATCAACCCCAAATAAGGAAAAGTCTGACCTCATTATGAGACATTCTGTGTTCTCATTTATTTCGATTTTCATTTTTAGGATCCAGAATGCAAATCTCCTTGACACAGGCTAATAGACAGAAATTCCACTTGTGAACTCCAGTTGAATCGTAAGTCATCGGGAGTGGCCCAATTATTTTCCTTGAAAAGAGGGCTGCAATAAGGATGTCAGCATGACCCTCATAGCATTGTACATTATTACACAAACATTTGGGATTTGAATTAATAGACCCCAGGCTCCTTAATCCCATGGCAACAGTCAGCCTTAAGGATCTTTTAACCTATCATTAGAGATATAGGAAAAAGAAAAAATAGTTAAAGAATGGAAGATGTTAGGTATGAAGTTTTCATTTCAACAATATCCCTTAATCTTTTTTTTCCTTAGCTATTTCTATGGAAAAGTCAGGTTTGGATACTTTCAGGTTGTAAAAAAAAAAAAAAAAGAGAAATATTTGGGAGAAAAGAACAGTTAGTAGAGATAAGGGAGCTGATGTTACCACTGCTGCTATTGTTCCTGTTGAAATCTAATTCTAATGCCTGAGGAAAAAAAAAAAAAAAAAAAAAAAAAAAAAAAAGGAAAAAACCCAAGACACTCACACCAGGAGCAAAAAGAGATTAGCAAAGAAAAGATGCATCCTCTGTCTTTTGTGGGACAGATTGTCCCTGGCAGTTATACTTGTAGAGAAGCAGAGAGAGCCTGTGATCTGATCAGCTTCTCCAGCACTGACTGGGGGGACTGAAACTTTGCTTTTAGCTTCACTTCCAGTAGCAAACACAGCCGTGCTGCAAAGAGAGAGAGTGAAGCCTTCCCTGCCTGACCCTGTCTTTGTTGTTCTAACAGAAGAAGAAAATAGAGGAGGAGAACAGAAAAGATGAGTAGATCTGTGAGGAGTAAAAATTACTGCAGCCTGCTTTTCTATGGATGTGTGTCCAGTGGCTGACTGGATTTCCTGCCTGAGAAGATAACAGTGGAAATTCTTGCATGTTCAAGCCCCTTATCTAGGGGATCTGAGCAACCTGGTCTAGTGGAAAGTTTCCCTGCCCATGGCAGCGGGGTGGAATGGGATTTCAGGTCCCTTCTAACCCAAAGCATTCTGTGATCTTACAGCTCCTACCTACCATTTCTAGGGGCGTTAATGTGTTTGTATTTCTCCTTCCCCTTCTCCCAGCTGCCCACCCTCACCACACCTGTGAGGATCCAGTTGTCTTGGAGCTTCCCACTGTCAGCTCTGCTCAAGGCAGAGCTACAGGCTGAGGAGCTGTGTGTGAGGTGAAGGGATGAGAAAGACAGTGGGATCACATGAGCCTTGTTTCCATAGTAAATGAGGCTCAGAAGGTGGAGGAAGAAAGAGGAGCCATATGGCAAGTGGTGATGGCAGGAACCAGAGCTCTCTTCTGAGGGTGGCTTCGGGGTTTAGTCATGTATAGGAGCCACAGATATAATTTCTCTCAATCAGCCAAGATGCTTTAGAGGATCACATGGAGTTGCAAGAGCATCAGAGATCCTGGAAATGATAAGATTTGTTGTTATGATAAACACAGATCTTCTTCTTCATGCCCTTCTATCCAATGTCCCAATACGTGGTCACCTTCCCTTTTAGTTTATTTATTTGTTTATTTGTTTATTTGTTTATTTGAGAAGGTACCCAAATTCTGATGGTTCACATTATTTTTCAGGCCATTTTCCCCTTCTCCTAGAGCAGGTTTCTTCCACCCAGCCTGGCAGGAGCCTCTGAGGGGAGCTCAGCCACACAGTGCCTCCCCCAGACCCCACCACATCTCTTGGAGGTGGCAGCTTTCATCTGATCTGTAATTCCTGACTCCTTCACATCCAACCCCAGCACCAGCTCAGACCACGGGGCACATGGGGATGGTGCCAATTAATAGAGCAAGAGGAACTGATGCCCAGCAAGTTCTACCTAAATATGAGGAAAAACCTCTTTACTGTGAGCACTAGAAGAGATTTTCCAGAGGGAGTGTGGAGTGTCCTGATACAGTCTCACACCTGCCCAGCCTGTAATAAGCCCCCTGAAGATGTATCAAGTCTGAGAGTTGACCTGCAACTTCTCAGAGTGGCTTAATAATAGTGAGGCAACTTCTCTGGATGTTCTTTCTAAAAGAAAAGGTTTTAATAATGACAAAAATAACAAACATTATTAAACAAAAGAAATACGAACTGAACACAGTGCAGACAGAACTCTTGCACTCCTAAGACAGTCCAAAAAAGCAATTGAGCTGTTTTGTGAAGGTTTTTAAGTATGTAATGGTCCAGGTGGGACAAATTGGCTTGCTGCCAATAGAAACAGCCACAGATTTTGAGAAACATTTCCAAAGCCCAGCCAGTGCCCCTGTGCTGCCACTGGGCCAACGCCAGTGAGCGAAGAACAGAAAGTTCTGGTGCTTTTCCATAACAGTCAGGGGTAAAACTGAACCCCCTTTTCCTCATTTGGGAACACCTGCTCAGGTGTGGAGGGTGCATTCCTGCAGTGACCCTCACTGGAGATGTTCCAGACCCCTCTGGACACAGCCCTGTGCCACGTGCTCTGAGCAGGGAGCTTGGCCCAGGTGACCCGCTGAGGTCCCTTCCCAGCTGAACCATTCTGGGATTGAGTAGTCCTGGGGTGGAAGAGCTCCATGGCAGACGTCCTACATCCTCCCCACGTGCTTGGAAGGCCATCAGCTCGGGAGGTGTGCCCTTGGTGGGACAGGCAATGTCCCCAGCAGCGGCGAGAACGCCACCGCGGGTCCTTCAAAGCACCTGCACCTGATCCTTGTGCCAGGAATTGTTTGCGACTGATTGAATGCAACTTGTTTGCCTCTGCCTGTCTCCTTCCCTGGTGCCCTGAATGATTCACTGTCAGATGGAGGATGAAAGCAGCCAGAGCACAAAGGCTCCTTTATCTGCATCCCTGCTCCCCGCGGATCGCGGCTGCGGGGGGACCCAGCTCCGCGCCCCATCCTTGGAGATGGGAGCTGCTGGAAATTATGGGCACTTTTGTACCTCGTGCCAGGTCAAACCCAAGCTGAACCCTGTCCCCGGGGCTGTGCTCAGCCCCTGGGCTGCAGGGCAGAGAGGGAGGGCGAGGCTGTCCTTTGCCAAAGTGGCAAAGAGTGAATTAACGCAGCGGGTAACATTTCGTTTGCTTTTAAGTAATTGTCAAACATAATGGCAAGTTACCTGCCTGTTTTCTTGAGGGATTTGTACTGAACAAGGGAAGAGCTGCTAACAGGATCCCAGGGTTGAAGAGAGATTTGAGAGGAAGGATCAGAAGAATTAAATATGTGACATGTAGCGAGGAAAGATGATAATGAATGGGTATATCTGCCTGTGCTGCTCAGTGCCAGCCACTTGAATGAATTTATTTAGGGAACAGAAGCAAAATAGCTGAATTGCTGTGATTCTCCATCCGGAAACATCCTTTTTTCCCCTCAAAAATGTCAGTTAGCTTAAGGAAAACCTTCTTTCCAGTCGCATGGGGCTGAATTGTTCCCATAGGCACACTTTTGGGGTGATCCAATAGCCATTCAAATCAATGGAAACCCTTTCTTGGATCAAGATTTTCAATCCAGCTGTTTGAGGAGGAAGGGATGTGATAGAGCTCTGTATATTTTAGAGGCTGTAAATGCTGAGGTGAGAGGAAGGGGTTATTTCATGTAGCACAAAGAGATCTATTTAAGCGCAGAGTTGCACTAAAATAGGAATTTTTATATGAGCCATAAGAGTGTCAGATGGCTCAGATAATAATAATATCACATAAAATAAAGTAATTGTATTGTATAAAGGTTGTCAGTTTATTTGCAACACATCTAGTCATAAAGCTGATCATTTTCTGTTAAATTAAAGCTGCACGACTTGCCTCTGAGCAAGAAATAAAGGCCTGGTGCTCTTAATTCCATATTTGTAATTTGGCTTGCTCTGTTTATTGGATTTTTTAAGTCATTAAGTGAAAGACAGAGGGCCAGACGTCGACTCACTCAAACCCAGTCCATTTCAAGCGAAAAAGTGAAGTCAGCCTCGGAATATTGCTTTTGAAAAAGCACTTGGATGATGGGAGAGCGTCTCAAGGAAGGCAAAATGAGCATCATGACTCGGCATGGTTAAAGCAGGCAGGACAGGGCAGCAGGAGAATGTTGCACTGAGTGCACTCAGGGGCACGGGCTAGATCCTAATGGGGCTCTTACCTTGCCTGGGAACCACTTGTAGCAGAAAACTCTCTGCTGCAGAAGAGCACAAGGTAGGAGAAATTAGGATGGAAGCTCTGATTTTTTATGAAGAGTGCCAAAGTGGTTCCAATTCTGTATTCTCAGCAGCAAGTCTTGTACATCTTCCATCACAGGGCATCAGTTTGGTGGCCTGCATTAAGTGGCGCAGCAAATAGCACTCATATTTTATTTACTCTCTGGAATGGGACATATATAATTGTCAAAACTCATCATAAAGCCCCCTTTTTTTTTGCCTTGATAAATGAGTTTAAAACTCCAACCCTTCAGATCAGTGAGTAAGGAAGATGAAGTAGTAAAGCAGAGAAGATACTTATTGCCAAATGGATTAGGAATTTGAGAACTCCCTCTATATAGGCTATAAGTCCCAAATCAGATTTGATAAATCAAGTGATATTAGAAGAGATCTTCAGGGCTCAGTAGACTTAAATATTGCAAGAAACTATTACTGTCATATCCATCTCAACACACAACAGTGCTGTATATTAAATGGCAATGGATCAGCCTCCCTCTGCCTCTTACATATTCCAAAGACAATAGATCAGTAACTTAATAAAATAATAAAAAAAGGCAGTCCAAGAGGAACTGCATGAAAGGACAATTTCTGGCTATTAATTTATTTGCACATTACTTCTGTGCGGAAAAATTTGCTTCCCCTCCATGGGGGCAGTTCAGCCACAGCTGGATTTACCGGAATGGTGCAGAGACACGGCTCAGATCTCTCAGACTTGAATGTGATTTTCAATTTTTTCATTAAAATTGTTCCAGCTAGCAAAGAAAGCAGGGTTAGAGAGTGGTCTCCACCTGTCACATTTGGAGAGCACAGTCAGGGAGTCTACACTAGACCTTTAATCTCTTCTGCTCCAGAACCACATTCCAGTTCTGCCCAGAGTCATGGTGAACATCTTGCTGGGAGTCCAACTCCTTTTGCTGGTGGAGACTCACTTCAGGTCCAGATCAGTCCAACAGTGGCACAGGTGCTGTGTAAAGAACCCCTGGGTTGTGACATGCTGCACTGAAAGGACAAACCATGGAAAATGACTTGGTCAAGGTGCCAAGGTGCTGCTCCAGCACTCTCAGAGTTTACAGCACACAGAGCCAGCTGAACACGCCCTGGGTAAGGCTTTGGAGCAGTAGGGAAGGCATCCTTGTTCTCACCTGTTTTACTGTCTGGTGCTTCATGAAAATAAAACATGTGGCATAAATCTGCTGTGCTTGGTGCCAGCCTGTCACCTCCACATGCTTGGTGCCAGGCTGTCCCCTCCACCCTGCTTTGTGCCAGCCTGTCCCCTCCACATGCTTGGTGCCAGGCTGTCCCCTCCATGTGCTTTGTGCCAGCTGTCCCCTTCACCCTGCTTTGTGCCAGCCTGTCCCTTTCATGTGCTTTGTGCCAGCCTGTTCCCTCAACCCTGCTTTGTGCCAGGCTGTCACCTCCATGTGCTTTGTGCCAGCCTGTTCCCTCCACGTGCTTTGTGCCAGACTGTTCCCTCCACGTGCTTTGTGCCAGGCTGTCACCTCCACGTGCTTTGTGCCACCCTGTCACCTCCACGTGCTTTGTGTCACCTCCATCTCCACACAGGGCTGGGGGCAGTGGCTGATCCCCCCTCAGGGGGACAAGAGGTGCCTGGAAGGGACCCACCTGTGGCAGGACATCCCCCTTGGCACAGCAGAGCTTTCCTGCTCTGTCCACCAGCTGGTGCAGGTCAGGACATTCTCCCCTCAGCTGGACTGATGAGACAACCCAGGCCAGCTCCTCTCACAGGTAACTCCTCACTGGCTAGCGAGTTATTTCTCTCTCTGGCACAAGTTGTTTATTCCCAATAAACAACTGGCCCTGAGAACAAAATGTGGGGATGTAAGCTGGAATTCCTGACTGAGGGACACTACTTCTACAAACTATAAAACTTACACAAACTTTCATGAAGGCAGAAGACTCCTACACACACCCAGGGAACGTGTGGGATTTCTCCCGTGGAGTTTGGGTGCAAATTCCATGGATACTTTCCTGGGAATTGAGTGAAAGAATTCTATGTATTCTCCATCAGTTTGGTGGTAAATTACACTGAACCCAATCTATACTATTTCTTCACTAGCTGTAGTATAGGCACCTTTATCATGCACTGTATTTTTTCTACTAGTAATTCTTTCTGGTTTATCCTGTGTAGTGAGTAGTTTGTTCAAAGTCTTCTGTCTGTCAAATTTGTGTCTATTCAATAAATAATCCATTTTGCAGTAGACCTCATCAGCCATTATTAGGACCTTGTGAATGAGAAAAATCTGAGGCACAGGCTGCCTCAAACAGAGCTACTGCCAGAAATCTGAGTCAAGGGTAGGGCTTGGCCAAGCTCTCCTCTCCATTTGTAGCACCACATTCATGTCTCTGCACTCATCCTGCCCTCTGCTCCCATGTGCTCTCATTCCTGGGGAGCTCCTGGAGAGCCCAGAGCTGGAATTCAGCTGCTGGGGATGGCACAAGCACAGAGGGAGAGCTGGGGCTGAGCTCCTGCCACGTGCCATGGGTTCCTCTTCCACAGAAGCGCTTGCTTAAGGTTGGTGTTCCTTCCACGTTCCTTCCCAGCCACCAGGTTTCTTCCAGAAAAAAATTTAAATCAAATGCAAAAGTCTTTTTAGAGCAAGCAAATGGAAATGGGTAATTTTGAGGACATTCATTAGGGTTGTAGAGTAGTTGCTCAGAGCAGTTCTCTGCAGGGCTCCATGTTTCTTGGTAGGCAGTTGGATCTTTTGAATGTTGGGTGCTCTGAATCTCAGCCTGGGTACCCATAGTGTGCTGAAGTTGTGGCCATTAACACCATTCAATTGTCTGTGTCTTCACAGCCAGTTCACTTTTTGCTTTAACTGGGGTCTGACAGCTCCAGTCCTGCTAACTCTTGTGCAGATATCAAAATAACAGTACTTATCCCTGATAAATCAAGGATTATTTCACATCCATTTTTTTTTTCTTCCTTCCAGCCTCCCATGAAGTGTAAAAGTGGCTGTTAGGGACTCAGCTCAAAAAAAGAAAGGTAAAAGCACTTTCATCGACCTAGTCTATAACCTACCTTAAAAGGCTGGGTTGAATTCCACAGACAGAATATTTCTCCCTGGTAATTATGGTCATTTTTCTTTATTATCACAACCAAGATCCATTTAATAGAAGGTATTTTCTTTAGTAATTCCTTTTTATGCCATTTGCCAGTGCATATGCATTGCCAGCACCTATTTCTGCATGCCCAGGTTATGGAATGACAAGCAGAGATTGGCCAGGTGCAAAATAGGTGTGTGTGCAAAAAGGTGAATTACTCAGATTTGGAAAGGAACCCTCTATAAAATCGTCGGAGACAGGGAGATGTGGTGTGATGTCCAATATAATTGAGCAGTAGGGCTGGAAGAGCTTGTCAGAGGACTTGGATGAGGCTCCAAAGGAAGGGAATTCTGCCCAGTTGGACAACCACCCTTGGCTCTGAAAATCAGGCCCTGGACGTGTACAAATGTGTAGATTTGATGAGCCTATTTAAAGGGAAACTAATTAGAAGTATAGACAATCCACCTTTCTTAAATGGAATTATTGTAGTCTCTGATCCATAAATCTGACATTTATACATATTTATACTCTATTGCTTAATGAATACCTGATTAAGGAATACAGCTGCCAAGTGAATAAATTTGTTGTTAATCAAATGATACCATAAAGACAGATCATCAGGCCTATTAGAATATATTCATTTGGCAGATAAATCTGCTTGCTGCAGCCTGTTAGTGCAATGTGTAATGCAAATCAAATCGTTCTTTAGAGCTAAACCTTCATCTCTGCCAGAATAAAAAAGACTTTGCACGGAGCAGATGAGATGAAATCCTATATTTTTACGGAGGGTGTGAAAGCCCATGGCATTATGTCTTGTATTGAAAGTAAATTTCACCCTAATTGAGCACTAAAGACTGAAGCATGCTTAAGTCTGTGCACTGAAGATTTTACTGTGGTATATAATTGCCTCTCCCTTTTGTTGCTGTATCTAATTCAGCAGTATAAATTACCAGCTTAATTTTTGTCCTATTGTGTGATGTACTTATACTATTATTTTGTACTACCAAGAATTAGCAACTGGCATTTGCGTTTACGGATCCTTTCATCCAGGGAAAATCTAATAACAACACTGGTCTAAATACTGCATTAAAGGGCTGAAGCATGTTGGAGATGAAAAGATAGCCTGAGGTAACTGGGAAATGGCCACAGTGTTTACAGGGATCTGTCAAAACACTACAGTGACTTTCAGTGGCTTTAAAATGGTGATACACGTTTGAATGCAGATTTGGAGTGCTGTTTGCAGGACTGCATTTCATGCTGAACCATGAAAAGTGTATTTGTGTTTCAGATATCAAAGGAGGGCAGACAGGGGCCTCTAGTCCGTGCTGAGAACTGTCCACCCTTCTTCATCAGGCACCAGAGTCAGCTCGAGGAGTCCAGGCTGTGAATTCCCCTCCTGAGGAACCTCCTGATGCCTTTCCTCCAGCCCCTTGCCAGGTCTGGGCAATATTTTGAAGGGAAATGCTGCACCTGTGCCCAGGTGAAGTGTTCAGGGCAGGTTTACATCCAGCACAACCCTTTTCACCCTGATCATGTACAACACACATGCAAAACTCTTGGTTGCCTTGCACAAAACTTTAAATCAGGCAGTTGCTCCATTTTTTTCCACTTCCAGCTAAGTTTTACTGCCCCAGCTACTTCTCCTCCTCAGCATACTTTTCACCTGAGGAGTATTTGCTGATGATAGTAAATATAACAGTTCATGTTCACTGGAAATTATTCCTACTAGGTTTATTAGTATCTGTGAAGGAATAAAGGACACGAGCAAAAAGTCCAAGAAGAGGAAAACTTTGAGAAGTTCTGGTTTGGGACTACTTAGTCCAGACTGTAGATGGGAAGAACAGGTTATTTCCCCATACAATTTTGCTTCCTCTGGCTGTGGAGAACTTGCTGGGAAAGTGGAAAAGGCTTGGAGAAGAGCAGGAGGAGGCTGGGATGCAGTTTCCTCCCAGGCCAATACCAAAGGCAGAGGCAAGAGAAGGCAGTGTGTCCAGGGCAAGGCTGTCCTCACCCTGGAGATAACTCCAGAGCAAAGACAAGGAAAGCATCACAGCTGCCCCTTGTTTGCTGGCTTGCTCCTGGCACAGAAGAACAGTTTTCCACTCTACTATGCAAGATTGAATGTCAAAATCGAATCTAGTGCCTTATTAATTGCATTTATCATGTACTTTGACCATCTCACATGAAACTCACCCATTCATTTGTCTCTGATGGCTTGACCTGCTCTTAAAAAACCTTTGGAGCTGCTTCAGAAAATGTTGTTCAGGCCAGATATTCTGTGTAATTTCTCTTTAAAACCCACTTAAACCTCCTCAGCCTGCTCCAAGCATTGGCAATGTAAGTGCACGGAATGCAGCTCAATCTGCTCGTTTGTGCTGGGAATGTTCCCCTGAGCATGGACTGGGCAGTGAGCAAACAGAACCAGTCAGGAATGCAGAGCTTGAGCCAAATAATCCAATAAATGCAACAAGGAAAGATAAGACTTACCTGGATTGGAGCTTTGCCCTTTTTTAAAAATTGTTATTCTTGCACACAGATGTGTACAGATGTGTGTGCACACTGAGGTGCTCGGTTTTGGTGGGGAATGGGGAGCCCAGGGAGAATGTGGACGCTCTATCCCTGGCAGTGTCCACCCTGGGACAGTGGAAGGTGTTCCTGCCTATGGCAGGGGGTGGGATGGGATGAGATTTAAATTTCCTTCCAACCCAAACCATTCCATGATTCCATAATTCTATGATTTCTTATTCTACTCCCAAGCAAACTCCATGTCCATAACTAAGCAGCTTTCCAGTATGATTAACGGGCCAGATGAAGGCTTGAGACATTCCTTTTTTTCCTAACATACAGTACATTATTTTTTCCTCTAGTATGAGTTCAGAAGGAGTCTTGATGTTTTTTTATTCCAGAATTTGTACAGAATCTTTTCTTCACTGTGAGAAGTTTCAAGTGAAGTTTCAACTGAGATTTTTGCACTCATCAGCATTTCTCAGGTTTGCCTTGAATAACTGAAATGTTGCTGAGAACAACAAATATTGGTTTTGACAGAGTCCCAGAAGTTTTGCACACAGTGGAATCCACGCTTATGTCTCAGTTGTGTCAAAAGGTCATTTTAAATTATTTTCTTAATGTTTTTTGAAGTTGAGAAAACAAACAGAGCACACAGAGACTCAGCAGTAAGAAATCTGGAAATCTACATTCAGAAGCATCAAATGTGTATAACCTTAGAAAAAACCAAGAATTCTCCTGAAAGTAGTGAGATACAACGGGATAAGGGGACAAATGTGATTCTTTTTTCTTTTCTGTCTTGGAGGTTGCATATCACGAGGGAGAAATTGGCTAAAAATACCTATACAACTCAGAGCAGACAGAAGAGGAAAGATTAAGCAGTGATTATAAGCATGCTGTCTGAAGAATCAGGTCGTGCATACATTTAGGGTGAGCACAGCTCTGTGGTCTCACATCACTCCCATCCATCTCCCATCCTGTTTGTTCCCTTCCTTTGTGTCATCCAGAGCTAAATGGCAGGAAATCTGTGAAAAGGTCTGTCTGCCTTGCATTTATATGGCAACCAATGCACAGTGTTTCAATAGTGACAGGTTTATGAACAGTGCTGTGACAGGAGCTCAGCCCTCCTTCTCTGTGTCCCAGAGTCAATGTGCACAGAGATGAGTGCTCCAGCTCTTCACCAAAGCCACACACACTCCCAGAGTGGCTTGATACTCTCTTTAATTTTCAGTTTCCTTTCAGTCCTCATCAGAGGTTCCTTGGTGCTGAGCAGGCCAGATCAGGAGCTGGGCACAGATTTGTGGCAGGTCTGGGCAGGGCAGAGCGGGTGCCCTTCTTTACTTACCCCAGCTCCTCATCCCCATCAATCCCACCCCAAGGTCACAGCCAGTGCCTTCCCTTACTGTCTCCCATGGAGAAGAAGGATGTGTGGAAAGGCCTCTGAAACTGCACCAGCAGCAAGTTTGAGTGGGTGATTGAATCCACAGAGATGGTAATCGTAGATTTAGCCAAGTGACTGGAATTAATGCACCATCTGAGCAGCTCTGCGAGGTCTGCCTTGATGTTCCTCATTTCAAATGGATCTCTCCAGACCTGAAGGCTGCTTGGAAACAGCTGATGGTGCCCGTAATGAGGATACCAATCTTCAAGTCCCCAAACTGAAATTAGACATATGTCCTGACATGTTGACATTAATTTGAGCTGTTATAGCTATAATGGGTTTATTTGGCTGGCATTTTTAATAGAATTTCAGGGGAGACAGGCTTTGCTTCATGAGTCAGGTTGGGGAAAGGCCATGAGCAGCCATAATTTCAAAGGTTAATTTGAAAATGCTTTTTTTCACCAGGACTTTTCTGAATTGCAAGGTTACTTGAAAATGTGGTATCATAATAGCTGCCGCTGTGGCTAGAAAAATAAAACAGGCTGGGGAATTTCCAGTGGGAATTTCCAGGTATCAGTTTTCAATTCCATCTTGACTCAAAGTGAAAGGCAATAATAAGTAAATGCAATAGAGTAAAAGTGATAGATCCATTTCCTGTATACAATATTGAGGTACAGACCACAAACCAAGCATCAAACTTCAGGTTTCTGCTAAGAAAACTTTCAAGAATTTACTGGAACGAACTGGCTGAGTGTGTTAACCCCACAAAGGGAGGGTCAGTACCTCGTTAATGTGATTTTCAAACCCATGAAGCAGCTGGATGGGGGTCTGAGCATCCAGAAAGTGCCCATGGCAGGGGGTTGGATATGGATGATCTCTGTCCTGGGTTGCAAAGCAAGATGTA
>VZSR01001238.1:11235897-11273625 GCA_013398615.1 Brachypodius melanocephalos | reverse complement strand
TCTTGAACTTTTGGGCAAGCTTTGTGTATTTAAGTGGGGGCCTTTGCCAGCTGAGGTTGGAGAGGGGGTTTCTAAGGTGACATTTCCCCATGGATGCAGTGTCCCCACTGTGCTCTGGCAGTGAAGCAATGCCACGGTGCTTATTGACACCAGGGATCAGCTTTAAATGCTGCCCACCCCCAGCCTGCTCCAAGAGTGGCCTTTTTGTGCCATTCCTTGTTCCACAAGGATGGAAGGTCCATGATCTGAACTATGAAACACTTGTACAAACACGTTCTCTCTGTATCCAGAGCTGTTATCCTGCACATCCAAGCCCTGGTTCTCTGTCTGAAGGAGCATTGGTGGGGTGTGTGGAGGAGCGGGAGGAGACACAGCGTTGTCTGAATGTGTTTTTCAGGAAAATGTACACTTGGCACAGCTTCCCCCTTGTTGTATGGCAGGATGAACATTTCATACTGATCATTTCAGCTGTAGGAGGAATTCTGAACCTCAAAATGGGATGTTTTGCCTTGGGGAAAGTCTTTTTTTATTTGAACACTTAGGTGGTTTGTTTTTATTTTCAAGTAATCTCTTGAACACTTTTAAATAGGAAAGAATTGGTACAAACCTGCTGTTGTTGCCACATTCCCCCTACAGAAATCTGTAAAAAATCCCCTAATTGAGAGCTGAGCAGATCCCTGCCCCCTACACTTAGAGATTATGTGCTGTTTTATAATCACTACAGGGAGAAGCAAGGCATAGCAGCAGCTCCTTTTATTACAGATGAGCCAGGATGTGCTCAGTAATCTCCCAGGCCTGTATGAAATCTGGGACACCTCTCCAAATTGCAGGTTGATGAGAAGTGCAGCCCAGGAGCAGCGTTAATGTTGTGATGTGTAACACAGATCACAGCAGCTGCTGCTAAGATCCTTGTGTTCCCTGCGCTCTGAAGTGCACATCTTCAGGCCACCAAGGGGGTCCTGATTGTCCTTATTTATTTTTTATTAAGCATTAATGAGACAATTTAAGCCTTGCACTTCTGTGACCAGTTGTTTCTCAGCTCTGTCCATGCTACCTTCTGGGTTTTTTTTCTTGCAGCTCTTTAGTTTTGTGTTTCCTTCTAAAATTTATTTACTGGATAATGCTTTCTTGCTGATCCATATTTTAGTGTACAAGAGGGTTTAAATTGGAGGTGGTGTTTGGGTTTAAAAGCTTATGGCACTTGCTTAAGGGATCTAAGTAGCACCAAGCACTGATGATGGTTTGTGGTGTGTGCTGGATTTGAGGGGAGAATGGAGAGGGATCTGTTCTTTGGTGGACAAAGTCCTCATGGAAAACTGACCCACAAGTGCCAAATGGGACCAGTACAGAAACAGCATAAATCACAGAAGATGCCTTGATCACTCACCTGCATTAACACATCAGGGATGACAAATTCTGAGTGTCTGTGGGAGGAGCAATGGTGAATAATCCACCCAAGGACACATCCTACCTTAAATTTTGGCATTCAAAACTGTGCTGCTGTTGAATTATCTGTAAAGTTGACTGAATACACATCGTGGAAAGGATTTTGTCCTGGGAATGGGGTGGAACATCCTAGGAAGTGGGAAAAAAAAGCTTTAGCTCCTCTTCATGCTTGTTTGGTACCTTGAAGGATGTGGTGTTGCTGATGTTGCTGGACCTGTGGCTGCAGGTGGGATTTCATGTTCACTTACTGTGGCTGTGTTTAAAGAACCAGAAAACTGTGGAGGCTGGAAGCCAGGTTCTCAGCAGGTCTGGCTGCTTGTGCTGCAGAGATGCCCATAATGGTGTGCTTAATTGGTTAAGAAAAGGGCAGGAATGTGTTGTAATTCAAGAATCTCAGTATTTTGCACGGAGGTAGGACCAGTTTTCTGAAATTTCTCCCTTTTGCAAGTACTATGTAAGCTGATAGCTATAATTAAAAAAAAAAAAGACAAAGCACAAACTTCCTCATGTGCCAACACCTGACCAACTAACTCACTTCATATTCTGATTTTACTTCATTTAATTCTGTGCCAATCAGCCACAAATTAGACTGTACAGCTGCTATTAGGAGCAAGTATTGTGTTTCGGTCTTTAAAATGCTGGACAAGCTTTAAAAACCTTCACTGAATTTCTAATATGGCCACGGTAAAACTGGACCAAGGATTATATTGTCACTTCCCCCTAATATAGAATTATTAAAGCACATAAAGAGAGGAGCAGAGCTGGAGGCCAATGCATCATGTGATAGACTTTGTGTCAGGCCAGGGAGGGAATGCTGCTCACCCAGGACAGGGCAGAAGTTCCCTCACAAGGAAACAAATTGGACAAAGTGGCAGAAAACTGGGCAGGCATTAAAGAGTGGCCTCCAATTAGGGCAGAGGTTTGGTGACTCCCAGCAAAAGGGAGCTGGCAGGCAAAGCACAGCACAAGCCATGGGAAAGGGAGGGCTGTGCTGATGGAATAAAAACCTTGTGCTGTGCAGGGATCAGTGAGCATCCCTCAGGGAGCCATTAGGCAGTAAACACTGGATGTGGCCCTGCAGGGTGGCCCTGCACTGGGATGGCTCTGGGAAGGAGGAATGGATGACACACGGGGTGTTAAGATGCTTGATAGGCTGTCCTGAAGTGTAATGATTGCTGCAGTGCTAAAGTTTGCCACGCATCAAACGGGCTCTGATGTACTGAATACATTTTTCTGGGTGGCTCTAAAGAGGTGGCTTTGTCTGTGTATAAGCAGAAAATGAAAATGTCAAGACAAAATTTCAAGTGCCACTGCTTCTTAGGAGAATTATTAGCTTTGCATTGACTGAAAGGAGAGCTCCTCACCTGCCTGAGCCTGGATCCTCTCCTTGGGCTTACGTGGTGCCTTCCAGGAGCTACAGAGCAGCGAGGTACACATTAATCTGTGACCTGAGCTGAGGCTTTTACACCAGGAGTGAGCCTGAGTCACGACTGTGTAGTGCCAGAAGAGGTTGAAGGGCCTGAAATAGCCGGGCTGCACGTGGGTGAACAGAGCCACTGAAGCACAGCTTTTTGTTGTGCCGCAAGCATCTTAGGAAGGACACTTATTCAATTATTTTTCTTTCCCTCCACTCTCCCCAGGAGCATGGAAACAAAAGGAAACAAAGGCTGAAGAGTGAGACTATAATTTTGTGGCATCACAAGGACACTTACTTTGTTCAGTCCTTTGCTTCTTTCTCCTCAATATTGTTCCACGCTACTTTTATTTCAAGTTGGTGCTTTAGCTCCTTGCAGATTGCACCCCTGAAAGGGTGACTTGGGTGAGTTGTGTGTAGTGTGAGTTAAACGTGGCAAGCAGCAAACTCTGCAAAGAGATGGAAAACTTTGCCTGTGCACACCAAGTTTTATGAAAAGTCGTTACATGAATAAAATAGCACTTGGATCTCAAGAGCTTTATCAAGTATTGGAGAAATTATCCTTTCTCCATGCATCAGGAACAGGTGACAGAGACCACAGCAGCCTGGCAGCTGCTGGGGAGGCCGTGTGTGACCAATCCAAGCTTCCTGTAGTCAGGAAAACAAATGTGTGGGGGCTTATTTGAAGCCCCCCCCAGAGGAAGCTGATAGGATTTTTAGCCTATAAAGCAGTGTGACACTGGATTATTCTGCCTTTAAAGGAAACAGTGCCAAGCAGATCCTGTTGAGTTTTGAACTTGTAGCCCCCCCACCAAAGGTGCTATTTAAAAATGAGTCCATCTGACCAAGCAGCAAACGTGAGGAGCAGCCAACTTGGTGTGAGTTACCAGCTGCATCCTGTGCAGAGATGTGGGCTTGTGGTGGGAGATGCTCACTGGCTCCTGTCAGCCAGCCAGCAGTGGATTATTCTGGAGGAGCAACAGACAGACTCTGGGCTTTGTCAGCTGCAGAGCTGTTTTACTCTGCTTGGCAGCCAGCAACTTGCTGTGCTACTATCCTGTTCCTCAGCTGAGGTTCCTCAGACAAATTAAACTGCAGTGGTGATGGAGAAAGAAGTGGCAGCAGAGCTGGAAGAAGATGCCCCTCAGATTCACATTTGCTTGGTGAGCCAGAAGATCCTGCAGAGCCTTCTGGGGCTGGAAGTGGCAGTGCTGTGCTCTGCTATGACATGAGATGCATTCCCTCCCTTCTGGGATGACTAAAGTGGGAGCTGGGCTGTGTTCCAGACCTGTAGCCTGTGGCTTTGGGCTGAGGAGATAAGAATTCACAGAAATGTAGAGCACCATAAAGTGTACGAGCGAAATCGAAATGACAAAGTTCTTACAGGAGAACTTCCATAACTGGAAGCGTTTCAAACTGTTCCGTCCTCCCTGATAACTGCAGGCAGCTTTCATGCTCCCTCCTTATCTCCTCCTGCCATGTATGCAATTATCAAAAACGTTTGTTGAAAAAGCTTCCCTTGGTTGGGTTTTCTGTTCTGTGTGAAATCCTGACAGCCAAACTGAGTGTGCACATGGGTGTTATCTCCCAGGGGTTTGAGCACTGATGTCTCCTGTCTCCATATCCCAAACACTGGTTGTAGCTGGAGCAAGGTTTGATGTTTACAGGCACCCACAGTCCAGGCAAGCCATGGTCAGTGTGCATCCACAAAAGCCACACAGTTGGTCTAAAACCCAAGATATTGCTTGTTTGCAAATGCCTGATGGAGTTTTGCATACGCAAAGTGGTTTTGAAGGCATTCTGTCCTGCTTAAAAACAGCTTGGGTGCTGAAATACAGCTACTACTTCATTGGCAGAGTTTTCTGATGTATGAGGAACACTTAAGATGAGCTGGGAAAACATCATTATCCTCCTGTGATCCTCCCCCCATGCTTGCTTTTCACAGAGTCGTTCTGTCTTGTAGTAAATTGAACATTTTGGGGGAGGAGGTGGCACCTGGCACAGAGAAGCCCTTAATCCTTCAGTGGGCCCTTGTGCCTTCAGCAGGGATGAGGATTTCACTGCTACCCAGCATGAGAGATGGTGCTGCTTGGCTGTGGCACTTGTGGTGCTCAGGAGCCAAACCTGTAGATTTGTGCTCTTTTAAAGCCATCAGTTGTTCTCCTTTGCCAATGGATAAGTTATTTGACTTCTCAGGCCATTAAAAATGATCTTAGTGTCATTTGTCACAGTGTCAAAAGAGCACTGCTAATCAACAGGCCATTCCTTCAAAATTAGCTTGTCTAAACAGCAGGAGGGATGAGCAAGGTGTGATTTTGGCCCTGTTACCACATATCATAACTCTCATTTCTTCCTCCCTTTCCTAGAAAGCAGGATCTGTTGTTCACCAGCAGAATTTGGGGATGCTTCACTGGAACATGCCCAAATTTCTATGACAATGCTTTTACAACTGTTTTTCTTGCTCCTGATGCTGTGGGTAGGATTAGAAGAGCTCAGGAGTTAACGTGCCCATCTGTGTGTGTCTGCTCTCCATCCCTCCTCATGCCCCTCTGCTAGCAGAAGAAAAGGGGAAAGGATAATGTATAAATTTGCCAGATCAGGCTGATCTGATGAATGCCATCAGGCTGACAGGACTCTTTATGACAATTCAATGGGGGGAAGAGGTTCAGTAAATTTTCCAAGCCCTGTGGTTGGGAATACATTCCACATTCCTCTGTTGCTGGACTCTGCATTGTGGCACTGCCAGCTGGGGGAAGCCTGTGCAGCAATGGCAATAATGTCATTATTGTCATTGCATGCTGGTGGGATTCACATTCCCAGGTGTAAGTGGTGCTGTCTGTTAGAAACACAATGCAGCTTTTTGCTTTTATGCTTTCATAGGAATAAATCCAACCCTCATGAAGACTTCTGTATTACACATAGCCTGTTCTCTATAATGTATGCATGCACACTGGCATGTGTTTTTCCTTTGCACTGCAGGATACTACAGGACTCTGCCTTTCTTAAGTCTCCAGCAGTAAAAAAATCACACCAGATTCATTAGGAAGGGCACTACTTTTTTTTTTTTTTTGGAGTGGGGATGCAAAGGAGATGAGGAGGAATGGGAGGGTGAAACAACATTGACATTTATGAGTGAATGGATGGTAATAAATGAATGTTGTAGCAAGAGACAGAGTGATACTTTTCTTACTGACATTCAGTGATGCTTTGAAGACAGCAGGAAGCTTTGCTTTGAATCCCAAGCACATCGGAATGAGATAATTTAAATTTTATTTTATTTTTTTCCCTCCAAATATACCTTATCCTCGAGCAGTTTTTATTAAAGATGCTAATTGTCCAGACCCTGACTAATGCAGGCTGCACTGTGCTGCTGGATTATTCTCCTCTGTGCCTTCTGAAATTAGGCAAGGCAGAAATTAAAGCAGGAGATGTAAGTACTCTTTTAGTGCTTTAACGCTGCAAATGCCATTGCAAGTGTAATTTAGCCTGAAGCCAGGGCACGGAGCTCTGTCCCTATTAGCACATCTGAACCAAGTGTGGTGGACACAAGATCCTGCATCAAGGAGCTGCCTGCAAGTTTTTCTTCTCTATCTCTGACATATGTGGAGTTGCACACTGAATTTTATAGATATGTATCTGTCGGTGTGAACTGGGTCACAATATCCTGGTATCATGGCTAGATCAGCTTTGTTAATGACATAATTAAATGGCAGGATATGGGGTGGAGTAGCTGCCCTGCAGATTTGTGGGGGATGATGCCTCCACCCCTATCCCAGAGCCAGCAGCTGCTTGGCTGTGTTACTGCTGCATCTGGGATAAAAGGGACTTGAAAGTCTCAGTGACAGCCTGCTGCACGCTTCCTCCTTTGTTGCTTTAAGGCAGCCTTCAGTTTTTCCTTTTAATTTTCTTGCATAAATCTAATGTCTTAAAATATCAACACTTCCTAATGACTTTTTTTTTTCCTCAAACTGAGCCTTATTGCCCTCTAACCATTTTAAAACCCCCTCATACTTGTCAGATTTATCTGTTTCAAATGTTTAGATGCCTCTTTAATAGATTAACTGTTTGACCATTTTCTTTTATGCTTCCTTCATCGGTGAGGAAAGAAACTATAGATTTTTTTTTTCCAGGCAAAAATAAGTCTATGGGCAGCGCTGTTTATGCTGGATGAGAGCCTGGGAATCTTAACTGCTTTCTTCACAGACTGTAAGCACAACTAGCTTAATGTCTCTTTATGGATTACATTGAATTGTGGCTCTTCGGTGTTCCTGATGCTTATTTAGATGGCTTTTTTTAAAGGATGCCGAATGATCCCGTGTACCAGCCACGATATATTTTCATTGTCCTTATAATTTATATTTTAATGTACTTTTGTGCTTTTTATAAGCTCTGCCAGTTTAACTGGTGACTTATCTTGCTGCTTTTTATATGGGGGGAATAATTAAAGGTACAGCAGCTCTTGTCCACATTCCACAGAGAGTTTTCTCTCCCTGGATCCACTCCAGCATTGCCATTTTGTTGTACCCCCAAATCCTGTACTTGCTGACGTTTTTTTTTGTTGGCATAGGGGTGACTTGGGAAAAGCAAATTGTAGAAGTGGGTAGAAGTGTAGAAGAGGCTGACAGCCAGCCCGTGAGCCTGCAGTGTAAGTGAGCTAAAGAAGAAGAAGTTGGTAAGATCTGCGTGTATCCTTGAAATAAATTTTTACTAAGGTTATTGACATGGAGACTGAGAAGAAGAAAAAGATAAGTAGACGAAACTTGCAGTTAGAAAAAGTATTTTTAGAAAAGTTTTGTAAAGGCTAGCTAAAATAGTGGTGGAGACTGCTCTGTACCAAGAAACACTATGCTGATTTATTGTAACTAATGAATAAGTGTAAACTGTGTTAAAGAATGTATAAAAGACAGCATACTGCCATAATAAACAGAAACCATCTGAACTTTTACTGTGTCCCCTATGTGTGGTGGCTGCCTCAACAGTGACAGTCAAGGGCCCTGTGTGCCCTGGCTGGTGGGGCTGTGTGAATCCATCACCATGGGTTCAATCACATTTAGCCTCTCTCAAGTGGGAGTTCAGGGAGTCAGCAAAACCTAGGGTGGCTGGGCTTTATCCCAGAATAATTGCCTGTCTTCTCCTCCTCTAATTCAATAGTTTACAGTTCATCTTTAAAGTTTCAGGGGAAGATAAAGCAGTTTTAAAGGAGTGTCCCTCAACTTGCTGACCTCAGGCACAGCTCTGGCTGCAAGAAGGTTTGAAGTGGGTGCTTTCACTCACAGCTCCTTTGCTCTGGATGCAGGCAGTGGTGAGTGTAATATTTGTATAAAATACGTCTTCAGGAAGGTGTAGAAACATCATGGGCTCCTTTTGGTTTTGCTTCTGCAAAAGCTGCATGCTGGGCAGAGGAACATAAAGAGTGTGTTTACAAATGGTGGCAGAGAGGAGAATAAACCCATATACAGAATTAAAAGATTTCTTCTGAAATGCAAATTTTCATAGGAAATGGGATCAGTCAAATACTGACCAAGGTGTAAATTTGCTTCCTAGAGTACCTGGAAACATAAATTGGCTTTTCTAAGTCAATTACTGTTAATTTGGGTGGTTTAAATGGCTAATGGCAAGCAGAACTTCTTGTACCCCTGGTGAGGTGAGTAACTGTTGAAAGAGTAGTGGATTTTTATGGGGTTCTAAAAAGAATTCAGAAATGCTATTTTTTTTTCTTGACTGTGCACTGAAGTGTATCATATTCAAACCTGAATGGCTGAGCTGCCATGGGGACTATTCTCATATTTGTCACTAATTTGCCATTTATTTTAACTTATAAATCCTGTAACCTCTTGCAGTAGCAGTGCCTATGGTAACAGCCATGTTAAACTGCGTTTTAGAGATGCATCTGAAACACTCTTTGGATCTGGAGAGCTCTACAAAGCAGTTGGAAACCAAATTGTTCATCTCTGGTGATTCCAGCTCTGTGGAAAGCAGGGGCCTTGCAGGTGCGGGCTCAGGTGTTTTCACGCTGTTTTTAGAGAATTTAGGGATCAAGAAAGTCTCTGCAGGTCAGTGCTGACATTCTGGGAACCTTCTTCAGCAAAATGCAAACAGTGGGACCTTGCTGGCATTAATGCTCCTGCCTGGGACTTGGTTTGCACAACATCCCAGCTGAAGGCTGAGAGAGAGAGAGAGAGGAAGCAAAGATTGATCATGGCTCAATTCTGGTGAGAGCAGTTTGTATCCCACCAAAATGTGTTCCTAGAATTGCAATCTCTTTCCTCAGCCCCGGTTTGAATAGAGGGAATTTTGAGAACAAAGGTACATGAATAGCTATCCCTGCGCTTATTCAGGGCTTGCAATTTATCTCGAGCCTTTCAGATGAAAAGATGCTATGAAAGACTCAAAACACCCTGTAAAGTAAAACGAGACCTGCCTGGACGATGTAACAGACCTGAGTGAGTTAACATCTGCCCCATGAGCTTGGTTGAAGCCTTCAGGACAAATCCTCAGCTCCCAGGAAGCTGAGCTGGCTTTGGGGGAGATGGGAGAGGGGAAGCAGAGCTGTGCAGGCACTGCAGTGAGCCAGGGGAGCAGTGAGGAGGCAGCTTTTATGTTCTGAGTGCTCCTTATCACCTCCCACTGGGTCGGTATGAGCTGTATAAAATACGTCTTCAGGAAGGTGCAGAAACATCCTGGGCTCCTTTTGGTTCTGCTTCTGCAAAAGCTGCATGCTGGGCAGAGGAACACAAAGAAGAGTGTGTTTACAGATGGTGGCAGAGAGGAGAATAAACCCAAATACAGAATTAAAAGATCATGTTTAGCTTCTTAAGAGAAGCCTATCTGGAAATGAGTTTTTGCGGTAGGCAAGGCTAAGGCAAAAAAAGCTTAGCTCGTTCTTTTCCCAGTTATTTTCCCAAACCAGGTGAAAAAAATAAAAAAGCCATTTAAATTGACTCCCCCAAAACACCCTATTCAAAAGTTTTCTCCCAAATTTACCCTGAACCAAAACAGTTTTGTTAATCAAGGTGATCCCTCCGTGCTGTCATTTTTGTGGCACTGTTTCAGTAGACAGGTATCTTGATAAATTCAGCAATATGCCATATTCAAGAGCTCAGCCATGTGAGTTTGGTCTTCAGCATCCCCAATGATTATTTCCCTGCTTCAAGCGGTGTAAATTTTTTTATTAAGGTGGTGATGGTGGTGGAAAAAATGTTGCTGAGGTTTTGTGGTTTGCTTCATTTTCTTTTCCCCTCATTCCGGTTGGGCAGAGGAGAAAACTTGCCAAGTTTTTCAACTTGTCTGATATAGCCTTGCAGACATTGCTCCTCGTTATGTTGTTCCCTATTACATTAAGAAGCTCTTTAGGAGCTGCTATCTCATCCCCAAGGACACACTTGTAATCAAGTCCCTTTCAATCTTTTTGATAAAATAACCAGAGTGATCTCTTGCCTACTCTCCGTTGTGAGACACTTTCTGGCCCTAAAACAAATACTCTGATGCTTTCCATAGCATCTTGACTTCTTTTTATTGTGTTTTTTCAATATTGTCAGTGAATGTGACCATTGGCTTTCAACGTGCCAATATCTCTCATATGCAGTGGTGGGAAGAGCTGCTGTTCCTGTTTCATAAATCCAGGAAAGCCTTAAAACTGCACAGGTCATTAGTGCTTCATCCCTGGTTTTGTGCTTCATTACTGGAATTGTTATTGAGAGTATGAACCATTAATCCCTCTTGACTCTTCTCCTGACCAAAATTTCCCATTCCACAGATGCTCCTGCCCTTTCTGGAACAGCCCTGCCTGGAATTGCACTGAAATGGCTGTTGTGGGAGTGGATGTGTCCCTGTGGAAGCCCTCCAGGCTGCTGGGTGGGACAGACCTTCCTGATCAGCAAACCCCTGCAGGGGAGAAAATGTGCTTTACCCCCGGACTGCTGACAAACAGGTGATTTCTGTTTGTGATTTCTGATACACTGAGCTGCTCCTTGCTGGAGAAGCTCATGACAACCACTGTGGAGCAACCAACTTCCCATTCCTTACCCTGGTTTAATTTCCTTACAGCTTACAGTATCTATTAGGGAATTGTGTGCATTATTAAATCAAACACCTTAAAGCACCCAAAACCTCCCATCTGTCAAGGTCAGCTTGATGAAGGGATATCAACCCAACCTTCTATAAATTCCTGTCCCATCATTTTCCCTCACTGACATAGCTGGATGCATTTTTTTTCCATTTTTTCCTAAGATTTAGCCCAGAGCAAACCAGTTTTTGTGCAGCTGAGTCACTTCCCTTGCCTTACATGGATATTGGTATGATATTATCAGTCTTCAGAGATGTATTAAAATTAGCACCAGCATGTCAACCATGTCCCAGGGTGCTTTCAGCAAGTTCCTGTTGTTATCCTTTGAGTTGCTCTTGATTGCAGCTGCAGCATGAAGTACTTTGTCTTTCTCAAGTGATACAAGTATATCCTCCTCCTTCACTCAAAATGCAAACCAGAAATATTTATTGAACTTTTTCCGTCATTGTTAATAATTCTGCCCTTCTCCTGCAGCAATGGGCTCATGCCAATGATAAAAATCTCATTACACTTTAAAATAACAACCCTTTGTCATACTTAGCCCTTCTGCTGTGGGTTTTCCCTGGTGCCTTTTGATTGTCCTCTCAGTTATTCTCCATTTTACAGTCTGGTGTCCATGGACTGTGCTCTATTAGTTGGTAATAATCTCAGTTTCCCATCTCCTGCCATGAGGAATGCTGGCTCCATGTTAACCCCATCAGAGGTGATGAGGATAAACCAGCTGAGCATTGGTGCAACTCTGTGACTGACCCATTGCATGGGAGCCACCTGGCATTTAGCCAAGGAAATCTGATGCTTATTTTAGAGCAAATCAACTTCTAATTTTTTTTTTTTGTGTGTTACCTAAGGGAATTAATTTTAAATTCACTGGGATTTATTGGAAGCTTAATGCTACCTTTGACTCTCTTTAAACTCCCAGCCTGATTTCTTTTTTCTAAGTGTCATGAATATATATGTAAGTGCTCTTGACTTTGTAGGAGAAACTGCCTTTGGTATTTCTAACAAAACCGTAACAATCCAATTCTAGAAATTGCCAGGGTTTGGTGCTAAAGTGGAATTGTGTATCACCCAACACCATGGAGCACAAAATGTGTGCCAGACAGAACCGGATTATGTTCTAGGCTTGATGCTGTGTGGTTCTTATTCTCAGGGACATGGTTATTCAGGATTTGGAGGGGGAAAGATAGTAGATACTGCAGAGAGCTCAGGCTGCACCAGCTTGTGATCACTGGGAGTGCTTAATTTGATGTTCTTGCTGAGTGAAGTGGATTTTTATAAACTTTGCTATGGTTGTGCCCTCAAGTTCAGAGGAAATCTTGTCTGTTTATCTGCAGAGGGAAGCAGAACTGAAGCCTTCTGCCTTGTATGAGCTGTGTTGCTGCTGTATGACATGGACAGTGAAATTTAATCTTTGCCTTTCCTAAGCTTTAAGGCTAAAATTAGTTCACCTGTCATGTAAGGGAAACTTCAATAGTATTAACCAGCACTTTGGGAAGGCTATGAGAGAATGTAATGGGGGTGTCATGTACATGAAAGTGCTGGGCTACATAACCTGCATTTTATTTTTTTTATTTTTCCCCCATTTCCCCAGTGGCTGGTCTGCTTAGAGGGCTAAAGGAGGAGAAACCCTGTCCTGGCCTAAGCAAATAAAGGTGAGGTGAAACAATCCCTAACTGGGAGCCACTTGAACATGTCTCGCAATTAGTAAACCCTTCCCACACAGATTACATAGACTTTGGAAGTTGTGCTTTTACAATTTCACTTGTTAAGATATTGCTTTTACTGCAGACTGAACAGGTTTATTTTTGGCTCTAGCACAAAGCAATTACTGCAGCTACAAAAACATTGAGTATTGAACTAGAATTTTCAGCCTGAGAATTTCTGGACCATTTTTTTTTTTTTCTTCTGATGCAGCAGAATTTGGTGCTGCTATACCAGGACGAATTGGATATATGCTGCTTTT
Organism: Brachypodius melanocephalos; assembly: GCA_013398615.1. Taxonomy (NCBI): domain Eukaryota; kingdom Metazoa; phylum Chordata; class Aves; order Passeriformes; family Pycnonotidae; genus Brachypodius; species Brachypodius melanocephalos. Next base: position 11,260,737 of record VZSR01001238.1, on the reverse strand, counting down.
ATTTTAAAACAACAAAAAAACCACCCCTAAATTCCCCAACCCTATAAAAATCTAAACTATGGTTTGAGACTCAAAGCATATCAAGGCAGGTTTTGTTGGTATGGTGTAGAGTAGTCTGAGTTTGTGGGTTTTTTGGGGGGTGGGTTTTTATGATTTCAGTACAATGGTGTTTACACTGATTTTTTAATGTATCAGGGCTGGCTGGAGATTTGCTGGTAGACTGGTTCTTTTTAAATTAAAAGTGAGGTGAAATCTTAGCTGAGGATGCTGTTTCCTGTTTAGGTGCCCAGTCTGATTTCAGTCCTGCATCCACCCAAACCGGTGGCAATCCTGCGTCAGCTTCCTGGGCTCAGAACTTGGCGGTTTCAAACTGCAGCCTAGCCCTTGGTTACTTACAGGAATAGAAAAAGTGCAACATTGAATGAATTCTCAAATCTTTGCGCAAACACTGATTTCTCCATGTATTTGTGGAGCCCTTGCCTCTATTTAGCTCCTTCATGGGACTCTTGTTCCGTGGGGTTTTCATGGGTTTTGTTTAGTGAGATATTTCAGCTGGGCATGGCTATTTCAGCAGATAAACGCAAAATTAATGCAATTCTTATTTTTTTGATGGAATTCTTGCTCAGGGCTAATGGAAGGCCAGTTTTGGCACTGCAGTCTGGGGAGTTTGAAGCCAGGCTGTGTATCCAGCTCTGGAATAAGCTGCTCTTGGGAGGTGACAGGACTGCTGCACAAACTCTTTGCTGTGTCAAGAGAATCAAGCACATGGGAAGTCTGTCTGAAGCTGGTTTAAACAAATACTTGAAACCTTTCCCTATATTTTTACTAAAAGCTGGGCTTTTGGAAGGAAACTGTGATTATTCACAAAGTTTCCCATGTATGGGTTTTGTTTGACGGCTGTGAGCCATAAGGACACTGAAAGCATGGTATTAATTACATGTTTTAGTTCTAAAACTAGCTCTGCTCTGCACCTCTTCAGTGTGTTGGCAGAGCCTGACCCCTCTGTCTGTAAAATGAAGATAATGACACCGATCTGCTCAGCACAGTTATCATCAGGTACTTGAATATGCATCAAAAGATGGTAGCTGAAAGAGAAGCTTTAAAAAATCGAGGTGTGCCTATATGCCATGTAGATCATCAGGAGGATTTGTGCACTTGGTTTGAGTGGGAGTGTGATAGCCACACACTGCCATGGCTGGAGGGCTGGGGATGAGGGGAGGAGCTTTCAGAGAACTCTCTCAAATGTTATTTTCTATGAGGAGGTAAAGCTGATGTGTTTGGGCACAGGGAGCCTTGCCAGGTTCCCAGTAGGGGACTGATTCTTCACACATCTTTGAGTGTGCAGCCACTTAGTAACTTCCCAGGCTAAAATGCTTTCTCCCATCAAAAGCTTAGAGCTTTGTGTTGATTGTTTAGGTGAGTTCTTTTTTTTATATTTTAGTTTTGTTTTTTATTATTATTATTTTTTCGAGAGACTCTGGTAAGTGAGCTGGAAATACCACCAGTAGCTGTGATTCAAGTGAAATTCCTGCTGCTAATTACACAGGCTTTTTGCTAAAGGTAGTAAATAGAAATCATTCATGGGTCCTTAGAGGCCTCAAAATCATTCAGTATTCAGGGTAAATATATCAGGGAGCTTCATAAGAGAATAATTTTAAAACAAAGCCTGGTCAGCTCTTTAATAATTTACTGATTGTGATAGGAAGGAGAATATCTAATAACTAGCAAGATTGGCTTTCAAGTAGAAAATAAATTAGTGTTAGAGGAGCGTTTTTTCAAAGAATCATAATTACTATTAGAGAAACATTTGGTTATCATATCAGTTCTTGATTGCTTTACAAGCACTTACCGAGGCAAAGGCACTTTGTGTGATTGTTTAGGAAGCTGCAAAGACAGATTTATTCACATGACACTTGTCTGAAACAGGGAGCTCTCAGCAGCCTTAGCAAGACCAGTCTTAAAATACTGCAAATGGTCCACTAAAAGGTTTTTATATCTAATGGCCACCTCTGCTCACTGGTCTGCTGTGGGAAGGGACCCTCCTGGACTCACAAAGATACTCCAAGGACAGGAATACTTCTCCTGTGAGGCCTGAAGTTACTCAGCCTCAAGAAGAGAAGGCTCCAGGAGACCTCAGAGCCCCTCGAGTGTCTAAGAGGGCTCCAGGAGAGCTGGAGAGGGACTCTGGGGGGAACAGGACAAGGGGGAATGGCTTTAAACTGAAAAAGATTTGAATTAGATTAAATATTGGGAAGAAATTCTTCCCTATGAGGGTGGGCAGGCTCTGGCACAGGGTGCACAGAGCAGCTGTGGCTGCCCCTGGATCCCTGGCAGTGTCCAAGGCCAGGCTGGATGGGGCTTGGAGCAGCCTGGGACAGTGGAAGGTGTCCCTGCCCATGCCCAGGGGTGGGATGGGATTTAATGTCTCTTCCAACCCAAACCATCCCATGGTTCTGTGATTCTGACTCTGGACACCTCTGAGGGCTACAAGCCAAACAGAGCTTTGAGCTTCCTCCCAACTCAAACCATTCTGGGATTCTGTGACTTTGGCACGTTTTGAGAATTTCTGACAGCTGTCAGCTCTTGAGTTTTATTTCTAAACGCTGAATTTAGGCTAGCTGCAGGAATTCAGTGGGGAATGCAGGCTTGCACAGAGAGGCAAATCCTTGCTGTAGGATATCCTGCATCTGCTGATGGTGCTGACAATGGCAAACCCAGATCACAGCCTGTAGGAGACCATCAATGGGAAAAGAGAAATGGGAGCAGTCCTTGCCTCCATCCCCCAGGCTTGGGGTCTGTTTTGTTCCAAGAGGCCCAAGGAGTTGGCCACTGAAATGGCAGGAGCAGGGGGTTTGGGGAACTTGGCTTTAGGGAAGGTTTCAGGCTCCTGAGTAGGGAAAATGAAGAACCATCATGTGGGAAACATAGGAGGGAGGCCTTGAACCCTTGTGCAAGTCTTGAGGATGTCTACAGATGTTAATTGTTCACCCAAACACCTTTAGATGGACTGTGCCATGGGATGGGATGCTCAGAGGAGGAGGGAAAGTTGAATTCAATAGTGAAGGAATGGGTGGATGGGGTTTTGTTTCCTACAGGTCCTCGGTCCCTAACACCACCCTGGCCTGAGGAGGAGATTTCTCCTTTGTTTCCCAAGCTGATAAAGCTCTGCTGTGTGACACTGTGTTCCTGCCTCTCTGCTAATGACTGTTAATGACACAGCACTGAGGGAAATATGGCCTTAATGAACCCTGATGAATGGCCACGTCTTAAAAAGGAATTAAGTGATATTTTTTGAGGGGGGGAGAGTGAAGATACATTCATTCTAATTACTTTTATTTTATGGCACTCTATATTTTCCAAATAACTGATAAAGTTTATGCTTGGCTGTAACACTGCAGTAAATTCCTAACAAAAAATATTTGCTATCATTAAGTTAGCTTATAAATTTCTCTGTAGATTTTATTAGATAAGCTTCATGAGCAATCCATTAAAAACGGGAGCTGTAGAATTTGCAAAATTTCCATGTAGTTTACTTGAAAACTTCCATGTTTTCTGAAATGAGTGCATAATGGATGTGACTCTTTAGTCACAATTCATTGGCACATTGCAGGGGCTGGTGCTCTGCGTGCTGTGCAGGAAGAAGAAAGGCTTCCACCTCCTGCCAATGCTCAGCTGCTTTCTTTATGTGGGCTCAAATCCCCTGGGTACCGCTCATGAGAATAAGGGAACAATTTATGGTTTACTCTGAGCTAATGCTCATCGTCGTAAATTTTAACAAAACTGGTTTACTTTTAAAGGAATTCCTAATGCTTTAGGCCTCTTGCACTTTCTAGAGAAGTTCCAGTCACAGAATTGCTGAGGCTGGAAATGACCTTTAAAGATCATTAAGTCCAACTGTGTCAACACAGCAGCACCACCACGTTCAACTGATCCACGTCCTCAGTGCCACATCCACAGGATTTTGGGAACACTTGCAGGGATGGGGATTCTCCCACTTTCTGAGCAGCCCATCCCAATGCCTGGCTACCCAACTGATGTAGAAAACCTTCCTACTTATTTCTTCTCTGTACTTCTGTGGTACATCCACATAGTGACAGGTTCTGCTTTTATATCTGCAGCATAGAAGTGAAAAACCTTCTGTAGGTTCACGTGTCTATGAAGTGCTGAATGTTTCTGGCTTTTCCTTTCTGACAAACTCTGCTTTCCAAAGTTTCACAAGCTGGAGCGGTTGAGACAACTCCATCTGCCATTTTTCATTGATTAACCTAAACAGCTTATACTGTTGTGTTTGGGGGGTTTTGTTTGGTTGTTTTGGGGTTTTTTTTTTTGTGTTTATTTTTTGGTTTTGAATTTTTTTTTGTGAAATGTACCTCTTAGAACCTTAGCTTCCAAATCAGGATTCTGCAGTTTCTGGGAAGGAAGACAGAGTGAGGCAGTGGAAAAAGTGTCTGTGATTTGTCATACTGACCTTGATGTATTTGAGGGGGAAAATAACTTTCAGATATGCTAGCTGGAATTAAACTCATCATAGTTGTTTATTCTTCCTTCTACCCCTAAAAAAAAATCAAGAGATTTCTAAAAGTTTTTAGAATTAGTCATTTTTTCATTCATGCTATTGCCTGTTCCAGAAACTGGGCTTGGAGTAATCTTTAACTGGAATGCTCTCTTCTTTATAGCTGTCAAATACAGAAGCTATTTCCGAATCCCAATAGATATAAAGATAGAATATCACTTTCAGATGTTTTGCTGAGGTTTACTACTGCAAGTGGAATCTCTGAGCTGTCTGAGTTAGGTAGAAACAAATTTATGTCCCCTGCGTGGAGGAGCTGTCCTGTTCCTTGTGGGTGATGAAAGGGCATTTAGTTTCCCATTTCAATGGCAGCATCCTCTGGAATGCTGTGCAGAACACCTGATGATAGTAAATTTCATCCAGATCCCTTTCTCATAGTGTTAATTCAGGTTAATTCTAGATCAAGCAAAACTTGCATGGAATCTTTCGATGAGAAAAGTGAGCAGCATCAAGTGCTAGAGCTTGAGATGTGTCACGGTACATGATGGAACTGGGGTAAAACAGGAGTTTTACCTGCTCAGTGCTTTGGAAACAGCTAAAAAGAATCGGATTAGTGGGGAAATACTGCATGCAGGGAAATGCACTCGAGGTCTCAGTGAGTCAGAAGGTGGCAGCAATGACACTGAAATTCCTCTGTTGTGCTTTGCCTCTACAATACCCTACAGCTGGCACTGCAAGAACTGCAAACTTTGGATAATAGTGAAGAGCTCAGAGGGATCTCGAAAGTACTGAACAAAAAGAAAAGGTTGGCTGAGCAATCTGTCCTCTCTGTGCCCACTCTGTTCCTCCAGAGCCAGCCTGTCCCCTCGTGGAACAGGGCAGTGCAAACTGCTATCCCTCATGTTTAGAAAAGCCTCTCTGCTGCCTGCAGGGCCTGCCTGTGGATCTGCAGACCCAGGCTCCCTTTGGGCTGGCTCTGATTTCCCTATCCCTGCCCTGTCAGGCTGCACAGGAGAGCTTTCCCCACTGAGCACAAGCAGGTGTTTCCCAGAGGGAATATCCCCTCTCTCTCCCGGTGCAGGTTCCACCCACCCTGAGTCTGCAGGTGCTGCCCCTTCTGCTCTTCAGCCACGTGTAGTGGAGCCAGGCAAGCCAAACATTGTGTGTCACAGCTGTCTTTGGAATTTCATTCATTGCGATCTATAAATTGAGCTACACCCATGGAAAGCTGTGCCTAGAACACCCTGTGTGTGTTCAGAAAGATGCTTATCAAGGTCCTCTGACTCCTATTCTGTTATATGGGAAGATAAATTCAAATTTGCTGCTAATGAACATCTGCTGGGCTGTTTGACATTTTCCAGCTATTTTGATGTTGCCTTCTTGCTGTACCTTTCCATTTACTTGTGTCTGCCTGTGGTATTAATATATTGCTTTTCCATGACCCAGCCTTGTTAAAATAAACTGCTACATCCAGGTCCTTTCAGCATTTCCCAGAAGGTGTCATTGTGTTCGTGTCTAAAGGTGAACTTGTATTTCTGAATAATTGATGGCTGGTAGTTAATTTATTTATCTTCGGAAAGGAAGAAACTTATTAATGAGGATAATGCATGAGAGATCAATGCCAACGTGTGTGACATCGATTAATGATTTCAACTTGTAACCAGGTTGGAAAAAGCAGCTGGGCTCTGTATTTGAGCACATAATTATCTGTAATTGTGCTGATTACTTGGTGGGAGTGGAAAAACAGATAAGGCACCACTTAAAGGGTACAGAGAACTGGGTAGAGGTCTTCTCCCTGATACTCACTAAGCTGGCTTATTATTAACTCCTCAGTAGTTAAGGTGATGCACAGATGTGGTGTGAGTTCATTTTTCCTGTGGGGGTGGCATGTCTGGATGTGTACATATGTATCTGTAAAAATGGATGAATCTGCACAAAGAAGTGAAACCAGTGCTGGAGAGACAGATTTGTTTTTAATACCAAAAAAATTGGAATTAGGAAGGCAGATGGTGAAGTTGCAAATGGTATCAGGAGAATGGCCTGAGGTGTTAAGTTTCCTTTCTTGAACACCATGACAACAAAAGCTCAACAGATCATATTCTAGACCCAAACCTTCAGTGCATAAAATAAGAAAGTGGAAACTTTAATCTACCCTTTGAAGTTTACCTAAAACTTTCACCCATCAATCCTGTTTTTTAACCAGGATGCTGCCTAATAGGAAGCTCTGTAATGAAAGCTGTAAGTTGTGTGTGTATTATTTGTAAGTACATGTTTACTGTTTGCCTTGGGGGAGAAAAAAAGAGTTTTCTGGATTGAGCAGACTGATCTTGGTGTGTATTGAACTCCCCAAAGCTGAGGTTCTCTTTCAGCACCCAGTGGTGTGTGGAAGGAAGCTTCTCCTCTTGTACCTCCAGGACTCTGCCTATAGCCAGACTTGAGTGAGAATTGTGTTTTGGAAACCTGTGCACCCTCAAAGAATCCTGCAGAACTGCAAAAAGATGTTTTCCTACCCTTCAAAGGAAGCCTATGGGCTGTGGAGTACTCATTTAGAGGCAGAGGAGCTGGGATATCTGTAGCAGAGGCAGCCTGGCCATGCTCTGTGAGTCAGCTTTCTGCTGGAGCTGGGAGATGTTGTATGCACTGCCAGGGGCTGGAGGAGTTCCTTTACCTTCCCATTCTAGCCTGCTAGTAGGATTGGATATTTACATACTAACTCTTTGGTTAAATACTTCAAAAACATATGTATTGATGCAGTTTTGTGAGCTTGTTTAATGTGTTTCCTTGATTAAATGCATCTCCTGTCCTATTGTTACAGCGCCCTCAGTTATTTAGCACTTCACTTTCCTCACCACAAATGGTACAGCTTGTCCCTGGAAAACAAAGAATTACAGTGAAGGAACAGTTTTACAGAGTCAAGAAGCCTCAAGCGACAGGCTCAAGAAAACTTTATAACTTATGTCAATGTTTTCTTTTTTTAAGCCACTTGAGAGTTATTAGTGACAGCAAAATAAGCTGTTGGTGGTGTACCCCAGGATGAGATCAGGCTTAGAACTTTTCTTCTCCATTTTTAGAAAATAATGTCATGTAATACATACTAGCCCTGAAATGCAGAAGTCTAACAAGCCCCTTTTGTAGGGGTTTTAATTCTTCATGCCAGCTCCAAAGCCACCTATGATAAAAGCCTCTGTGTGTGTTACTGCTTGGTGAGCACCTTTGGAGCACAACTTGTCCCTGTCTTGCTTGATGGTTTATGAACCAACATTATGGCCCTGTTTGAATTTCAGGAGTTCCCTTAGCTGTAAATGAGTTATACTGATGGCATGTCTCTTTATTTTTAAATTACACATTCCTTATCTGCAGCATGTTTTCTCATTTCCCTTCTCCAGCCTTACAACTTCTTTTAATAGCTGGATTTCATCCCACCACTATATATCTAGTCTTCAAAGATGCTGTTGTTGTCTGGAAGACTATTTCAATCCTCCTGAGTTACAAATATCTATTGACTTTGCCATTAACTGAAATAATTTCAGACTTTGGGATTTTGTGCTTACATCTGCCTAATTTTAATTTATCTCGTTCTTATTGCAATCATCCTGCATCTTATATTTGTTTTCCTTTCTGACTAAGACTGAGTTCAAGCAATCCTTCATAAAGATTTTAGCCTGCTTTTAGTTCAGCCTAATGTCTGCTTTTGCAATATCTGCTGCTCCAGATAGTTGTCTCTTGTCAGTTTTTTCCTAGATTCTTGTAGGCAATTTATTTCTAACCTTTCTTCTCTACCCAGATCTTCCACCATTCTTCACCTTGCTGATGATGCAGACTTCTTGGTTTGAAAATCTCCCCTGTAAGAAGTCTTAAGTTTCTCTCCTTTTCACTCCCTAAGCTCCTTGGACCTCAGGAAGTCAGTTTACCAGTTTTTTGTCATTCTGAACATGAACGCCAGCTTGTTTCTGACTCTTCCCTTTTATTTAGTTTATATGAAAACAACTTTATTTAGAGTTTGTTTTCTACAGCTGTTCTTTGTTACTGTTTTATTCACCTCTTACCAGCGCCATCCCTATGTTTCAAGACTCGCTGTTATTATAGCCCAGGCAATTTGCACTGATCTAAGAATTATTCCAGTGGTTTCTATGTCTACTGTGCTGGCTGGATCCTTTCTGCTGCCCAGCAGGTTACTTAGTGAGGTTTTCTTCTTCTTGTTCTGTTCTCTGCTCTCCCTTAACCTACAGTTGTACTTGTTTGTGATTGTCCTTGTGCTGAATGAAAGATAGAGGTGTGCCCTAATTTCTGAAGTGATGCTGACACCTAAAGAGAGGGTCACACACTGTCAGTAAGGAGGGGTTTTAGGATGGGCAGAGGGTTTGTTTGCCCAGAGAAGCTGTGGCTGCTCCTGGATCCCTGGAAGTGTCCAAAGCCAGGCTGGACAGGACTTGGAGCAGCCTGGGACAGTGGAAGGTGTCCCTGCCCATGGCAGGAGTGGCACTGGATGACTTTAAGGTCTCTTCCAACTCAAAACGTTTTCTGTTGAGATACAGGGACCTCTTAAGCTCATTTCTGGCTAAGGCTGTGAACAGCTGAGGGGGAGTATCAGCTGCAAACTGATGCTCTCTCTGTTGGCTCCCAGGGTGGTGCTCTTGCTTGACCAGTCGAGGAGTGCAATGTGCAATTCCTCAGTGGCTACCCCAGAACCATAGAATAGTTCAGGTTGGAACACTGACCCAGCAGTGCCAAGCCCACCACCCACCCATGCCCCAAGTGCCAGATCCAGGCGCCTTTTAAATCTCCCCCAGGCGACCTCTTCCAGTGCTTGACCATCCTTTCAGCGTGGTCTGATTATCCCACCGGGCTGAGCCCTGAGGACATCCCGTCCCCTAAGAAACTTCCATACTATGTTAACTACAAACACTCCGGTAATTATAAACACTCCGGTTTTTATAGCTCCCGTAGTATCTAAAGCGGAACGCCAGCGGGTTGTTTTAAACCCGTCCCGGTGCTCGGCCCCGCGGCTCGGCTGCTGCCGCGGCTCGGAGCCCGGCGCCGCTCCAACACCGCCCCCTGCGGGCGGAAACTGCGCCGGCAGCGGCGGAAACTGCGCCGGCAGCGCAGGGCCGGCGGGGAGCGTGGCTGGGATCCGGCGGGGAGGAACTGCGCGCTGCCATCCGCGCAGCAATCCTCGCTACTATCCCCGCTGCAACCCCCCCCTCCGACCCCTGCTGTAGCCTCCGCTGCAATCCCCGCTGCAATCCGCGGGACTGCCCGCTGCGCTGCTGGCCGCACAGGTGCTCTGTCCAGCTGGTCATTGATCTTCTTTTCCTATACGAATTCGAGCTCAGGTGACTGATCCAGACTGATCTGATCCCTACGCATTGGGTTTCCCACCCGCCTTAGGGTAGCCAGTGCATTTTGGGTGTAGAAGTTACCTGTGGACAGCAATTCTTAGAATTGTGCCCGCAATTGTCTCCCTGCCTGTGCCGAAGCCCCAGGAGAGCCCAGGGCGCGGTGTGACTCGGTGTTCAGCACTGAACTCCTGAAAGTAAAGTGGATAAGGATGGGAATTACTATTTTCAGCTGTCGGTGCCCGTGTGCTGCTCGTAGCACCGCCCCATCATCAAACGGCGGGGCTCGGTGAGCCTACCTCCCTCCTCCTTGGCTCCGGCAGAGGGTCGCTCCCTCCATCCCATCCCGGCGCCAATCCCACCCCCAATCCCAGCCCTCCGTTTAACGCCAGCCCCCGCGCTGCCTCGCCATCCCCGCTGGAAGCAGGGCAGGAGCAGCCGAGCTGCCTGCGCCGCGCGATGCTGTGCTCCAGCCGCTACCGCGGGGCGCTGTGCGTGCGCGGAGCCGGCCTCGAATAGGCACCGACAGCCCCAAGGCAGCCAGCCCCAAGGCAGCCCTCGCCGCCGGCCGCGGAGGCAGCCGCTGCCCCGGGGGAGGGGGCCGGCGGTGCCCCCGGCGCGGCGGGGCAGCGGGGCCGGCTCTGCGCGGGCGCGGCCGGCGCTGGGCTCGGGGGGCACCTCCCGCCCGCTCCCCGCCCGCCTCCACTCCGGCGGCTCCGCCGAGCAGCACCGCGGCTCCGGCTGCCGGGGCCGCCGCCGCGCACGGCCACCAATGCGGGGGATAGCGGCGGCGAGGCAGCGGCTCCGCGGCACTGGGGAGGGCAGGTGAACTCCGGGGAAGGATGACCGGCGTCGCCGCGATCGTCTTTTTCCTGCAGCTCTTGCCCAGGGCGGACGGACAGGTCTTCCCAGGTGAGTGATGCCGGTGCCCCGCTCGTCCATCCCTCGGGTCCCCCCGCCGCGGGCGGCTCTCCCGGCAGCCCGAACTCTTCGCCTCGTCCGTCCCTCCGGCCCCGCGGCCTCGCAGGGAGCTCCCGGGGCCATCCGGGGAGCGGCAGGGGATGGACGCGCCTCGGAAGGCGCTGGCCAGCGGCAGCGAGCAGCCTCGGTCCTCCCGGTTCCGAAGGCACCGGGGATGCGAGGGGCTCTGCCCGGCCGTGCGGGGCTCCGCGGGGTTCCGCCGGGGCTGGGGGCCGGGGAGGACTCGCTCCTGCCAAAGTTGTGTGTGGCAAGAGGTGACAGCATCGCCTTTATTCTGGGATTCGCGATACGCAAGGCTTTTTTGGGTAGTAAGGAGCGTTTGCGAGCCCAAGGCAGGACTTGGCTCCTGCGGGATGTGCAGCCGCTGCCTTTCCCTCCGGTCAGGGAAAGGGGTCTGGGCTTGCTCTGGGAAGTTCTGTGGCAGCTGTTTCACCACTCGCATGTCACAGCTCCAGGAACTTTCTCGGGGGGCTCAGCCACTCGGATCGGCTCCTTCCCAATTGTCACTTTCTCTGTCGCTGGTGTTAGGGAGTACTTTGCTCCCTGGCATGTGTACAGTAATAGTAGCCTGCTATTTTCCCACTCCCACGAGTCCCTTTAGGCATAGTTTGAATTACTTGAAGATGACAGGTGTTTATAGACCTGGCTTTCTCCTGTGCTATTCTGTAGGTAATCCAAAGCTACATGGGTCTTGCTATTCTCCTGGATCTTGCAATACATTAATTTTCTCACCACAGTTTGTGTTCATGCTGAAAAATAAGCAGTTATAGCTTTCTTCTCTCTTGACTTAGGGAAAAAAAAAAGTATTTTAAAACTACCTATATATTTCAGATGAGTAAAATTTGCCTGTGTTATGTCGCTTAACATAAGGAAATATGTCATTCCTTGTGACTTAGCCATGCTGGAGGCACGGAACTAAGTTGAGTTCATCTCAAACACGAGAAGGTTTTTGAAGCAGTTCGAATGACAGTGTCTCGCTGTTTCAAAGCAGCAACAGTGGCGTGCTGGGAGATTCTGAGCACCGTGCACACCTTCCCCCGAGCCCCTGGGTGCGGGCTGGGCTCCAGGCCGGGCAGACCCTCGCCGGAGGAGGTGGTGTCATCAACCCGGCTCGCTTTGACACTACCGGGATCTTGTTTACATTGCTAGGCAACTGCACAAAGCACAGATTTATTAGAGAGGCTGCGAAATCTAACCTAGTTGAATATCTGCTTCCTTGAGTAAGCAATATGTGGAGCTATTTATTTCACCCCCTTTTTCTCTCCCTTCCAACTGCTTTTGTGTTCTTGACACTTGTCATATCAATTGAGATTAGATCCTGGGCTTTTGATGAATCATTTAGCCAGATGCTTGGAAAGAAGAGTGTTCTGCGTAAATAGCAAAGTTTTAAGGGGGCAGAAGACACTTTGTATTGAGGGAGATAATGTAATATGAGCTAAACTCATGAAAATCTAACATACTTCAATTATTTTTAGGAAAGCCATGAAATATTTTAATTATCAGTTCACTGAAAATAGTAACTGTGAGGGGTTTTTTAATCGTTAGTATCTCCTTCTCCCTCCTATTCGAGTGTGCGTCCTACCACTCAAAGTAAGAGGCACTGATTTTAATAACTGTTTTCTGAGCTGCTGGTAGTACTGAAATTAGGAGAAAATTTTCTACTCCTAAAATAAATACTTGCTGTGAAGTGTATCGGTTTGGACTGTGTCCCTATAGCTGATTTTTTTTTTTCTTATGGTAAAAAGCAAAGTTATGCAGGTGCACTTTGTCCCTGAAAATCCGGTGAAGTTTGGAGTGGCTCCAGTTAATGCTATTGGTGTCTTTCCTCATCTTCCATCAGGTGGTGCTCTCTCCATAACTTTTAGGATGCAAATACCTCCTGTCTCCGATTATTTTTCAAAGCCTACTGCGTTTATACAGCAGCCTTTTGTTAAACATCCCGAAAAATCACTGTGCAAGTTGTTGGCTTTTTTTTTTTGTTTGTTTGTTTTTTTTTTAATTATTATTTACTTAAGTGGTCGCTGGACTAGGAAATAGGAAAGGCACAATTCGAGACGAAATGTAGTCCGTTCCTACGCGATTTGCACAGCTGCTGTTGCTTGGTATTATCCCCAACGTAAAATTAGGAATACTACAAAGAGACAACAGAATGCTCATGGTTTGTCCCTGGAATACCTCGTTTCATCCTGAGGGAGCTGGCTAACACTCATTTCTTTATGTAATTTTTCTATCATTCTGTTTATAACTCTTCTCCCCAGCAATTACTTCCCTTTCCCTGCAGCCTCTGTTTATTTGTAACCTAACATATGCTTTTCGAGGTTCTGAAAACCTTTTTGTGAACTCTAGTGTCAGCTGCTAATTTAAATGCTTTACTTTTCTGTGCAAGACACAGAAGTAGCACCAGGTAATGACAGTGGTTCCCAGTTCTTTCAGGATTTTGGAACTGAAGGAACATTACTTACAGGGAAGTTCTTCTCCTGAAAGTCCGTGTGCGGGATTTTCTCCCACCAAACCGTGAGGTATTCCTGCAGTTGCCGCACACTTTACTATTGCCTGTTTTGTGAGGATTTTTAGCACAACAGGGGAATAAATAAAGAGATTAAAGTCATTTGCAGCTGCGAAAAAGCATCCGGGGTGGGAAAGTAGGACAGAGGGTTTACACGGGGGCTGTTGACCTGAACACCAGATTATTTAACACTTTTTCTTCTGATGGCAGTGCCTGATTTACTTTTCCCCCCTGTCCCGCTCCTTGCTGTGCTTCCAGAGCTGCAGAACGCTCGCGTGTGTAGCTGGCTGTTCCCAAGGGCTGCTGCCACCTCGCAAAGTTACGGCAGCTCAGAGTTCATTACACAGGGCTCGTCCAGCCAGGAGAGAAGATGAAAAGGGAGCAAAGTGCAGGGAAATTTTTTTTGGGGAAACTTTAATTTGGAAGGAGTTGATTTGCTCCGGTTTTGCTGTCAGTAAATTGGCGGTGAAGAACGGGCCTTTCTGAGCGAGCTGCTCTGTGTGGCAGTTGTTAACAATGCAGCCATTTAACTCAATAATCACTTTTCTCTCCCTCTGGGGAGCTGTTAGCACCACAATTCCACTTTATTTTTATCCCCGGCTGGCTCGATTTGTTTTCTAATACATAAACAATTAATCCTAAGAAGGTGATGTTGTGAAACTGCCTCTTTCGACAGCGGCAACGAAAGGTCACTGTGTGTATAAAGGCGTTTGTGAATCTCTGAGGGATAATCCTTCTCTTTTACAAATGCAGAGCCCTTTTTAACCATCCGCCCTCCTGCGAGTCCCTGAGCTCTGCTTTTCTTGTTTAATTGTACTTTTAAAGTCTGTTATTCTCTGCGTGCAGGCCCACGTGCTCTAGTTTTCATTAATATTACGGGAATGACTTGGGGCACTTACTGTAGAATATTAAAGTATATTTTTTTTCAGAAGACACCATCATCTGTTGCCATGGAAACCCGAATAGTAGTAAAGATGTAGGTCTGAGGCTTTGAACCTCGAAAGCCATGGACAAGGGTTGTTTCTTATAGGAACAATTACTTTAGTATATGAAATCCAGTTAAGTGGAGAGAAGAAAGGGAAATAAATTGATCTGTTCAGCATTGCTCTGACAATCCTCTTGAATAACATTCAGCACAGAAGGATCAGTGTCTGATTCTCTATGTGTGTGGTGTGGGTTTTTTAAAGCTCATTATTTATCATAATAGTTGTTTTATGCCTCTGGTGATTTTCATTGTGATTTTATAAGTGAGGTGCACGAATGTGTATTGGCAGGTATTGTTCTTTGCTTGAATGGGAAACGCTGAAAGTACAATGGAGAGGAGTGCATTGGAACTTCAATATTTTGGCAACAGGCAAATTTGAGACTGATTTAAAGTGGCCCTAATTTAGAAAAAGAATAAAAATAGCACATGTTGTCTGAAATCCACCTACCCAAATGTGATTGTATATATGGGTTTGCTCACTGAGGAGAGTGGTAATACTTCTGCTTTAGCACAGAAATCCTGCAGCCTGGTTGACATCCCCACAAACTCTTACAGTTTGGGTGACGAGCAGCAGGATGTGTGTGTGCATTGCTATATAAAGCCCTCTGTCTTTCTAGAGAGACATTCCTTAATTTTTTATGGAAACTGCTGCAGTCTGTTTCCTCGGTGTCTTGTAATGCACAGATGAAATCTGTAACTGAGCTTCCAAAATATACTCATAGGAATGTTCATAGATGAGACTTCCCTGATGTGTATTTGAAATAGCAGCAGCATACAGGGGTCACCTGCTGCTGTGAACAAGTTGTGGTCCAGGTCTCCATCTGTGATGCAGTAAACCTTCTGTGCCTCCCATTGCCTCATAGCAGAGGGCTCCACTCCTCTGAGGAAGGGCTCGTGGGCTGACATTCCTTGGCTCTCTGTTCATATTCTTGATAAGAGGATGGTATATGGCTCTTACAGTATTTCTGGAACGTTTTATGGAGCAGCATTACTTGGCTCATTTAAGCCAATGTATTTGGCCTGGAGTCACTTTTTTACACCTCTCATGGTTCCTAATTTTCTTATTTTTTTTCTTTAGCTGGTGCTCTCCCCTGTTAGTGCTGGATGGTACTGTGTGTATGTACCTTCATTTAGATGGTCTCTGATTTTTTTTTGAGACATCCCTTCCTACCTCTTACCCTACCACCTTCCTGGCCTTGTGCTGTCCCTTATTTTTGAATACCATTCCAGCCAAAGCAAGAGAAAAAGAGCAGGCACACAAAGGTGGTGAATGTTGCTGATGGCATCAGTGAGGGCTCCTCACAGCCTGGTCCTATCTTTCTGTGCATTTCTTGCCATTGCATAACAAAAAAGGGTTCATTATTGTGAGCCTTAAAGATCATACATCTTCATGGTAAAGGAGACAATTACTGTGTCTTAATCGGACCATGCATCATTTAATCAGTCCTGCTTGTTTTTTAATATCCAATAAATACATCCCATCTATCACTGCAGTTCAGAGATGTCCAATACTTTGTAAACTGGATGTCAGGACATTGCATGTTCCAAAGGAAAATGCTGATAAGAAAGGTATTTCAGCTAAAGAAAACAAGGACCTCTGGAGAAAGAAGGCTGTTAAGGTGTTGTTTAATGCCCCAGTTAAAGATGATGTAATTCTGGGCAGTCCTGGTAAAACAGGACAAGAAACCCCAGGAAGAAAGAACCTACTTAGTGCTTGGTCTCCTCTGGTTTTCTTGTTTTCTTTTAAGTAGTGCTTGTAAATCAATCCAAGGCCAGTTGCCTGATTTCTTTTCCCCAGCTAGATCCCCCTGGGACTGCAGCCTTGGGAATTCAAACCATCTTGGTGAATTCTGCTGCCGTTTGAAGTGGTGCAGCTCATGTAGTTGAAGGATGATTGAGCTGCTTATGAATTTTGGGAGGATGGGACCTGGCTCTTGTTCCTTGATATTTTTGAGTTCATCTCTCAGGAAGGCTGTGGGGTTTGACAGCTGATGATGTTGTGTGGGCACAGATCAGTGCTGCAGCCTGAGCAACCTCCGGTTACGCAAAGCTCTTTGTTCAGCCATGCTGTTCCCTTTGTGCTGGAAGTGCTCAAAGTGTCCCATATCTCATGTTTTCTTAGCTGAAACGGCTTCAGATCTGGCTTTACAGAGGAAACAGAGTTTATCACTTTTTTTTCCACATATATCCTTGTCAATCTCAGCTTCTTTCTGGTAGTGACTGTGTTGAATCACTGAGAAGCAGCTCCTGGCTGTGAATTCAGCTGTAGAGTGAAGGAGGGCTGCTCCACTCTTGTCCTCTGCAATGCTGTAAAGAACAACAAAATCAAGAGCATTACCACTTCAGACAGAGTTTATCCATTTTTATGTTGAGGATCAATCCTTCCCTCTTTGAATTTGAAGAAAGTATCATTACCTGTGGGAGCAGAAGTAGGGCTTCATGCTGTGCTGGGGATAGATTTGGAATATTGTGCTTTTGACTTCAGCACTGCTGAATTTGTTGCTGCTGCCTTAACCTGAACATGTGTGAATCTTCCTTCCCTTAGTACTGACTCAAAGGTGAGGCCTCAATAGCAGAGGGGAGAAAAGAAATCTTAAATAGGCTAATATACCAATTTTGTGAAGTGGGCTTTCAGGATCTTTTTTTTTTTTAATGGCAAAGTGTGGAGTCGGGGATGGTAATGGTGCCACGTGGTTTTGTTTATTTGAGAAGATAATGATGATTTGTAGGAGTGAAAAGCCTGTGTGATTGTGACCAACTAGTAGAAGTAGGGCACAAAGCAGGGGAGGAAGAAGGGAATTAAAGCAATCTGACTGCTCTATAATGGGCCTTTCTTCCTTTAGAAATGTTTACTGGAAGCGAAGCAGCATTTGCTGGATAAGCAGAAGAGCACTCCTGTCAGCAAGGCGGGAAAGCTGCTGAGCTTGATGGTTCGTTTCTCCAGAAAAGGGATTTGCTGTCAACATGTACCCACTTACTGCGGGCAGCCCAAATCTCATTCTGCATTTCTAGGTGGGAATTCAGTGCTCTAATGGGAGCAGTCATTGCTGAAAGTGTAAAGTGAGGTGTGTTTCTACCGCAGTCAGTCATTTCTCAGGGAAATATGTCATGGTTTTGATGTTTCTGCAGAGGTGTGTGGCTGAGAGAGAGATTTAAAAAACCCCAACCAGCTAAACCAAGAGGCTGTGTCCAACTCACTCCACATCACCGCTCTGGGTTGGGTACAAGAATTTTAACTAATTTGTTCTTAAAAAAAACCACCAAGGCAAGCAGTAATGAGCTATTTCTGGTGTTTTCTGTTCATGTCCACCTGTTCAACAGAAATTTATCTCTCCAGAGTCTGTTCTGTGCTTTCTCTGGCCTTTAGCTTGGGTGTGTTGGTCAAGTGGCTGAGCAGAAGTGCTTGTTACCTTCTCATTGTCGCCTTCTCATTCCGGGCTCGAGAGGCAATTGCCAGTTTTGCAGTGGTACCAACTCTCTCTCCTAATGAGCCGCTTTAATAGAGACTCTCTTTCCCCTCTTAATTGTTTATTGAACCTGAAGGGATGGCTTTGTTGTGTACTAACTTAGGAACACTTGAAGAGCCATCTGCTAAATGCTTTAGAGGCACAAATTACTGCTGTTTTTTGATACCCTGAAGAACGTTTTCTTTGCGGTGTATAAGGGGAAAACAGAAACAGCAGCAGAAGCATGAGCAGTGCCACAGTCAAGCAAGAAGGGTGGCAGCTGACAGGATCCTGGTGTTTTGGGTGGGGTCAGTGATGGAGAATGTGATGGAAAGAGAATGTGATAAATTTATAGCAGTAGGAAGAGAGCAGGTATGAAGAGAAATAGGAAAGGGGACTTTGCCAGACCAGAAACAGTGAGGAAGCAGACATAAAATAAAGCTCTGAAGTGGGCTGCTGGCTGCTCTCAGGCTGGGAGGCTGGCTGGCACTGATAGAATCTCCCTTTCTTTAAGCTAAATGTCCACCAGAGTTGTTGTGAGATAGCTCATGGCTGCAGATTTTGCTCCTTAGGCTGAAACACGGGATACAGCACCTAGTTCTTGTCTTTAATTTCACAGTGATTGAGCATCTCCCTTCACAAACCAAACCGATACAAATATTTTGAATTTAGCAGCAGCGCATTCTAAGTTTGCTTAGAAAAGTGTATATTTATCTGTTCTGTTTGCCAGTTGCTAATATTTTAAGAGCCTTAACCACGCCAGCAGCAGCTCTCCCTGTTGTTCCTCCAGCTCAGCTGGTATTTCATAGCTCTGCTCATGTGTTCACACGGCAGTTGCATGCTGTTTATTTCAGTAATGGAAACGAATAAGCATGTGAGAGGAAAAGCCTGTTATATTTACACTCTGCAGAGCACTGCTGCCTGTATCAGAGTGGCTGATCAGGATATTCTGGGTACCTCAGTGCATCACTGGGCCTGGGCCAGAGCCTGTGCCAGGCAGCCCAGATGTGCCTCAGTCTGTGCAGCATCCAACCCAACCCTAATGAAACATCCAGGAGCCGTCACCCACCTAAAACCAGTCACTCATCTTTGCTCCTTCCCTTCAAAGAGCTGGTTTGAAGCCTTTCACTGTTGGGACAGATATTTTGTGTTGCATTGCTGGCTGTGGCTGCACAGGGTGCAATCACCTGATAAAATTTGACTTACAGATGGAAGATTTGTTATAAATACATGTTATATTATTGGCTTTTCACAAGTATTAAGATAAATGCTATATGTATAATGTTAAAATAGCTTTGCTGTGTGGATATAGTTTTTATTTGTGCTATTAGCAAAATTAGGCATAGTGGTGGTA
This sequence comes from Brachypodius melanocephalos, assembly GCA_013398615.1. Classification (NCBI taxonomy): domain Eukaryota; kingdom Metazoa; phylum Chordata; class Aves; order Passeriformes; family Pycnonotidae; genus Brachypodius; species Brachypodius melanocephalos. The sequence continues at coordinate 11,241,619 of VZSR01001238.1, read as the reverse complement.
GCTGATACAGGATGCTTGAACTGTCTGCTTGGTTGGGATAACATCCAGTGAACATATGAAGGGGACCCTGCTGCCGACAGGCCAACTATCAACACTTTCTGTCTGTGGAAAGTAGGGACCAAGGCCCAAACTGGAGGTGATAATGAAGATGGACTAAAACCACAGCCAAGAAACAAACATGCTCTAAAAAGGTGGACCCGGGGAGGGGCCATGCTAAACAGTTCCTGGAATATGCAAACTAATTTGTGGAAAAATATGAATATGCATAATGTTTTATGAACATGTAACCAGCTGATGTAATGGAAAAGGTATTTAAAGAGTCCAAGATGATAGGTGTGCTCTTGGCTGAATGCCAAGCACCCGGCTGTTTTAACCCTTTGCTTTATCTCTGTGTTCTATTATCTTTTTTATTAAACTTTTAAAATTTTACCAGGAAGGTAAACCTGATTTTTCCCAGATGGCTGGCAGCTCCCCATGCCCCCGTGGCCTGGCTGCTGTGCCAGCACTGACTCATCCATCCCCTCTCTGGAAGGTGCCCTGGGGGCTCTGCTGCTCTCCTGCCTGGCAGGGCAGGTGAGGAGAGCCAGGGCTGGGTGGCTGCCAGCATCCCTCTGATTTCATGGCACTCCTGTGCACAAACACGTGCAGTTGGTACTTGCCAGGGATGCTGCACTGCACCCACTGTCTCATTTTGGGAAGTGGGAATTTATTCGTTGGTATAAATTAAATCTAGACCCACTCGAAGTTTCTCCCAAATATGATCTGAATAATCATTTTGTTGAAAAAGAGCTGCTCTTTATAAACCAGGTGCTTCCCTGCAGTTCTTGAGGTTCAAACATTCCAGGGTGAATCAGGGAGAATAAATCCATGTGATCTAGTAAAAATAATAGATTAAAAAAAATCTCTTTTAAAAGGGATTTTTGCTATGCAAATGTTGGTCGAAACATTTCCCCAGCTTCCTGAATAAATTTTTTGTTGGCAATAGGGTTTCCTACGCAAACAGTAAATATTTTTATGATTAAAACATGGGAGATGGTGTATGTACTAACAGCTATCAGCACGTGGTAGGAATGATCAGAGAAGTGGAAAGCTTGGAAATAAACACAGTGTCTCTGTTGGCACAAGGATAACCCTGGAGACTGCCAAGGCCAGAGCCTGCAAAAATAAGAAAGTATAATAATTGTCCTTAAATGAACTTACCAAGCAAAAATAACCCTTTTAAAGTAAACACTCAACTTTGCATCTTTTATAATAAAGCTTTTCCATGTGCCAAAGATTTCTGTGTTCTATAATGCGTTTATTAGGATTTCTGTGCATATTTATTGTAAAAAAAAATAGCATACAGAGTACAGCTGCACTGGACATCTGCTTTACCCTTGCACTTTGATTTTCTAGTAATAATGCAAAGATATTTCTGATAATGGTTGGGGAGTAATGTTTTGGAATGCTACTTGGTGGCTTCTGAAGGTCACTTGGCAGTTGTCTGTATTGAATCACTCCTGGGTTTTGGTGAGATTTTTTTTTTTTTATTATTATTTTTTTGTTTGTTTGTTTGGATTTTTAAAGAGCTTTTTCTTCCATGCTGATGAGCTGCTACTGCTAACAGAATACTCAATAAATGAACGTTTCAGTGAAAGAAGTATTTAATTTTGTATTTAATTGTGTCCTTTAGTGTAATTCCCAGTGGTCACTGGCTTCAGGGTGACTTGCAGGTATTTAAAACGTCAAATTACAGCAGTATTAACAATACATAAACCCCAAACTTGTATCATCCTGCTTGCCAAGTGTAATTCATGCTAGAATTGCTGGAGAGAACACAGAAGAGTGGATTATCCACAGAGTTCTTCCTCATGTAGGGGGTGGCAGAAAGGATCACTCACCAGATTCAGACTTCAGATGCAATTTCCATTAAAGCTGAGAAAATTTAGAAATAGTTCCTATATAAGTTTTTTGCTTAGTGGTGGTAAACTTTCAAATTCTCAGTTTTTTTTTAAAAAAAAAAAAGCGTCAGAGTTGAGAATCTCAAGCAGAAATCCTGAGTAGTATTGCAGTGTAAATCTGGAGTGAAGGTGTGTACAAAGTGATTTTTGAGTGGAGAAGAGAAATCTGGGGGTGATTAATGCTGAGATTGTTGAGAGGACTGACTGGCAATTGATGGCATATTTGCATCAAACTGAACGTGGGTTTGAAAAGCAGCAAGTGCACTGAGGGCAGAATATGCCACCTGCTGTGTTTGTATTTTAAAAAGTATATACCAGGATGCTTTTTTCTGCCTGGAATATTCCACCTGAACATCCTCTTATTTCCAGGAGTGACAAATTAACATATTGAGAGTACACACAAGTGAAAGCAATTTCTCGTCCTTTGAACAAAGATTTACAGTATCTAAATCCATTTAATTTCTGGCTCTCTAACTGAGAATGGAGCTGTGAAGGGGAGAGTACCTCAGAGGGAAGGAAGGGGAAAAAGGGAGAAATATTTAATGTACAGTGAAAGGAATAGAATGAGATTAAAAACAAGGAAAGAATTACTTTGAGCATTATGAAAATCTTACTGCAGATCCATGAAACTGTGGAATTGTGTCCCAGAGGAAATGGTGGAAACTCTTGTCCGAGTCACTTTAGACAGGACAAAAAATTGAACAATCCACTGCAGGCTTTTTTCCTCTAAATTTCTGACTTTATTATTATGCTGTTGAAGAGGGAAAAGAAGAGGAGGTATAGTGAGAAAAAAACCAGTGATGATGCTGTATTTAGCATAAGTGATAACACATACTAATGCTTCTCTGCTGTTTTTTAATTAATCTCATTATCTGTTAAATATCAACAGCATCATGGTGAAGGCAAGATTGTATCATGTGCCTCTCCAAATCCCCCTCACCCCCAAATATGCATTTTGACCTTATCTAACCTGAGGGCAAATAATGAGTGTGGGATTAAAAAGCCCAACCAGCAGAGCACACCACAAACAAACAAACAAAACCCGCAAAAAATGCCAGCCAAAACCCCCAAGCAAACAGAAAAGCAGCCCAAACAAAACAACAAAACCCAATTAGAAGTGCAATATATGATTTGTAGGTGCTCAAGAAGCACATAATGTACCAGTCAGAGAGAGGAGGAGTGTTGAGCATGTGATGCTTTATTTCTGTGTCAGAATCCCTGAGTGCTCGTGGGTGAGTTGTTGCAGAGCTGTGGCAGGGGAGCATCAGCTCCTACCCTGGGGGGGGCTGAGGTGAGCCCCCAAAGAGGGCTTTGGGTGTCACATCCCACCTGCAATCCCTGCTGCTGTGTCAGGGGTCCATGCAGAACGCCGAAAATCCCTGAGCTGCAAATGGGGAATATGATGTTAACGTGGGTTAATCCTTAATTTTTGAGTGCCTAAAGGAACAGGGTTGAGCACGGAGCTCTGAGGTGGGGTGGTGAGCGTGTCTGAATGCTGCTGAAGGCCCAGAAATTCTATAGCTGTGGCGAAACCTGAGAGGAAATTAATAATTCTCTCTGTGGAACTCAGTTTGCATAGCGTGCAGTAAATAATGCATGGACCCACAGAACTAACAGTAAAAATAAAACAATATATTGAATGGCTGCCCCTCCAGTCAGGGCCATCCATCTTTTGCATAAACAACTAAAGGTCCCATGGCAGAAGTGTGTGGTCAGGTGATTTTTTTCAGTCAAACCTGCAAGAGGATTGGCACAGGGTTTTGTGGATGACCTTCTGCTAGTGCAACTAATACTCTTGAGAAATCTTGCTTATTTGTTGATGTTAATATTACCCTTTTTTAGTGTCCCTTTGTGGCAGGGAAGCCCATCACCTGAGTGGTCAGGAATTTGTGGGCTTCTCTTTTTGGCTCCGTGAATGTACAGCGTGGATTTGCTGCTCTGTCCGTAACTCTGCAATACCCTTGTCTTTTTTTTTATATCACCCCAGAACCGATAAAGCTGATAAAACTCATAAAACTGATAAAAATATGAAGAGAAGTTTGGGGATGTGGGCAGAGTAAAGTGCTTTTCCAGTCTAAACAATTGTAGGGTTCTGTGTTGTGAAAGAAGCTTTGTGACAAGCCACGAAAATTTAAGGGAAATGTGTTGGAATTAATAGATTTGCTTTTCGCTGTCACAGATTTAGATTCCACTGGCACCTAATTCATGCAGGAAGGCAAAGCTGTCACTTCTCAGGCTCTGTCTGTGTCAGGATAGTGACTTAGTTAATTGTTCAGAACTAGATGGCACTGGAAATTTTTCTTTTATGAGAATCCAGGACAAAATAGGAGCCTGGAAAATTAACCTGTGTTTTATTGGTAGTACATATCCATAGAGCTATGGAGGCAGCTCCTCTGTGAGGTGATCCTGAGGGGCTGCCAGGAATTTTATTGTGGTTTAGACTTGCAGGGAGGCAGTTGGACTGCAATGAATTGGGATTTGAGCCTTTATGGTTTTGTTTAAATTTATATTTCCTGCGTGTTGCACTCGTACTTCTTGTTTGAATCAAAATCAGCATCATGTACACAATTAAGGTCACCCTGTACTTCGCTTGCCTTGACTGGAGTAGTAGAAAGCTGGGTGGGGAAACCAGTGCTGTTGCAATTAAATTGAATCATTTGAATTCCATTAAAGAAAAAAAGGAGGAGAGAAAACACTGTTATTTATCAGTCAACTTGAGGGAATTAATGTCTCCTGAAAATTAGCTGCAGTCCTATTTTTTTTGCTATTGTTCTCAGTGTTGGTATTACCGTAGAGTTAAAGAGAACAAATTATAATGAGTTTTTTCAAAACTTTTCCTTTTTCTTTGTGCCCCTAGGCTTCCAATCCATTTTCCTTCCTCTGCTCTCTCCTTTTGCAAGGCATTTAGTGGCTGTTCATTCCTGCTGTGTTCCTGCAATGCCCACCCATGTTAAATGATATTGTAGGAATTTACAGGGGCACAGCAGCAGGTGTTTGTCTGTGTGCTCATGGTATGTGCCCAATCTGCTGATCAGTTCCTTTTCTGAACCTGGCAGGATGACTGGGGTTATTTAGGAAACCTCTAGATTTTCCACGGTGACAACTCTGTTAAGTAAAAAGGTGAAAAGTATCAGATTTTTCTTAGCCTTTGGTCTCGTGTTTGACTTTCACACACGTGTGATGGAGGGAAGGCAGGAGAGTGGTGGTTCGTGCCCCGCTGTTGGTGCAAGCCCTGCTGTAGGGGATCTGGGCTTTGCTTTTCTCCCTCCTGGGGCTCATCCCACCCAGCCAGGAGTGCTTCACCTCAGGCCTGCCAGGGAGATCTGCTCAGAATGCACACCAAGGATCCTGAAATACCTGAGAAATCCAGCAGGAGCAGGGCAGTGATTCTTGAAATCTCTGAGAAATCCAGCAGGAGCAGGGCGGTGATTCTTGAAATCTCTGAGAAATCCAGCAGGAGCAGGGTGGTGATTCTTGAAATCTCTGAGAAATCCAGCAGGAGCAGGGTGGTGATTCTTGAAATCTCTGAGAAATCCAGCAGGAGCAGGGCAGTGATTCTTGAAATCTCTGAGAAATCCAGCAGGAGCAGGGCAGTGATCGTCCCCCTGGGCTGGGCACTGCTGAGACCCCACCTCGAGGCCTGGGGGCAGCTCTGGGGCCTCAGGGCAAAGGCACTGAGGGGCTGGAGAGAGTCTGTGGGAGGAAATGGAGATGGGGAAGGGAATGGAGCCCCAGGAGAGGCTGAGGGAGCTGAAAAGGGGCTGGAGAATTCCTGAGGGAGC
>VZSR01001238.1:11205226-11235797 GCA_013398615.1 Brachypodius melanocephalos | reverse complement strand
GGAGGTTTAAATTGGTTATTAGGGAAAATTTCTTCATGGAAAGGGTTGTCAGACACTGGCACAGCTGCCCAGGGCAGTGCTGGAGTCCCCACCCGTGGGGGAAATGAAAAGGTGTGTGGATGTGGTACTTGAGGACGTGGGTTAGGGGTGGCTTGGTCAGCGCTGGGTTTGCAGCCTGACTCAATGTTTTAAGAGGTATTTTCCAGCCTAAACAATTCCATGATTCAGTGTTGTGGGAGAAGCTTGTGGCAAGTTGCAAAAATCTGGGAGAAGCGTGGTGGGATTAAGAAGTTTGTTCTTTGCAAATTTGCAATTTTCTCTTTGTCATGGAGAGAGATTCTTCTGGTATCTGATACGTGCGGGAAGACACGGCTGCCACTCCTTAGCCTGTCTGTCAGAACGGGAACTTATTAATTGTTCCGAAAGAGATGGAACATGGATTTTTTTCTTCTGTGGGAACTCAGTACAAAATAAAAGCCTGGAAACTTAAACTGCAGTTTACTGGCAGTACAGGTCCTTAGGACACCATAATAAAATAGTACAAAGTAATGGAAGCAGGAATTGCATCTCCAAGCTAAATATTTATGTATGAATTGACCTTGGCTCTTTTTACTCCCTTCCTTGCCCTTTAATATTTTAAAGAGGAAGTAAATACCAATGAAAAATTATTTGTTGTATTGAATAGTGTTCCCCTGGATACCTCTCATCAGATGATAACTTTGATTCCAAAGATATTAGGGAGGAGGAAAATGTTTATGTTGCTGTTTTACAGCAAGGCAAATCGAGTACAAGAACATTATCTGTAATATATGAGTAATTGCACAAGGAAATGATTTAAAGAAAATGTATTTAAAGATGAACATGAATCAAGGTTCCCCTCCCCCAGCCCCTTATGATACTTCCCTGTTAATTAATTCTTTCAGACTTAAGGAGATCGCAGCTCTCTTGTCTGCTCCTAGTGTACCAGGAAAATCAAAGTACTCTGACTCACCATGCTTGTATCTGGTAATCTCACAGGTGGGAATGAAATCTCGCCTTTTTTTAGCTAACTTTAGCTTTCCTTGGGGACACAGCAGCCCAGTGACTGTTGCACTGAAATCACGCAGTTTGTGAGAGGTGTGCTCCCTTCACAGCACCCTTCATAGCCACAGGAATTCCCGCATTGTGGGATGCTCCCTCAGAGAGCAGGTGGACCTTTGGCACTGTGCTGACATCAGGGGTTTGGGGGCTCAGGTTCCTTGTTCCAAACTCTGTCCCCATCTTGTTGGATAACCTTGATCAAGTGAATTTTTTCCATGTCTCACTTAAGTCCATTGTAAGGAGCATCCTTGTTTCTTTTCTATCTCTCGGGAGTTTGGGGGTGTTTAATGAACACTGGTGAATTTTTTGGAGATCTCCTGATGAAAGGTGACATGGGGGTGTGTGTTTTCAGGTTGGCTCCCATTTCTCAGCAGTGTCAGATGATAGTTTCTCAAGAAGGTTTGTTTAGATCTTGGCTGTAATCTATGAACCTGTGTTCAATAAAATCAGTGGAGCTGCTTCTTGTTCACCTTCCAAAAACCTCATGTACGCTGGGTGGTGCCGAGTCTTTCTTGGAGGAAGAGATCATAGAATCACAGAATGGTTTGGGTTGGAAGGGGCCTTGAAAACCTTGTTTCACCCCTGCCACGGGCAGGGACACCTTCCACTGTCTCAGGGTGCTCCAAGCCCTGTCCAACCTTGTCTTGGTCATTTCCAGGGATCCAGGGGCAGCTTGTCTGGGCAATCTCCTTTATTCCTTCCCCTGGACTTCGATAATCCAGATGAACTTTCCTGAGGCTGAGCTTTCCCAGCTCTCCTTGTGTCTCAGGTGCTCTGTTCCCTTCACTGTTGCTGCCTTTTGCTGGATTTGCACCAGGACATCCATGTCTGTCATGTTTTTTTTGTGTCTGTGTGTCTGTTCTACTCCTCTCTGCACAGATCAACCCTAGTACAAAACCTGTTTGTGCTGTCACATTTTTCTCTCTGTGTATTGTACACATATATGTATATTTTAGGATTTATTTGGAGGTAGCTGATGCACAGGGCAGGATTTCCCAGGTGATTCTTGCTTGATTAAATTTCAGTGTGTGCTTTGTCAAATATTTGGCTTTGCTGAATAAATTGGTGTATTATGTTCATCTTGATTTACTGTCTCAGTGCTGTCCACTTGGTACAGAAAGGTAATAATCAGAGTGTCAGTAGCTGTTACATTTTCATTTAAGGGAAAACACACTAATTCTTTTCTGAGACAATATACAAGAGAAGAGATTTATTTATTGTGGCACACTGCCTTGTGTAGAACTTTTTTTTGCTAGCAGCTGAGGGTTTTTTTAAAGGCTTCTTGAACAATTTATTTATTTCTTTTAGAGAGCTGAATTAAAGTGTGGATGTATCCCTGCTGTCCTTGTGGCTTGGCCACTAGGACTAAACCTAGCTTAGAAGCAAGCCTAAAGTGTGTTTTAGTTTTGTAAATTATGTAAAAACACCAAGTCAGTTTTGTCTCCTGTGGTGTGCTGGGTAGGCTGGGGTTGTTTGTGGTTTAACTCACCAAACACATTTGTGGGGAGTGGTGCTACCAAGTGTAGTGCTGCATATTTGACACCTCCAAAATCCCTTTCCTGCCAGCACTCTCTTTGAAACTTATTTTTGCATTTGATCACATCTTAATATAGCAGAGCAGTCTTGGTAGGAGAATGAGGAGTGTTTTTTTCATTGATGGAGCTGAAGTAGAGAGAGCTCTCAGTGGAGACAGTCTCTGCTGTGTTGTGGGTGAGGGCTGTGTGCCCAAACCACGCTGGTTAGTCTGGGTTTGCTCCTGTGCCTGTGTGTGTGGCACCTCCAGTTCCCGTTACAGCTTTGGCAATGCTGCTGTCTGTCTGCTTGGAGCAGTCCTGTTAAAGTTAATGATTTTTGAAATATTCCTCTGCCTGCCTGCTTGCAGTAGTGTGTGAAGTGCAAGCACTGCAAGTATTCCTGGAAGCAGGTTGAAGGATATTTTAAATGTGTGCATTAGACAGGGTAAGAGAGAGCTCCTGTGCTCTCAACTCCTCCTGCTTTGCTGAAGAAAGATGTGGGCATTTATCTGGACTTGCACGTGTCCAGGAGTTCAACAGCATGGTTGGTGAAATTCTCATCTTGCCTGAGTCTGAAGGAACTCATAAATCTTTTTTAAGAGATGGAAAGGATGGTTTAGGGTGAGACTTTCCTGTCTGAGCTGGTTGCTGAGGCTCTGCAGGCTCCTCTGGACTTTGGTCATGTAGGAGGGCTCCCAAGGAAACAGGGTGAGCCTCAGGTGTCTGTAGCCGTGCAAGTGGGGGTAAAAATAGCTCATTTACCTCTTTTTCAGCAGCGTTAGCAAGACAGGATAAAAATGTGTCAGTTTTCACTGTGTTCTTCCAGCATTACTTACGTTTTCTGGGGAAACTTTCAAGTTTATATTACCCGATGTAGGAATTGAAATGGAGTATTTTACTGATGGGTGAAATCAGAATCAATACTCCAACACTTGTTGAGGAGCAGTCTTTAGCAGAAAGCATGGAAAAACTCTGCTTCAGTTCAGAACAAAACATTACTTTGGAATGAACAATTAAAATCTATTGATTTTTAACTTGGAGGTATTAAAGCAAGGAACTTCAGTGTCAGCTGCTAAATTGCTTTCTTTTAGCACTGTTTTCTCGTACAGATAAAGCCTTCCATGTAGAGCTGACTGCTTTTTTCCTTTCCCCTGGCACCTTCGTCCAAATCTCTTTCCACATCTGTGCTGAGCTGTGGATAAGCACAGGCTGAAAATTGTCAGAATTACCAATGGGTGTAGAAATATTTCTGAATTGGGTTGCAAAAGAAGTGCTTTTGCGAAACCTCTGCTGCCTTTGGGAACCAGGTGAATTTTGGCAGGAGGTTTTGTCAGGTTTCCCTGCTCCCTGTACATCCCATCCCTGCCATGTGTATTTTGTACTTGGGGAAAAAGCTAAGGTGTGAATTTTCTCCCAAATCAGACACTGAGTCAAATGATTCTCGTGGGGTTTTTCTATGAGTTAAAGGATACAAATCTGCACAAAATCTCTCCACACAAGCTGGTGATTCTTAGCAAACCTGGGAATAACCCCCTTGTTCCCACAAAGCCATGTGGCAAATATTTTACCTCAGAAAAAGAAACTGTATAAAAAGATTTTGGGTCTTGGGGTTGATTTTATTCTCCTGCCCCCCTCATTTTTTTAGACTTTAAAAGTCAAAATAATGCAGCTGCCTGTAATTCAAACAATCTGCTCTGCACCTTTGTGTTTGACTCTCAGTGTTGCAGATTTTTATGTCTCTGTTTTGCAACCCTAAATGTTCAAGAGTATGTGTTTATATCCACTTGTGCACATATTTTTTTGCAAAAGAGGGGACAGAGGCTTCAGGAGGGGTCTTGAAGGCATTTCTATCAATTCTAACAAAGCCGGAAAGTTGATTACCAATCCCATAAGTAAATGTTGCGATTTTGTTTGAATTTCTCTGCTGTAAATAATTAAAAGTAAATTACAGTGTTTAAAAAAATAAAGTTTGTGGAAAGATTGTAATTTGCATGTATGGGCCAAACTCTTTTCAGGTATGGTGATTTGCAGTGTAGCAAGAAGGATGCTTAAGAAAAGGCTTGGGGAGGAGATGAATTTTTAGATTTGAAAAGAAAACGTCCCGGCTTTCTGATGTATCTGACTTTCACTGATGCTGCTCACAGATAAAATACAAGCAGCAGAATTTTGCCTGTGACTTCAGCTGTACAGAGGAGACATTAAAGCATTCTTTGAAATTATGTGAAGGTTTGTGCATTAACTACTGAGCAGCTGTGCTCAAGGATCGGCCTCAAAGCCCACGTGTGGAAAAGTTCCTGGACACTCCTTGGAGCTGTGTGGAAAAGTTCCTGGTCACTCCACGGCCATCTCCTCCTTGCAGCTCTGTTGAACCAGATGAATCTGAGAGGTTTTAAGTGATTTTTCTTCCTGTGAGTGTGACATCTCTGTTTGCAGACCTCTGACAGGATTATCACCCGCATTTCAGCTGACAGGGAGCTCCCCTCGAGGAGGAGAAGGGGCTCAGCTCAGGTCCCAGCAGGGACAGGGACCTTGCTCTGCTCTGATTGCAGATCCTCTTGCTCTGTCAATATTTGGTGGTTCTGCTTCTCGTCTGTTGGAATATTGCCCTTCTCAGGAAAGCAAACATTTGCTCTTCCCTCGTTTCAATATTGGGCTGTGAGAGAAAGGTGGTGATTACTGCTTCATACAAGGGGTCTAAAAAGCATCTGAGTGCTGCTGGTCTGTTTTTCTTAAATGCCAACTTGTTTTTCTGCTTGGATTGCTGAAAATAAAGTGTGTGTGTGTGTGTGTGTGTGTAGCTGTTCTGTAACATGTGCAGATGGAGGCCCTGACTAACTGTGAGGTTTGGGGAGTATCTTGGCCCTGAATTAGGAGGATTAATCACATGTAGGAAGTTATTCCTGTAGTTTCACTTTTGCCAAATGTGAAGCTTCTCTGGCACATGCAGTATCATATTTGGGCCGATGTCCAAAAATAAAAAAATAGTCAATAATGATTGCCAGTTACTCTGGCAAGGAACCAATTATCCCGTTCTGTTTCCATCCCTCTGAGCACATGTCAATAAATAATCACTCACCCGTGATCCCAATCAACTCTCTCTGATTAAACATATGTGTGCTGAAAGCTTCAAAACTCTAAGTGGTAGCAAATAGCAAAATGCCTTTACTCATTTGGATTTCTTTCCATCTGTTAAAATACCCATTGAGGCCTTAAATGGTTTGATTACACTTAGAGTTGACTATGGAAAATCAGTTGCACATTGCATGGACTGATCCATATTGACACAGAAATTCCCATGCACTGTGTGAACTGTGTAATAGCACTGGGAACGTGTCTCAGTGATGAATTATGGAATGCTGTGCTGCAATAATGGCATTTCTGTCCATTTGAGAGCTGCTCAACTTTGGAAGTTGTACAAAGTGACTTTGCAGTTGTCCTTGTTTGCAAGATTTATAATAAGTTGTTCTGCATGCCAATTATGCAGGCGTGGGACTTTCAGATAAATCCATGATTCAAAGAAGTATTTCATAAACAGTCAACAGATACAGTGATGGATGTTGATAGAGATGATTTTTGAGGCTGCAGTGGTTTTAGTTTTGTGGACATGTTCCCAGTGTTGTCTGTGCATTCTCCAGCCTGCAGTGATGCTCCAAAATAACACTGATTTTGACTTTGGTCCATATCACCTGCAGCAGGCAGTGTCAGTTTGGCTCCAGGGCTCTGGAAAAGAGAGAAACTCTGTGGCTGCATGACTTCAAACACAAGTGGTATTTCTATTTGTCCATGTGCATGCCCTGTCCTGCAGGAAAATACAGGGAAAGCTGTGGTGACAACAGTGTGGGTGTTTGTAGGGAGCCCTTGTCCTTGTTCACCTCTGCTGCACACTCCAGGACATCAAACACTGTGCACACAGCTTTAATGTCCATGACAAGCTTTCCTGGGAGTGTGGAAGAGCAGATGTTTGTCCCTTTAGTTTGGGAATGAACATGTGGATGTTGGGAGAGCTGCTGGAGTACGAGGCTGAGGCTCCGTAGGCTGAGCCTGAAGTTTGCCAGGAGCAGAATTTAATGATAAATGTAAATGCAGGGCTGCAGATGGCATCCTCGGGTTTCAGGCATATGAATTCAAGCTGCTGCTGAGCTGGGTTTGAATTATCTTCCACCGTGGAAAAGCTGAAGCTGCACGAATTGGACCTTGGGTTTGTCTTTGTTCGGAGGAGAACAGATTGCTCATTTTATGACTGACAGCATTTTGCACTGAAAAAACCCCAAGTTCTCTCAAAGTTCCAGGTGCAGGGTGCCTGGGCTGTGACAGATTTTTCCTGTCTTACTGCTTTGTTTACCTGATTCCAGCCATGTTGTATTTCATGCATCAGTAATTGTTTAATTGGTAATGATCCTGCACTTCCATGAACTTTCTGTGCTCAGCCAAACAGAATTTGTCTCTTTTTAAAAAGAAAGTCCTGCTTTCTATTGATCCTCTCAGGAAAAAAAAAAAAAAAGAAAAAAAAAGAAAAAAGAAAGTAGTATTCTATCTATTTGCGTTTAATTCTTTCTGTTGGATGTGTTATTTCTTTTCAGTCCTTGCTCCAAATTGTTGCTGGGCAGCATTAGCAGCTGTTCCTCCTGGCATATGCTGTTTAGTACAGTATGACACCATCAATTAGTAAACCTTTTATTGGGATGAATAAAAATGTTAAATAGGAAAGTTATGATAGTGTAATTTGATGCTGTCTTGAATTTAATGAAATTCTCCTCCGTGCTGCACAAGTTAGCTGTTGATATTTATTTTACTGCCTTTCTAGTGCTTATATAATCGAGGTAAGTTTGTATAAATCAATCATTTGAGATTGTTTAGTGTAGAGATTTCTGTGGTTTAAAAACGGGAAAGACGGAGTTGAGGCTTCCATGGCAGACTTTCTAGCTTAAACCCCTTGGATCTGCATTGTGCTGCTGATCAGAGATAATTTCCTACAATTTACAGCTGTGTTTAGATCTCAGTGTTAAGGAAGTTCAGCTCTTAAGATCAGCCTGCTTGACTTCAGTACAAGTGAGTTTGAATTTGTAAGTTCTATGCAAAGTGAGTAATATTTATCAAATGGATTATTCAAGGCTCATTTTTCTCTATGTGTGGTGCTCCCCTTGATGCTCTCTCTTGGGGACCTCCCTATTTCTCCCTCTTTCAATTTGTCTGCCTGTGGTGGAATTGATGTTATTTAGGAATAACTTGGCTGTTTGCAGAGGCTCTCTGAGCTGCAGGACCTTTTGATTTGTATGGCACAGCCCAGTCCAGGACACACTTTGTTCACTCTGTGAAGCTGCAAAACATCAATTTAACCTATCCCTGCTGTGCTGCCTGTGCAAGGGGCCTGGATCCCTGTGAAGAACCTACTGCCAGCACCTCTGTGCACTCAAGGCACAGCTTAATTCCACCCAGGCAGAAAGAATGCATTTAAACTCTGTCTTCTTGTAAAGAATAATTCATTTTCAATGCCTGAAGTCTGAGAACTGGTGTTCAAGTCAGACTTCATCACTGGGCACTATTGTTTCCCCTCTAGTACAAGGGGTGTGTAAGGGCACAAATGTCAGGTGACAAGTGTTGATTCCTTAATACACTCAAAACCTTCTTACTGCTGTGTTGTTTCTATAGTAAAAACCTTCCACATACCAGAATTTGAGAAAAATAATTTGTAAATAATAATTTATAAATAACATTAAAAACTGAAACAACTTTCTTTTATTGGCAGAAGCTAGCAGGAGAGCTAGACTTGTGGTTTTGTTCTTTAACTCCCTGAAAGTAGTTCAGGAGTTCAACAGGAGTTATTTTCAAATTAAGGTTAAGCAAGGTGTGCAAAATGGTTCTTAAAACCCCTTCTGTGCTTCATAAAAGCATAAAGAATTTTCATGTGTTGTCATTTGGCTCCTGAATTTTGCAAACCAGCCCCTCCTTTGGGCTGCCGTGTTTGGGAGGGAGCTCACTGGCCATCCTGTGAGACTGGACAAATTGCTGCAGTTGACAAGATGTCCCCAGTGTAAACAGGCAGATGTCACAGTAAAAATGATTTGTGTGTGAGAGAATGTGTGTGTCCAGAGGGTAATGTACAAAACAGTCAGGAAGTTTAACTTTTATTACTTTGGGGCAGGTTAGTGGCAGATGTCACTGCACTGAGCATGGAAAATTGCACCATGTGAATGTGCTCTGTGCCAAAGGAAACTTGATGGGGCTGTGCATGACATGATCAATAGAAAAAGAAATATGAACAGATCAATACCTTCAGATAGCTCTTCTAATTCAGAGAGAGGCACAGCATTGATTTGTAAAATAAGAGTATGGATGCAGCAGTTAAAGCACCCTGTGTGTACATGTACCAGATAATAAAATAATGTGCAATGCCCTCAGCCTCAATCAAAGGCAGAGAGTAAATCAGCAAACGTGTGTCCCCTCTGAAGCAGGAGGCTGTGGAGCATGTAAATGAACAAACTGCCTCTGAAAGAGGGAAAACCACACCCACAGAGGATGTTCATCAGTCAGGAATATAAACAGTCCTTCCTCCACTTGTGCAGTTGTCCTGCATGATGCCAAGGGTGAATTGGCAGTTTCTGGAGGATCCCACAATGTAAAAATCAGAGTTTTCCTATTGTGGACATCTCCAAATCTCTCACTTGCAAATGCAGGCAGCTGTTTTGAGAATTACTTAATATGCAAAATCAAGGAAGATTAATTTTTTCTCTCCTGAAGAATCCTGCATCTTGCCAATATAGATATGCAAAGAGAAGTGCTGACTTTACCTGGGACTCATTGATACACCAACATTTTAAAGTTTATTTTGTTCTTAGATTTCTGTTTATGGCTGAAGTGCTGTGACCTTTCCTACCCTCAGTTTCCTGAGTGGGTACCTGTTTTTTAGGGACAGATGTTGCACATGGATCCCCAATTAGGAGTGTCTGAAGTGAGGAAATCCAACAAGGTTGCAGAAACACATTTAGACCTGAGGGGAACAGCAGAAACTCCTCATCTGCATGAGAAAAAGTATTTGAACAAAAGTTACATGAAAGGAATTGTATTAAAAAAATCCAGCCCCTTGTGTTTTATACCACCTTTTCAGTGCCCCTTGCACACACACTTTTACCACTGGCTTTTCCTGTTGCTGTGTTTGGAGATGAGCATATCAGTTCTAAAACGTGATATGTTCCATTACTTCAGGTTTGGATATGTGTAAAGATAAACTAGACAGGGTTTGTGTCTGGTATGGGTATGTGCAGTGGGGAGTTAGGAACTGCCTTTATGGATTTCCTGCTCTGAACACCTGATGGAAATTGGGTATCTGAGGCCTGTGTGACACGGAATTGCTCAGAATTTAAAATTGCAGCTTTCCTGGCAGTTCTCATTTCAGGTAAGCAGTGGCAATTAATTATTAAGAACCATACGTGAAGTTGTGGTCTTTAATAATTTTAAAGTTTCTCTCATTTGTGGTTTTTGAAAGTGGGGGGTTATCCTCCCAGGTGCTCCTCAATGTGTTGAGCTGAGTGTGCTGCTCACTTGCCTTAGGGAGATTTTATAATACTAGTGAGGATGAAAAGCTGCAGCTTTCATACAAAAAACAGCTTCTATGTCTTTGCTGCGATGGTGGAGGGAATAATTGTCCTTGGAAGGGCAGATTTTGCAAAATGCTTTATTTTCTGTCAGGAATTCTGCAAGGTGAGTGACTGCAGGTGTTTGTGCCGTACAGGTGTCTGTGTGTTGGGAGGGGAAACCCTTCAGATACTGAAATCACATGGATATAAAGCTTTTCTTGTCCAACCATGTAGGACCAGTCCATGTTTAGGCTCAATGCTCACACAGTGTAAGCAGTGTTGTTATGGTTGTGTAACTGCACAGAACAGAGCAAGCCAAGCCCTGCATGGGGCTGCTGAGCTGGGCTCCTTTGTGCACACAGGGATGATTTCCTGACCCTTTGCAGAGGTGGCAAACAGTCTGTAACTGCAGTCTTTGCACTGAAATCACCTCTGTGAAACCCCTGGGTGACTTCTCCGAGCAGAAACTTTACTTGAGGAGTGCCAGTGTTGGGATTGGGAAAGCCTAAAACAGAATGATCCTTCCAGAACAACTTCTGAAAAAGCTTTAGTTATTCAGCCTTCCTGTGCATCTGAATGATGTGTTGTCAGAGCTAATGTTGTGGAGAGATGCTGGTGTATTATAAAAATGTTATCGAATTAAAATGCGAGCACGATCCAGCCCAAGCCATTCTATAAATATCTTATTATGAAAGGCTCAGAGATGTTTCTCTTAGCAAATTTAAAATAATGATTAGAATCCTTCAGCAGATTGCTGTTAATTGGATTGAGAATTAAACAGCTTTGTATGAGTGCAAAGTTAATTAATAGCTCATTACTTTTTAATAAGGCAAATTCATTTGGAAATAAAAGAAATGCCATGGAGTTTACCACAGATTTGAGATGAGATTGGGAATATCAGCTATTCTTTGTGAGAGAAAAGATTTATAATTAAGTTGCCAAGGTTGGCTGGTGGTTGAGGGAGGTGGAAATGAGTAGAATTGATGTTTGACTCCTCTAGGAGCTGGAGCCCTTGGTGTCCCTGGGGATGCCCTGAGCTGTGGGGGAGCACCAGGCACAGCCTCCTGACCCTCCACCTCTGGGATCTCTGGAGAAGGGAGGCACTGTGGAGCAACAATGGGGATCTACAGAGCACTGAATGCTCTCTATGAGCAAGAATGGTACCCTAGAGCATTGTGTAGTTAAATTAAATGTCTGGGAGAAAAATTCTATTCCAAAGTGCCTCCTACATAAAATGTTTGTCACTTTTTTCCTTTCCTTGACAACTATTTACCTCTCCCAGTCTCTTCACTAGAACCAGCTCCTGACTTTCCCTATTGCTCCTTCCTTTCTCGTGTCCCACATCCTCTGCCTGCTTCCATCTGCAGACTCCCTCCTGCTTCCATCCCTTTGCCCTGTCCATTACATACTCGACAGTGTTATAAATACACATTATAATATTGCCTTTCTGCAAGTATTAAAATGGATGTTATATGTGTAATGTTAAAGTAACTTTGCTATAAAGATACAGTTTTTATTTCTGCTATTAACTAAACTTAGACATAGTAGTGAAAATAGCTGATATAGTTATGCCTGTGATTGAACTGCCTGCTTGGTTGGGATAACATCCAATGAAGGTATGATAAAGGCCCTGCTGCTGATATGCCAGCTATCAGCACCTACAGTCTGTAAGTAGTATGGACCAAAAACCGAGCTGGAGGTGCGAATAAGAACAGACTAAAACCACAGCCAAGAAATGGGCACGCTCTAAAAAGGCAGACCCAAGGAGGAGCCATGCTAAACAGTTCTTGGAACGTGTAAATTAATCTGGGGAAAAGTTTAAATATGCATAATTGTTTCTGAATATGCAATAGGCTGATGCAATAGAAAAAGTATATAAAGGGTGTCTCCAAAATAGCAGGTGTGCTCTTGGCTGTATGCCAAGCACCCTGCCATTAAAAGCTTTGCTTTATTGTCTTTGTCTCCCATTGTCCTTTATTAAACTTCTAAATTTTACTAGGAGAATGAACCTCGTTTTTCACAACAGACCTCTCATGAGTCAGGTGTGCTGCTTGCTCCCCACACCACCAAACTGTGGAATTAAGGAGCTGCACCTCATCTTTGTCTCTGGCTCCTCATGTGCCTGCCTTGTCGGCTGTACCAAGGGAGTGCTTTGTGCCAGTGATCCCAGAGGAGGACTGGAGATCCAAAATTGCTGAATGCTGGAGAGGATGTCTTCCCCACAAAGGAAATGTGGGAAAGGTCCCTGCCCTGTGTTGCTGCAGCAGCTGGAGAATTGAGCAGGTGCCACCTCGTGGACCTGCTGGAAGTTTGAAGTAACTTTATCAACACTTCCCCTTACTGGCATTTAAGAAGTTTTTTATGGAAAGGATCCTGTTACTATATCAAGGGCTGTTATTTTAGTCAACATGGACTTAGGGATTAATTAGTTTAATTCTTTATTAATTGATTTGTGCATCAGCTATTTAATTCTTTCAACTGAAGCTGATGCATAGCTGATAACTCTGTAGCTGCTCAGGTCATTTAAGTTATCCTTTAAAACTTACAAATAACAAAACCTCCATTGCAAATAAAAAAAAAACCTCCCCAGCACATCTCCTTTAGGCTAAGTCATGGTATTTGGATGTTACTCAGTACATAGAAGTAAATCACATAACTTCTTTATTTCCCTTCCTCCAAACATACCACAGGTTTTGGAACTTCTTGTGTTCTAAGAGCTGTTTCTCCCCCATTCCCCATTTGCAGGAGCAGCAGGGTTCATCCCATTCAGTGGATGAATTTGAGTCTCAGTTTTCTGTATGCGCAAACCCAGAATTCTGTTTTGTCACCTTTCTCTTTATTTTCTTGTTTGGCTGCAGTTAGCAAAGTGTCTTCCAGTCATGTGGAAACAGGATGATATTTTGTACCACTCATTAAACCAGCTTGGTTTTGAAAATCAGTTTTTTTCCCCCTTTCCCTTCTGAAGTCAGGATACAGTCACCATCTGCTCTCCTCCCTCCCATCTTTTCCCTCCCCTATAAAATACAACTTTAAACTTGGCCAGGTGAGAGCCTATTACAATGGCTCTAAAGAAATCTTTGTTTCCTGATACTTTTGAGAGAAGGAGATGCCCTTGGTGTCCCCGTTCCATGGCCAGTCCTGCAGGCTCCTGAGCCAAAGCAGCCCCTCTGTACAAGCAATTACTGAAAATTAATCAAGAACAGAAGCTGATGAGTTTTGTGGCTTCTTGAACTGTGACTTTTGGGATGAGGTGGGAGACTTAATCTAGATTTAAAAAAACCCAGAGATGGTACCACGTCTGGGCTGGCCTCACATGGAATCTTTAGGGTGTGATACAGCTCCTGATAAAAGCTGAGCATTAACAGGAGCTATTTTTAGAGTAAGAACAAGGAAAGTAATTTCAATATTAAGAAGCAGTTTTGTTCCTGAATGAAAGCAAGCTTCACCTGGATCCTCCTGTGAGCTGGTGTGTCAGGTAAGGAGTTCCACTCCTGGGAAATACCTGACTGGGCATTTCTGGCTGCATCCATCTCTTCAAACCCTTGCTGTGCCAAGGGATGTCTCTTGCAGATGGACCCATCTGTGCACTGACCCCAGAGGTCTCCAGTGATCAGTGATTTGTCATTTGAAATCTCTGCTTGAAAAAATGCCAGAGAATACTCAGACACTTGGCCATCCCAGCCCTCAGCTGACCTGTTATTAATGTTTGGAGGAGAGTTATTGAAATCACTGGGTGAGAGATGTAGCTGGGGATTTCCAGTATTACCTGGAGAGAAGGGAGGGGGAAATATCCCAACCCCCTCTAGGCTTGTTTAGAAACAACTAGGTCAGAACAAATGCCTGAAACACACAGCTGATTGTTCAGCTGTTCCTAGGTTATATTTTCAGCCGTATCCTGACTTGTTTCCAGGGCAGAGCACCGTGTTCCTGGGAGGTCTCTAAAGTGATGAGGAGTGTACAGGTGAGGTGATGGTCACTGTGTTGATGGTCAGGTGTCCAAGGCCAGGCTGGATGGGGCTTGGAGCACCCTGGGATGGTGGGAGGTGACCCTGCCCATGGCAGGGGGTTGGAACAAGATGATCTTTAAGATCCTTTCCAACCCAGACCTTTCTGTGATTCTGTGATCCAAGCCAAAACTTTGTGTTATCAAATGCTTTGAGTGGAGAAGTTCTCCTGTTGAACCTGCATCTTTGTAGGCAGCGAATCACCTCGACCTGGATGGCAGCAGGATCGGGGGTTTTGCCTTTAATGTTGGAATTTCACCGATCTGTGCAGGGTAAAGCCTTTTCCATTAGCACTCTCAGCATTTATCACTGCCCACTTCACAGCCAGGAGAGTTGCAATAAATCCTGAGGTGATAATCCACTGCTCTGTGACTGCCATCCAAGGCAGTCCCTTCCTTTTTTACCTGCTAACCTGTTGTTTTACTCCATGGTGGGGAGGGATGAGAGTTCAAAGACTGAGGATGCACCTTCAGGTGTGATGGTCTAATTAGAGCAGGAAGGAGTCAGGAGCTGCCCTTGGGGATTAAAGAAGCCAACACGATCCTGTGGAGTGCTGCAGGCACTGGGAAGGTGCTTAATGCAGCTTTTACCACTTCATCAGGACAAAGACATTGTCTGGGCATCAGTATCATTGTGGGCTCCCAGAAGCATCAAACCTGGGCTTCCTCTAAGCTTTTAATTTTTTTTTTTCCCAAGATACTTTTAAATAAGATGAACTGATGCTTTTAATTCATGTGTTGTGCCTCAAGCTTTAGTGAAGGTGTGGGTTTAAAAGGGCCCGAAATAAGGATGTGTTTATTCTTGTGATGTGGTGGGAGAAATGTCTTTGTGTGAAGGTCTTAAAGACCCAGAAGTTTGTGTAATGTAAGAATATAAGTTTGTTTAATGTAAGAAAACTAATAAATGAAAGTCCATTGAAACTATTTACGTCTGAAGTTGTTTGTTATCAATTATTTCTGACTTTTCAGAGAAAAAGCCTTTTTTTAGTGTGAGCATCAGGAGTGGTGAAAAAGACATTCAGGTGTGAAGCAGGCTGAGCATTCTTTGGCAAAACAGCCTGGGATTAAAAAATTTGGGTTGCCTTCCAAATAATCTCTCAGTTCAGAGGTCAACAAGATTTTTTCCTTGGTGATATGTTTTAAATGCCTGGTAAAGGTCCAATTAATGAAAATAAGTTGCTTCCTCTCCTTGTGTGTAGAGTATCTAGTATTTGGTGTAGCACTGGGTTTTCCCTGGCTTTTTTGAACCTGTTTATCTTCTGTGGTTTTTTGATTTGTGATAAATGGTAAAGTAATGATAAATTGGGCTCATCTTTGTGTTTTGCAGCCTCTTAATTGCAGTTCTTACTAATGGTAGTTAATAGAAACTTAATATATGTAAACTCTCTGAAGAACTCAGAATTTAACTATTATTGTAACCTAAGCCATTGATCATCCTGCAGGAAAATTAATAGGAATTGAAATAGCTGATGGTTCTGACAAGGAAGAAGATGAGAGTTGTTTTGATTTTATTTTTTTGAAGTTTCTGTAATTTTTCTTACATTTTGAATACATGTGCCAGCCACGAGTTGTGCACATAAAGCGTATTTTGCATCGCATGCAGATAACGCTGCCTTTATTGAACTTTATTTCTGGAAAATGAAACCACCCTGAAATTTTTTTTCAAGAGGAACCAGTAACAAATTTGCAATATGTCTCTCTGCCTAAAGCAAGTGTCTTCTGAGGAGATGAATAGCTGGGAAGATGAAATTTGCACCTTCTGCAGGCTGTTTTCTACCACTTACCTCCAGATGTGTATAAATCTTCCAATATTTCCCCCTCCAGCCTTGCCGTGAGATGTCTCAGGTTCTTTATCTGGCATTTTCATTGTGTTCCAGGAATGCTGGAGAGCAGTTGTGTTTTATCCTGGTGGATGCAGCCAGAAGATGGGCTTGGGCACTGCCTCCTTTGTAGGTCAGCCTTGTCTGCTGTGCATTCCTGAGTTTTCCATAAAATGCCAGCTTTCATTGCCTTCAGTCTGTATTGAGGAAAATCTTTCACTGATCCCCAGGGCACAGACTTCTCTTTTATTGTGTGTGCTCAGCCCTGAAGTGATGCTCCAGTTGCAAGACCCAGCTATCCCTAGGGAGGTGTAGGTGATGTGGGATGTCAGTTTGGCTTGTCCATAATTTTGGTGGGGTTTGTGTCGAGGTGCCCCCCACGGGCTTCATTTCCACAACTTTTTCAGTTCTACAGCTTGGAGGAGGTAAAGCACAATCACTGGTGATGAGTAATGCTCATGGTTTGAAGTTGGCCCTTGAGATGAATTAGATAATAGGAGTTTAAAGCCACAGAATCTTAAAATATCTCATGTGGGAAGCCAAAAGAGGCTTATCTGAGCTATAGGATGGTCAGAGGGAGCCTAAATCTGGCCATAAACTGTTGTCTTCCCATTAGAGCTGAGGCAGTGACCACAAATACCACATGATTGGCATCTAGCTGCCAGCACTCCTCAACCCCAGGACTGAGCCCCAGGGTGATGTGGAGGACAGTCTGCAGAGTGGGGGATTGGCAGGGAGTGAAACGAAGGCTTAAGGTCTGTTCTTGCCTTCCCACCAAGCCTCCTTTCCGAAAGAGGGAAATAAAATGAATGTTGCTTTCAAAGAGAGTGATGGTACTGGGGAAGAGATGCTTTGCCTCAAGGAAATACATTAGAATAGGTGCTGGCTTAAGCAAGTGAATAATTTATTTTGAGAATGAGGCATAATTTTGTGTGTTTCAAGTGTATAATTTTAGTCTTTTTCTTATTTGCTTCAACAGTCATAAATTTTTTTAAAAGGAATTAAGGGCAACATTAGGGACTTGTCTGTTGGATAATGCAGTGTTAGTTGTCAAAAGGCTTAATTGATTTCTACTCTCTATTTATTAGCTAAGATTGTTTTCACACATGGGCATTTAAAGAAGGAAGCACAATATAGGTGTACACATGCAGTATCAGACTTCAGTTTCTGATTTAAGCATCTGGCCCAGCCAATTAATTTTTCTTTTTTGAGATACTTCTGTGTCAAACACTTGTATTTGTCTGAAGTCTCGGTGTGTGAGCTTCAGTTCTGTTTTTAAGTGTGTGTATTTAAATAAAATAATGGTTTTCTTGTATAGTTCAGTGTGTTTTGGAGAGGCAGAATGCAAGTCCCTTGAAAGCTTCACCCAGAGCAGCAGAATCCCTCCAGTTAATCTGATCCAGTGTCACAGTTTCTCAGGATCACCTTTCCTGAGTTGCCCTGGGATTTTGAGTTTGTACTTCAGGTTCAGTATTGTATGGACAGGGAATTGTTTAACATTTTGTGAATTAATTTTGAACAAATAAGTGTGTTCTGTGATGCCTGTAACTGCTGCAGGTGCATTTGAATGCAGCAAGAGTACAGAGACAGATTTTTGGGGATAATTCCAGATATAAATGAACGTTACCTGTGTGCTGGGAGAGCTGCTCCTCTGCTGTGCAGGGCTTCTCCCATTTCCCTTCTGGAATGCTGAACCTTGCAGCAGCAGCTGGGATCCAGAGATGCTTCAGACCAAGCAGCTGTCATGTCTTTTTTTTTTTTTTTTTTTTTTAATTTACTTTTTAAAAAAAAAATTGCTGGGCATGGCAGATAATTGGTGATTCACAGGTCAGAAACGGTGCCCTCAAATTTTAAAACACAAAGATCAGGAGTCAAGGGGCTTTATTAAATTTTGCAGCAGGATTGAGTAGAGATGCTTCAGGAGAAACTTGCATAACTAAGCAGCTGGTTTAGTAAACCAGAGGTTTGGATTCAAGATGTGCAAGGACAAACGGGGCAGTGTTCAAATTGTGAGGGAATGTCAGTTCTGTCTGTCTCTACTGCCCAGATGTGCTGTTTGGTAAATCATGTCCTTCTGTCTGTCTCAGGCTCTGCCTCTGCGTGGTGACTTTTTTTTTAAAGATGCATTTAGGCATTCACAGCTGAGAACAAAACAGATGCTGAATTTACCCCATCTGGAAGGGGATCTTCTCCCTCCTCCTCCTCCCTAGCTGAGCTCTCCACAGTGCTTTCTCTGCCTGGCTGAACATGTCCATTTATACCCATTTAGCACCACTGATGAGAGCTAACCTGCCTTGGATAGATTTTGGCACTCCCCACTCCATGGAATCGTATTTCTTTTCCGTTGAAGCCATCAACTGTTTTTAAAGGGTTTTGCCTACCTTTCCTTTCCGTGCAGAGCAGTTTTCTCAGCACTGCTGGAGCTCCCTGTGTTGGTGCAGATGGGAACTGTGGTGCCAAAGGCCATGAATCAGCCAGGTGGTGCAAAGGGGACTGTGGTGGGTTGTGTTTGCTACCAGCATCGCAGAGAAATACTGACTATTACTGGTTTGATACAAAGATTCTTCACTAGAATGCCCTGGCTGTGCTGCTGCTGCTGGGAATCCTCTCTGAGCGTTGGAGGTGCTTTGGAGAGGGGAGGAGAATCTCTTAGTCCTGAGCTTGCTCTGCAGCCCACTCAAATGCCTCATGTGCCACATCTTCCCAAGGAACAGAGCTGCTGGATCCTCTCCAGTGGGTGGAATGAAGGACACGAGACCTGAGCAGGATCCCTGACAGGAAGAACTTCCCCCAGGACTCTGGTCCTCACCCCCAAACAGCTGAAAACAGCAGCCCAGCCCGTCTACCCTGCTGCTCCTCTCCCATCACCACCACTCTCCTCTCTAGCCTAGCCCTGAATTATTCCTGGGAGCCAAACACAAGCTGTGCCACAAGAAAGATCTCATTGCCATTTGCTGTGGATAGTTCAGGAGGGATGCTCTGCTGAACGGGCTTGTAATGTTCCATCCCAAATGGCATTCACTGGTTCTGCTTGCACTGGTAAAAGAACCATGAAAAGATTTAGCACAGGGAGCTTGCTGGTGTGTGTTGGGGGGCGGGGATTAAATTAATGATCCTGAATTTAAGGATGCTACTTATCTTCCTGCTTCTATTGCAGTCTTCAGATAAATGAAATTCACGAGGTTTATTGGCTCATAGTTATAAAGCATCAATAATGTTCCCCTTGGCAGGCTTTTATGTGTGTGTGTATGTGTGTGTGGTGAATAGAGGGAAGTGTAATCTGAGTTATCAAACTGTTTTACAGTGTTCTCCTGAACTGCAGAAACCCTTGGGAATATTTATGCCTCTCCTGGGTCTTATTACCACAAAAATTATATGTGTATTTTATGGGATAGGAAATATATTGTACTCCTTTCTGATAATAAACAAAACAGAAATATGAGCTCTTACACACAAAAAAATGTAGTGGGTGCTTTTGGGCTGGTTTCAGTTGTTAGATCTCTTTGTGATGGTTTTCCCTTGGTCCTGACACCCCTGAGGATGGTTCTTGGGTTCATTTGCCTTCTCCCCTGTTAATTCCATGGTGTGAGCTGGGTGTTCCTGCTCATCCCCCTCAGCAGAGCTGCTCCCAGGCTGTGTGAGCACAGACACCCTCCCAGGAAACTCAGGGGTGAAGAGACAGACAAAGCCAAATGCTGGTTTGAATTCTGTTCTTCCTCCAACTAAGCTGGTGCAGCAGCATGGGAAGAGTCTATAGATCACCTGGACTTCCCTGGGAAAGGAAAAAACTTAACTGGGATGCAAGCCCAAGCAGTTCTGCCATGCGTTTTTTCCTCTGAGCTCTTCCTTGGGTTGTGTTTATCCTGCCTCCTCTGCCTGTGAAGGGATTGTTTTATGGTGTGAGGATGCCCTATGGACTGGGCTTCATGTGCCTTTTTTACCAACTTACTGCCCAGTCCTGGATAACTGAGGCCTCTTGGAAATGTGCTGTGTTCAGGCACCTGCTTGTCCTGGCAAGTCTGAGCCGTGATTTATTTCAGGATATCCTGAGAGGACACAACTTTTCTCTTGTCCAAGGATCCAAGCAAATTAATAAAAGGACTTGGTGTGCCCAGAAGTTGCAGAAATGGGCCCACCTAATTAATGATCCTGTTGGAATCCCAGGTGACTCTGAGGACCAGGTTTTGGACAGGGTTTGTATCTTTGAATTTTATCCGTATGAGAGTTAAATCTGGTGTGAGGAGTAAGGGCAGTGTAGAAGAAACCTGCTCAAGTGGTTCGTCTCCATCTGCTGCAGGTCTTGTCGGGTGTGTGACTACAAAAAGCAGTGGAGCTTGATTTCTCCATGAGTGATAAATAGGAGCATGTAAAAGGAGGCTTCAAACACAATGTTCTTTTTTTAACTGTATTTCACCTGCAATCTGCCTTTTCAGAGAAACTCAGGGAATGGTTTTGTCTTACAATCCTAATTATCAATTGCTTTCAAGACTTGCACTCACTTGGAGATCAAGAGAAAGTGGAAACAAGGAATGAGCCCTCATAGGATGAGACAAATTTGCTTTAGATGAACCTTTTATTAAGGAGTTCACTTAGTTTCTGCTCTAATACTGTGCCATCACCAGCAGTGAGGGTGGCTCTTTTTTTCCCCCCCGGCTCAGTTTCTCTGTAAATATCGTTCGAACTTCTTTCTTCCCAAGAGACCCTAATAATTTTTGGAAATTTCTCAGTGCTTTCCACACTCTTTTTGCCATGGAATTGCAGCTTCAGAGAGTGTGAAATGCAGTTCTTGCTCTGTCAGTGCAGAGCTACTCTGTTTCTCCACTTGTTCCCACTGCTGCTGGGCTCTGCAGGCAGCTCTGGGTTGTTCTGGTGATGCTGGAAGGTGCTGTGCCAGCAATCCTAGTTAGGAATGCCATCAGCCACAGTGAGGAACAGAGCAGCTAACAGGACAAACAACTGTGCAAGTGACAGTGTGATTGGAGTTGCAGAGGGGGCAGGAATGGTTTAAAAATGTCAAAAATTCAGCAAGGATACAGGGGAGAGCTGTTACTCTGAACATCTCCTGGGAAAGTTTTCTCAGTGACCATCGGAAGGCAGGACCTTTGCTGAATCTTTCTTCACTTTGGAATTTGCTTTTCCCTTCTGATGGATCCTGCATCATCTTCCAGCACTCCTCCTCTGTCCCTCTGCTGTGCTGGCTGTCCTGACCCTGTGCTGTCCCCAGCTGTCCCCACAGCCCCTCCTGCACAGTCCCATGGGTGGCTCTGGGTGTGGGTGAGGTGGGTGCAAGGCTGAGAATTCAGCACTAATTAAGTTCCTGGACATGAACTGCTTCACCAGCTCCACTTAGAGGATTTGTCTAATTGACTGAGGAGATAGTTTGAAGTGGAGGAACACTTCTTTCCATTAATGTTCAAATGAGCTGCAAATGACTGAACTTCGAAGCCTCCATATTTCCTGAAGATAAAAGCTTTTTCAAAAATGGGAATTGAACTTTATTTTAAATCAGAAACAGTTGTATTTGTATGGGGGGGAGGGGGGCGGGCGGGGTGTTTTAAGTAATTTTCTGCATGAATTATTTGAAAGCTGCTGATGACCAATAAAGATGGGCTGTAACATCTTAGACTGGGCAATATATATGATTTTTTTTTCTCTTACAGAGTAGGCACTGATTGGGAGAGAGCAAAGACATTCCCTAGGCTTAGCAAATATCTCCTCATCTGGGCTGTCTTTGGTGCAGTTATTCCCTTTATGCAGCTGCCAATATTCACAGTGTCTAGGATGCACCTTGCTGTCATCATGGAGGAGCAGAATTGAGGTGGAATTGCAGGACCAAGCTGTTTTCCTTATGGGATGGAATATCAGAAGAGGCTCAGAGTGGGAGGGAGGGGGCAGAAGCACCAGACTAAGCATTTGACATGAAAACAGAGGCAGGTGGGTGCTGCAGGATTAGTCATGGGCTGATGCAAGAGGAGACCACCATCAGAACAGACTCACTTTTTTTTCCATGACCTTTTTCCTTCGTGATGGATTAACTCTTGCAAAAGCCCACAGAAACTACTGCTGTTTCACCATATTTCCCTTTCAAAAAAATTCAGAATACAAGTGGAACATTTTAAGGGCTATTGTTCTACAATAAAGGAACCTCAAGATTAAGAGGATCTTTAAATTTCCAGAGGCTGCAGCACTCCAGAAACCCCTCCCTGCTCTGGTGTAATTATATAAGGAAGAGAACCATTCCTTGGAATATGAGTTTGTCCTAATAATATCCTTGTATTGTTTCCCCCATCTGTTCTGCAGCCATTACATTCCTGTGCAGGAGGAGCAGAGTCTTTATGCACAGGTAATGTGGGGACTCTCAGGAGATATAAATATCATGACTCTTTCTCTGGAAAGGGGAGCAGATGGCACCGAGCCATGTACACACTGGGATTTTCTGCACGCTGCTGTCTCAGGGGGAAGGGGAAAAAAGAAACTTTATTATTCAGCCTGATGCCTTTTGGTCCTACCTAAAAACAGAGGCCAGACAGAGTTAAGAGAATAAAAAGTAGTTATATTTATTGAAGGGCCTTCAGGTACATCCAGGGTCTGCACCCAAAATGGACCATGGGTCACAGGTTTTCACAGCTTTATAAGTTTGGTCCATTTGCAGATTTGGGGTTCATCTCCCAATTACAGCTTCAGGTAATGAAGTCATTTACCCCAAGTTTGCTGCCCCCAACTCACTTTTGTTTCCATCTCTCAGGGCCTGAGGCAGTGAGGTGTCCTTGATTGCCAGGCCTGGAGAGGAATTGTGTCTGACCAAAGTGGGGAAGCAGCAGCTCACACTGTGTGTGGAGTTTAGAGTTATACACTAAAGAACTGCAGAGTTACAAATAGATGAAACAGAGAAAAGCTAAATCCTACAGCATCAAGCCCTTCTTGCTGCCCTGAGCAGGCAGGGCTGGTGCTGAGCTCTGGTGGGGCAGGGGTGACAGGAGGGTCCCTGCACAGCCTTTGACCTTGGGCAGGTAAACACAAGGTTTTACCCTTGCAGCTCTGCTCCTCTCATGACCACATCAGCCCGTCCCCATCCCTAAAACAGAGATGAAAGGTGTTTCCCAGGGAGAGCAGTGATGCAGTATTTACTGAGAAGATGGAGAAGTAGATAAAAGGGGCCGCTTTGTTCTTCCCCTGCTCCCTGTGATGATGCTTTGTCTTGAAGGGTGTTAAAGGAAACTCACTGTTCAGAACAAAGCCTGAAGAAAACCTGATAACAAGGATTAATCTAGGGGGTTTGTTTGGCTTTGTAGGTCTGCATCTCCTTTTTATTATGAAGAAATAATCCCCATTTTGGGTGAGACTAGTGTAGATCTACACTGTGTTAGCTTCATTCTAATTTAAAGCACATATTTGATCTATCTTTCAAGGCATTTCACTTTTTGTGATCCTAATTCAAGTTTATAATCCTGTTTTTAACCCTGAACCTGGATGTGATCATCAGTCTTTGACCCAGAAATGTTGCTGGTGGGAGCTGTCACAGCTCTGTGGGACCTGGTGGAGTGGGATGAAAACCTGTGTGTGCCACTGAAAGAAATTCTGCATGTACTGAAGAAATCCACTGTTGCAGATTATATTTTGAGTATTCCCAGCATCGAGTAATTCCAGCTAACTGCCATTACTTAGATTAATCTGCCCCTTTTCTTTTTTTTTCTACCCAGTGCCTTTTTGACCATTTCCTACAAGAGGCTCTGCCTCTGTGCTCAGAGTGGGTTTTGTTCAGTTTGGCAGCAATTACAGCTCTTGAAAGCCCTTGCCTGACTCTGTAATGAGGACCTGGGAGCTCAGAGCCACGGGAGAAGCCCGTCAGCACAACAGCACAGATTTTATGTGTATATAGTGCTTAGCAGAGGTACTTTTAGAGGCTTTTATCATTTGTCAAGGAAGAGTTAGGAAGGGAAAAAAGAAATCAGAATGAATGGGTACTGTCAGAAATTTCTCTGGCTGTGTAGAGAAGAGGATGTGTTCAGTATTCCCTGTGGTGCAGGTTCAGAGTGGTCTGGGATGTTTCTCCCCTGGGCAAAAACAATCCCAGGATATGAGGCGGTCTGAGAGAGGTGTGGAAGGGATGAACTGTGTGGGAGCATTTTCTTATCAAACCGAGCAGCTGGACAGACCCCAGATGGGACCCTGGGCTCTGAGAGCTTTGAGCTGTGTGGTTCAAGTCACTGAACCAGGCTCTGACTCTGCTAACAGCTTGGAATCAGGGCTTTCATTTAGGGGCATGCTGAGGTGTTCTGTAGGAGCATCCCCTGGCCAAGAGCAGAGGGAGAACTGGTGATGGGACCCTCGTGTGGCTGGGGTTTGCAGGGTAATCCCTGTATGCAGTGATGCCTTGGAGTGGCTGCCTGAAACAGAGGCTAGACAAAACTGAGAGAATAAAAGCAGGTATTCATTGAAGGCCTTCAGTAGACACACCTTGGGCAGTCAAAAGCCTCCCAGGGGCTGCACCCAAGATGGACAATGGTCACAAGTTTTTCATACAGTTATGAGTTTAGTCTGTTCACATATCAGGGGTTCATTCTCCAATTACAGCTTCAGGTAATGAAGTCATTTACTCTGTTTGCTCCCCTCCCAGTTCACTGTTGTTTCCATCTCTCAGAGCCTGAGACAGTCAGATATCCCTGATTCCCAGGCCTGGAGAGGAATTGTTGCATCTGACCAAAATGGGAAGAGAGCAGCTAACACTCTGCATGGAGTTTAGAGTTAGGCACTAAGGCAGTTCAGGATCTGAAAAATATAAAAGCTAAATCCCGAGGCATCAGCAGCAGGGCAAGGTCCAGGAGCCAGAGGCAGAGTTTTGTGTCTCCTCCCTGGGGTTGAAGCACAGCTGGGAGCCCTGACAGGGTCAGACCAGAGAACATCCCTTAGCAGGGCAAGGTGCCACCAGCTCTGTGTGGAAACCCCTCTTGGAGAATTCTGGGGTCACCCACCCAGCTGGAACATAATGTATAGGTGATGTTCTATTGAAAATTGGTTGTCTTCATCCCTGATGTCCTCAGTTCATTCGTCTGTTGAATGGAAATGCTTGCAATAGCAGCTCTAAATGCCTTCAAGGGACTTTTTGTAGTTCCTGTGCAGTCACACACATCTCTCACTTTCCCCTCAATGCTGCTAAGGAAAGGCCCAAATGATAAATCTGTGAAGACAACTAATGGGAAATTATATTGATTGTCCTTTCAGAGCGTTACTTTTTGTGGCAGTGGTCTCTGTGTCAACTGCTCAGGTTGGGGAGTTTATTTTTTTGGACAGGTTCTGTTGAGGGGCCTTAGGGATGTCTGGAATGATGGCAGGGGGTGCAGGGAGTTGGTAGGAGCTTGTTTTAATTGACTTTAAATGCCATGTTTGTGAGAAATAACAGATGATATCCAATTCCTGAGTGTCTCCTTTCTGCCTGTTAAGTGTCTCCAGTGCAAGGGTTTTTTCTGGCCCTAGAGGACAACTTTAGCACTCCTGATTTCAGCCTTTTGTGTTGATGGAAGGGATGTTTTCTGATGAACAGCTCCTGCACAGACAAAGCTGTGATACCCATCCCTACAGCACAACTGGGAGGTAGATTCTGTTGAAAAAATTCAGCTTTCTTCCATTTCACTGTGGCTCTTGCATGACACTGGCTCCAGCAGGGTGGGCCCAGGGCTCTCTCTGAATTTAGCCTTTGTCAATGTGTCACAAGCCTCAGCATGAACACTTGGTTTCCAGAGAAAGGGTAAAAAAAGTTTGGTTGTAACAATAGCAAATTCCTGGCTTGCATGTTTGCAAAGGAATGAAAATAAAACCATATTATGCCTTAATAAACCCACTAAATCTCTCCTTAGGATTTCCCAGCTGTCACAGCCAGATTCCATGGCCATCTCCAGCTGCTCAGGAGCAGTGGGATGTGTTTCTGATGACAGCTAGCAGCTAAGTTTCATCTCCAGCCTGGTTTGACTGCATTGGCACCCATAGGTGCCCTTACAGAATTTCCTATATGCCTCTAAACCAGCTTTCCCCTAAATTCATGTGCAGCAGCCTTCACCTACTTCAGATGCAACCACAATATCAGTAGTAAATGACCCTCTGCTGTATTTTTGTTGCTGTCATTGTACCAGAAAACCCTCAATTTTCTCTACCCTTTATCGGAGAGTTTCCTGAACTGCTCAAGAAAATATTTGTGCTATTGCACAATTAGCTTAAATGTGTACAGGTCTCCTGAAATATAAATCCTGCATCTACTTTCAGTGGAATAAAAACGATGAAGTTTGTTGCCATGGGCTGCCCAGAGAGAGTCAATCTCTTACTGGGACTGCCGAGATCACGTAGCACTTTCTTGGCTCCTTGAAATGCCATCTTTAACAAACCCCATCCCATAACTCCAGATGATGTGCTGTACAGCCACTATCACTGAAAAGTTGGTGCTTCTTCACAGCCTCAGATGTTTATCTTGAACATATGTTGTGAGAAAGGAAGAAAAGCCATTGCAGGGAGGAAACAGTCGGGGCTGCTCTGGGTGGGCTGAAGATGTCAGCTTGGTTTCACATTGGGAAACGTCAGAAGCATTGCTGGAGCGTGGGAGAAGTCACAATATTTGGTTCAGGGTTTTGAGGGGCTTTTTTTTTTCTTTTTTTCTTTCCCCCTTGAAATCTCTTCTCTCTCCACCGTGTGTTTTTGTGGAAGTGTCAGCTGATGTTATTACACTTGGCATCCCGAGCCCTAAGGTTGCTAAAAGAGAAATGTGAAGTGTGCATTTGTTTTCTCTTCAATAAAGCAGAGTTTTTGGTGTTGTAGGATCTTGGGGGCAGGTTCAGCAGTGTTTGCACACTGCCTGGTACAGGCACTGCTGCAGCCTTTTCTCTGCCACCAAAATACAAATACACCACCAGCAGCATATTATTCTGAAGGGGAAAAAAAAACCTCAAGGAAAATCAGTCCAATCTCATGGCTTCTCATGTGCTTGACCTCTGCAGGAGCAGTTTAATTCCTGGTTTCACCTTTTCCCTGTGCTGTGGGACGTGGTCTCACTCCCAGTTCATTCTGCCATACACGGCAGTGGGGGTGAGGGCTCAGGGTTTGCACCCACGGCAGCCCTGGGGCTTTGGCACCCTGATCTCTTGGCTCATCCAGGAGACATCCCCTCTGTTCTGGAATGGGCTGGAGCACTTGGAGCAGGGAGTGTGGAAGGTGAGAAATGATGAAGGGTCTGGAGGGGCTGGAGTCACTTGTCTGGAGCTGGAGAAGAGGAGATGAGGTCAGATCCCACCAGGGGCTGCAGCTCTGATCTCTGCTCTGGGACAGGACCCAGGGAAGGGCTGGAGCTGTGTCAGAGGGGTTTAGGCTGGATTTTGGGAAAGGTTCTTCCCCCATTTGGTGCTGGCAGTGCCCAGGCTCCCCAGGGAATGGTCCCAGCCCCGAGGCTGCCAGGGATGCCCAGGGTGGGGTTGTTGGGGTGTCTGTGCAGGGACAGGAACTGCCCTGGGGGATCCTCTGGGTCCCTCCCAGCTCATGATACTCTGTGATTCTGTGAGGCTACAAAAATCCATAACCTGTACAATTTGTGTGCATGCATGCCCCTGTCTTTACTCATTTACAGCAAAACCTCCTCTGTAAAGGCAGAATAAATTTCGGGGTAGCAACTGGGTGAACGCTGAATGCTTAAAAACAAATTAAAAATGTCTAATTGCCTTAAAACCCAGTGAACCCAGGGGGTGAAAGGCAGAGGTGCCCTGAGGGCTGCAGCGTGCAGATGTTGTGGTTGCGGTTGTCTGGCTGGAGCTGGGGGCTGCATCTGGCCCGGGTGGGATGTGAGGGAGCTGAGAGCCCCAGTGTTCCTCAGCAGGCTGCCCAGACAGGCAGGCTGTGTTCCCAGCCCCAGCTGCTCAATGCCAGCATTGTTGGGAGGAGCACTGCCAGTGGCAGGGATCCACAGGAAACCTTCCTGGGGCTGCCAGGGATGCTGGCGTGGCTCCTGTCCCCTCCTGCCTGCAGCTGGGGGGTCACTGGGGGCTGTGCCCCACGGCTTGTGTGTGCAGATTCCGTGTGCTGCTGCAGGTTTGGGGTAAATCATCCTCATCCTCCATGGGTGCAGCATTTCTGTTAGCAGGGTTTTCTGCTTATGGTCATTTGGTGGGGATTTGTTTCTTTTCCTCTTGTCTCCAAACTTCATAACCTTGCTTTTTGTTGTGTGATATCAAACCCCCTCTTTCATTTAAAACTAGGAACATAACAAAGCAGTTATAATCTGGTTTATCCCATTATAGATTGGTGAACGCTGTGGTAGTGCTGCAGAATGTACTTTCCATCTCTTGTTTAAAGTTTGAGTTAATCTTTTATTTATATGTGTATAGACTCAAAACCCCTAAGCTGCTTCCACACCCCGCTCTCTGTAGCAAGCACTATTGAATTTCTTTTTGCATGCAGTGTGTGCAGCTGCATGTCTGTGTGATCATCACTGCAAAGCAGCCAAATGACTTAAGAGAGGTTTCCTGCTTCAGAAACGTGGGTTTACCTTGTGTGCTTAATAAAGAGAGTGTCTGCCAGCCCTGCCAGTGTTTTTGTGGCTTCTTGACACGGTTTAACCTGACAGAACAATCAAGGCCTGCACAGATGCTCACTCAGCCCCCAGTGGGGTGGGGGAGACAGTCAGAATGGGAACAGTGACAATTTCTGGGGTGACATGGAGGCAGTTGGATGGGGAAAGCAAAAGGTGGTCACACAAAGCCAAGAAGGAGTTAATTCCCTGCTTGCCATGGCTGGGCAGGTGTTCAGCCATCCCCAGGGATGCAGGATTCCAGCACACTCACTGGTGGCTCCAAATGTCCCCCTCCTCTTTCTTCTTCCCCCAGTTTATTTACACAGTGGGATGTCACAGAGTCTGGAATGTCCCTGGGGTCAGTTGTGGTCACCTGTCCTGGCTGTGTCCCCCCCAGGCCCTCCCCGGTGTGGCCATACAAGGGGCAGAAAAGCCCTTGGCTCTGTGCAAGCCCTGCTCAGCAATAACCAAAATATCTGCATTACCAACCCTGTGTGCAGCACAAATCCAACACACAGCCCCAGAGCAGCCTCTGGAAGGGAATTAACTCACCCCAGCTGAACCAGCACACTTCAGTGCATGAATGCATTCACTGACCAGGAGCAAGCTGTGTTAAACTGTGTTAAACCAGTGACACTGTTAAAATTTGTGCTTTGATTGATGCTTTTCTTTCTGCAAAAAAAAAAAAGAAAATTGGTGCTTTTCTTCCAGGCAGTGTGTGCTGTGCCCCTGGGTAAGGAGAGTATTTCAACAGCTTGGGCTTTGGGGTGCTCTTCCACCTCCTGCTGTAGGATTGCTGTGCTGCTCTGTCCATTTATTTCTAGTGGAGAATGTCAAATCAGAGTGGGAAAAGATACTGAGAATAGGCTGGGGAGGGCAGGGGAGCTTGCAGGGAGCAGTCAGACCCTTTTTTTCTCTGGTAAGCTGGCAGTCAGAGGGATGTGCAGTTGTGCTGTTGTGCATCTGCCTCTCAGTCAAGTTGAAGAATTAGCAAGCAGGGGAGCTGTAGGTGATATTTTTTAGCTGACTCGTGCAGTGATATAAAACTGGTTTTATACCCAGTTTTTGGAGCCATGAGAGAGGAATTTGTAGCAGAGAATCGTAGCCTGTGAATGGTTAATCTCATCTCCTTTTAAACTCGAACTTTAAAATTGAAACAGACCATAATAATGCAGAGATTGGGCTCTGCTGAGTTTATAGCCAAAGTAAGTTAATGATGTAGTCCTTTTCTGCCTCCTCATCACTGCCCTCATTCCCAGAACACTTCATGTGCCTGTTTTGATTTTCTTTCAAAATCAAAGACATCCATACTGGGGGGCACTATGAAGTCTCCATAATAAACAACCACTAAGGGCTGACACAAAGTCATTTTGTTTAGTGAGAAAAGTCAAGGTCTATGGTAACCTTGTGACAAAAGCAAATCTAGCATCAGCTATTCAATTTAGCAACAGCCAGCAAACTGGAAATGTGCAACCAAAAAGAAAAAAAATTAAAAAGGAAGAAAAGAAAAGGTGACTGACTGTGCCAGAGAGGGTGGGAGAGAGGAGTAAATGGCAGATGTTGGGAATTGCTGTGTCGACAGGCATGGGGTGGCCTCTGCTCCTGGGAGTGGCTGCTGGTGCCTTTGGGAGTGATGCTATCCAAAACTGGTGATTCCTGGTGGGATGGGAGGAGGAGATGGGAATTGTGCATTCACACAGCAGGAGGGGCACAGGGCCTTCCCCCCGTTACACTGAGAGAGCTCCTGGTTGAAATACAGGTTGGGGTGGGAGTAAACACTTCTGAGCAAGCAAATCCTGCTGTCTGAGGGGGATTTCTGAAGAGCTTTCCTCACTGTAATCGGGTTGTTAACGTGCAGTGGGTCCTGACACATCAAAGGCACTTGTGTGTCTGAATGAATCTCAGAGCAGAGCAAAGCCTTTGTGAGGAAAACTCAACTGGGGAGCTCTGCAGAAGGGGGAATGTCAGCCCAGGTCAGCCTGGCACAAAGCAGCTGAGGGTGTTAGAGCTTCTCCAGGATGTTAGAGCTTCTCCAG
>VZSR01001238.1:11187464-11200978 GCA_013398615.1 Brachypodius melanocephalos | reverse complement strand
CTGTGCTGGGCACTGGTGTTTGCACAGGGGCAGCTCAACAGCGGATTGACCCCAAAGTGGAAAGTAAGGAAGGAAGGATGGATTTAATTCTCTTCATTTACTCAGAAGAATTAGTCATGGATCATTTGCAGTGCTTTTGCTGCTCTGGAGAAGCAGTGTAAGGACCTGAAGATCGATTCCTGCTGCTGCTTTGAAGGAAGCATCTCAAGGGGTTGTATTGTCAAAGTAGCTCCAATTTGGACATTCTGTGTTATCAACAACCTCTGGCACCTCAATTTCCACATGTCTGAACTTTGACTTCGGGCACAGCTGGCTGTCACTGGTCCATTTTGTGTCCATTCTTCCTTCTGTGCATGTAGCTGGGTGCTCATTTACAGCTAATCACCAAAATCAGAGGGGCTTTATCCACCATAGGAAGGTTGTCCATCTTGCCAGTCTGTTTGTTTATATAATTGATTACATCATATATAATTTATTGCATCATCTAAATGTGGAATTTTGCAGAGTGGGGATGAAGAGACACCTCTGTCCCTTGCTGCCTCCCCTTGTAAAACCCAAAGCATTCCCTCCCAGCCCTGGGGTCATTTCTGCTCCTCACAAACATCCCTGCACCTGCTCATCCTCCACTCACCTGCTCTGAGTGCTGGAAAGAAGAAAAGGTGGCACCTGTGTTGTGCCACTTTTCTTTCTGTAGCTTCAAGCTGTGGCACTAATCGCATTCCTGTAATTAAATGTTAATAGAAAAGGTAAAATATTGTCTTAGGCTCTCTCTTTTTGAGAGGAAAATGAGAATTGAATGGTAGTTAATGGCTTGAGAAGCTGCATGGCCTCTTTTCAGTCTCTGCACAGGATTGTGCTAAATACCAAAACCTCAATGACTGCAGGGTTTTGCATTCCTTTTGGAAATTCTCTGTATTTAAATGAATTTGATCTTTCTTCCTGATACAATAGGAACAGTGAACAAAAGCAGGTCTCCCTGACAGTACATGAAGATCTATGTTTGCTGAAGTTCCAAGCTGTGTTTCTCTGTTTTGGGTGTTGCTTGTTGGTGTTTGTAGCTTCCTCAGATTTTTTTTTTCCTCTGGCTGCTTTAGAACAGACAGAAAAAACCCCAAAAAACAACCAACCCCCCAAAAAAGCAATTGGAAGGCTAATGACAATTGGAATTAATTCTAGTGTCCCATCAACCACTACTCAGCCTCAAAGGAATATTTAAGGGAAAAGAATTTTCAATGAACAGTTCAAATATGAATTAAACCACAGTTTTCAGTAAAAGCTGTTTGGGAATTGTCAACTGTAATTATTTTATGGCAGAAAGTGTGTTCACTTCTAAGTCAGTTTGTCAGTGCAAGTTTGAAGACAGTTTTGAAGACAAGCAAGGAACCTCCCTCTTGCTCTTTAAAGGAAACACAGCTTTTTTCATGGTCCATACAAAAATATTGGTACTTGGATTGAAGTGTCTCAACTTCCAGTGTTTTCCTTCTGAATTGGAGATTTTATTCTCCTCCTGGCACTTGTGAAGCTGCTGAGCTTAAGGATAAAGGGTTTGAGCTGCAATGCATCTCCTGCAGTAATATTCCCAAATTCTGATGGATCAGCTGAAATGGGGCCTCCACAAAGGGCTGGTCCTGCCAGGAGAGGGGAGCTCAGGAGGAAAACATTCCTTCATATCAGGCTGGCTTGCAGCTTTAGGGACTCAGAGAAGTGATTCTGAAATATCAGAATGTGTCATTTTGATTAAAAAGATGATCGAAACAGAGCCTGACAACTCCTGTTTCAGAGGTTAAAAGAAATTCAGCTCCTTACTCTGATTTGGAATGCAACTATTTTCAGGTTTGAATTTTTTTCTGACCCAGAAATTTTGAACTAAACTTTGCATTCAACTTCTGTTATAGCCTGGCAGAAATCTCCAGTGCCTTTCATTCTTCTGTTCATTGCAGCGAAATGTTAAATTAAAATGAGAATGGCTTGGGTTTATCCAAACGAGAAATTCTTCATCAAAGTTTGCTCTCTGAGCAAACCATCAATGTGAGGGCATTCCAATCTAGATCTATTACCTCTTTGGAGATGCAGTTAGACCAGAAAACATAATCCAGATTGTGTTACCCTACCCTGCAGCAGGCTGGGAGAGAGCAGCAGCAGATGGAGAGGCTCTGGGCTGTGTGTTCAGCTGAGTCCTTGTCTGTCTCATGGCTTTTGGGCAAATAAATCCCTTCTACTTTCTCCATTTGCAGAGTGCAAGTACAGACCTTAGCTCTGGAGAGTGTTTAATGTACTGAGCTTCCTGCAGACACAGAAACAGAAAAGGCAGCAACGTGCAAAGCCAAATTTCAGCTTGTTTTCCTTAAGCTTGTTAGTTTTAGGGTGGAATTTAAAAACCACTTGATGTGGTTTAGGTTTTATTTCCCCATAGAAGCCCGTGCCAGCTTCATCCCAACTGGAGCTGAACTTTGCTTGTTAGAAATCTCCCACTCTTAATTTTCTTTAGTTACATAAGGGGGGAAAAAAAAGGTATTTAACAAGTAAACAGTAGAAAGCAGTCTCCTTTTGATGTTTCCAGCAGTATTATGTAAGAATAGATTTTAAAAATAATTATTTCTGCACTTTTTTTTTGGGGCGGCTGGCTTGGGCAGTGGGTAGCAGAGGAAGGTGTGTGCATCAGGAGATTGCTGTGTGGGTATTTTAGTAGCTGATTCATGGCAC
This sequence comes from Brachypodius melanocephalos, assembly GCA_013398615.1. Classification (NCBI taxonomy): domain Eukaryota; kingdom Metazoa; phylum Chordata; class Aves; order Passeriformes; family Pycnonotidae; genus Brachypodius; species Brachypodius melanocephalos. The sequence continues at coordinate 11,198,275 of VZSR01001238.1, read as the reverse complement.
TGGGAGAAACATCCATGGCACTTGCTGCAGTTCATGGGAGTGCTGGGCCAGGCAGAGCCCCCTGAAAGCCCCTAAGTTAACAGGAATTAGTCTGAGATCAGCAGAGAGATGGGAAAAAAAAATACAGATGTGGTGAATAGAGGGATCATTGCTTTCTCTCTGCTCTGCCCACAGCTTGTGATGCTGTTCTTACTGGGCAGAATCAAGTTTGGGATGAGGATTTCATCAGGAAGGTTAGAAAAATGCCAGTTTGCTGTGTCTCTCCAAAGTGACTGCTATGGATCATAAAGAATGGAAATTAAGAGCATCCTGCCTCTCTTCCTGCCACCACAGCTGCTCCATGGGCAGAATGACACTGGATGGAGGAGAGGGATTTTGGATTTTAGATTCCAAGTTGCTGTTTTGATCCTGGGTAACCTCTCAAAGACCCTACCCTCTACCAGCTCTCCTGTGGCCCATGTGGGAATGATTTACTGGCTCCTTTATCTTAATTTAAAAATAAACACCCCTGTTCAGTGCAGTCCTGCTCTGGCCTGCATTCAGACCTGGGATTTTACCTCTGTAGACGGGGTTTTTTGCTATTTAAAGTGCGTGTTGAGGTTAATTTCCTGTTGTTCCTGCTGCTGCAGATGGATGGCTGTGTTCAGCATGTTCCTTGTGCTTCAGGAACCCCATGGGGCTCTGTGCCTGGGGCTGCCTTTGGTGAAAATCCATCCCAGCTCTGCCCAGGGACCTGCAGCTGGCTTTGTGTGCCTGTTTGTTCCCTTCAGGTGAATCAAAAGCCAGCCCCAGCAGTGATAAAGGCATTTTTCCCTGTGTGCAGCAGCCTGGTGCAAACCATGGCTGTGTCCTGGGAGCCAGCAGGAGTCATCAGTGCTGGGGAGGAGATGGGGATGAGAGAGCTGAGCTGAGCTCTGCACGGAGCTGGGGTGGGGATGTGGGGTAGAAATCTGTCTCTAATGCACCACAGGAAGGTTGCTGTTGCAATCTGCAGCTTGCAAACTTTTCCTTGGGTTATTTGGAAGAAGACTCGGCCAGACACTTCTCGTTCCAGCCACTTCTGAGCTCTGAATTCCTCTCAAGAGCCCAAAACAACCTTGTGTTTCCTTGAAAACTCTGCCCCGTGAGGGAATTCACTCCCTCACCAGCATCCCACCAGCTGCCATCAACCAAAATCAGCCTTCAGACACAGGGAATGCTTGCTCTGTATTCCACTTGCACTTCCAAGAACTTCCCCTTTTAATGGCCAGCCTGGGCATTCTGAGATCCATATGTTTGTGTAGACTGTCTAGGAGCTTTTAGACTTGTGAGGAGGCACTCAGGAGCTAAATTTGGAGCCATTAAACCACAGCTCTTCTGCCGAGAGAAATTTTTCCCGAAACGAAAGTTGGATTTGATCAAGATGTTGCTGTTTGCAGTGCAGCTCTCCTTCCCTGGAGGGTGATTCCATTACCATGTGACATCTGCTGTGGATTTGGAGAGGTGATATTGAAAAGGGTCCTAAAGGAAATAGGGCAGGTAGAACATTCCTGTATTGGCTGAGAAGGGATTGGGCATTAAAGGGCACTAAAAGATGGAGAGGAGCTTGGTGAGGTTCTGGTGAGAGAGAGGAAGCAATTCATGTTTGGATCATCCTGTACCTTAAAGCCATCTTCAGTCTTTTCCTCTGATTTTGGGACATTGGATTGAGAGGAGCTGGTTCTGAGGATTCCAAGGTCTTTTCCTTCCAGATGGAATTGGATGACAGAATTGCTGAGGTTAGATGGTGTCTCTGGAGATCCTTAAATATCTTCTCTGTCCTCAAAGCAGGGTCAGCTGGAGCAGGTTGTTCTGGGCTTTGCCTAATTTTAAGCATCTCTAAGGGTGGAAACTCCACAGCTTTTATGGGCAAATCTGTTTTAATGTTCAATCAAGGTTGTGATAAAAATTAATTCTTATGTTTAAACGAGAATAACAGCATTTCACCTTTCCCTCTTGTCCTTTCACTGGAGAGAGTTCCTCCATCACCTTTGTTCCCTCCTTCAGGTGAGGCAGCTCTACCTGTGCTGCTCACAACAGTCCCTTTGGCACAACTTGGTGTCTTCATCCCTTCTTTTTGCCCAAATCTGTTTTTTTTTCCCTTACCCACTGTCACACTGGTGGGCTCTCAGGCTTTCTCTCACCATGAGCTCACCTTTGATTTCTTGTGCCCTGCTGTTGGCACAGGGCTGAAGCCAGGCTGCTGTACCTCCCTCATATCCATCTCCTCCTTTTTGTCAAGCTGGTGGTCAAACCTGAAAACAGATGGAAGTAAATCCGTGGCAGTTGGCATGTTAATGAATGAAGGTGTGAATGGGGATCAGTCACACCTAGGTGAAAGTCAGGAGCCAGTTTATAATGAGAATTAAAGGCCACTTCAATGCTACAACAGTGGTTGGGATCCTAAAGCTTCTTTCTTGGACACAAGAGAGAGTTCCCACAGAAGAATTTCTGCTTTATCTTCCCCTAATAAAATTGCCTTTATTAGCATCTGTGTGAAAAGACCATAGTTACATTTTAAATAATAATAATCAGAATCCAAATCTGTATCTCCTTTAGAAGCACTGTCTAAATAAACCTGGGTGTTTTGGAGCTGTGCCCATTACTGGGTGCATTATCTTGGTAACCTTTGTGAGCTGTCACTAACAGAGCTGCATTTGCAGCTCAGGACAGGGTTAAAGATGAGGACACAAATCACAGAGCTCCAACCCCTCAGTTAAAATAGGTGGAGATATTTAAAGAGGAGTTGGTAAATAAAATAACTACTCGAAATAAATAAGGAGGGGGAAAGCTCTCCTATCATTATTTTTACTATAAAGTGCAAAATGACTGTTTTCTTGCATCCAAAGTGTCTGAGAGTGATTAACCCTTGCTGTCCCTGGCAGGTCAGGAGGCTCAGGAGGGTTTTGGACAGTGAGTAAAGGCGGGGTCACACCTCTGACCTGCCAGGTTTAACCTGGGGAAAATCCCCCAACCAGCAGAAGTGCTGCACTGGTGTAAATTCCTTCCTGTGCATGATACACCCACTGCCTGCCAAATCTGCCTCTGGTCCTTCACTAGGATAAGGGAGTTGGTGGTAGAGTCATTTTTATTGTCCAGATGTGCTCCAACAGCTGGAGCTGCCTCACTGCTGCTATGTCAGTGCCTTTCCCATTGATTGGGATTTTTCCCCTTTCATATTCCCATTATGGCATATTTTTAGCTTAACTAGCAGCAGTCCTAATCTGCCTTTTTTTTTTTTTTCTTTACTTGGCATTTTGGAGGCTGCTGGGGAGGGTAGTGGGTCTCTTCCCAACTTCAGCACAGTTGGCAGTGCTGGTTTGATACTGAAGACCCATGGAAAGTAACAACAAATAATTTCCTTTGCGTTTCAGTGCAGCTTCTCAGGGCAGCCTTTCCTATTTTCCTATATTTTTTTCCCTGTTTTCCGGGTATTTTCTCACTTGTGCATGCTCTGTGCACTTCTGGAGTCAGGAACAGCGAAGTCAGCAGACTCCATCTTTGGTAAAATAAACCTAAACCAAAGACACTGCATTTTCCATCATGATTTACAGCAGTTATCTGTCATCCTTAGTGTCTTATTTCCAGCTGTGTCCAACACTGAGTCCTTAAGAGAAAGGCAGTGCTCCTCCCACCAAGGGAATCCTTTGGATAAAATAATCCTGCTTCCTCCAAGTGCAAATCCAAGTGTGAATCTGTATTTTCCTGTCTATATACCATGAGGAAAAAAAAAAAAGACATTTCTGCCATTCTACTTTGTCAATGTTAGGTGCAACCAATTATTTCAGCTGATGGGTCTGCTTAGTCTCTAGGAGCTGTAGCTCTTTGATATCTAGTGAAAGTGTTTGCCACTTTCAGTGCTTTACATCTTCAAAGCGCTGTATAAACACTTAATTTAGTACAGAACCCACTGGGGATGGTAAATGAATGAGGAATGTACAAACTTCCACTTAGAGGACTAAAAGGCCTTTCAGGGGGTTGATGGAGAGTTACTCTTGCTTTGCACAGAGTGTAGTTTGTGCCAGTGCTGGTTTGTACCTGCACATTCCCTGTAAGGGACATATCTGCTCAGGTGATGAGATTCAAACCTGCTCCACCCTCCTTCACCTTGGTTTCAGCCATTCCTTTTATCCATGTCAAACACCACACTTGATCCCCTGATAAATCAATAAAGTTATTCCAGGGAGGGAGTTTGCTGGCCCACAAAATTCCGAACCAAGCAGAGCAGTTGGACTTGGTGCTTTTAAAGGCTCCTTCCAACCTAAATGATTTTAGGATTCAATGAAAAGCCAAAGCTCCATCTTTAAAAATTCCCCTGCCCATCCTGTACCCTGTTTTTTGTCCTGAGTGATCTTTCCCTGGTTTTCCCAAGGTGTCTGGTTCATGGTGCTCTGCTCCTGTGCAGAATGGAAGGTCCTCAGGAGCCTGTGGCTTGGATCCAGTGGATTCCCAGTGTAGAACAAATACTTTTTCACGGTCAGATCTGAGAGAAAGTCTGGGCATTTGGAATAAGAATTCTTCTCTACTGTCCCTGCTTGCCTCTCCTTTGCCTTCAGTCAGCCTTTTCTCAGCACTAAGTCTGCTCTACCCAAAAAAGAATGTTTATTCCAGCTGCTGGGATCGTTACTGTTACCAAATAAAGAAAAAAAACGTAATAGAGGGGGGTGATGAGTGAGCTTAATTTGTTGGAATTAAAACTGCTGGCTCCCAGCCAGTTATGGGGACTGGAGGTGTTAAACCAACTCACACCAAACTTCCAGAGGGTTTGTTTTATCTTAATCCAAGCAGGGGCATGGAGAGGGGGTTCTGTCTGTCTGTCTGTCTGTCTGTCTGTCTGTCTTCCAAGGCCCAGGATATTTTGTGTGGTGCTCTCTGCTGTGTTCTGCAGATCACTTTGGGCTCTTTCTCCGCTATAGCCTCCAGTAAATAGAGGAAGAATTGTGCCATGGAGGCACAGCTGGGGCTCTGGGTGGTCACTGCTGGCTCCCAGGGCTTCAGCAGGGCTTTGGTGTGAGCTGGGCTGCCCAGGGGTGACCCTCAGGATGCTGAGAGCTGAATCTCATCCTGCACTGCCCAGAGGCAGCTGCTGTGTCCATCCAGCTCCCACCACACAGCTGCACTTTAAATCAATGAAACCTCAGAGCAAACAGCTCGGAGTGCCCGGCAGACATGATACACAGCAGGATGGATTTTTGCTTTATGATATTTGATTGTCAGAGGTGTTTCCATCCTCCTGCAAGTGTTGGGTTTGTCATGGTTTAGTCATTAGCGCCTCCAAGCAGTTGTTTCCCATTGCTGTGCTCTGAATCCCTCGTGGGTTTTGTAGTAAAAATCTAACACAAATTACCTTGCTGATCTGTCTTTTGTAAATACCACTGCAAAAGAGGCAAACTTCGCATTCGTGCATCCTTTCATTATGATGATAATTAATTTCAATTTATAACTAATTAATGCTGTTCTACGTCTAACCTGCCCCCTGTTAGCAGTAGCAAGTGGGAATCAGTGAGTGTATGAATTGCAGATGCTGGGAGAAAAACTCCCTGGCAGGGGCAAGGATGCTGCAAGGAGCTGCTCTTGCCTCCTGTCCCACTTCCCAGTGCTGCAAACCATGATGGAAACCTGGGGCTTTCATCACTGTGAGGTGCCAGGAGGGAGGTGAGAAGTGGGAATGGCTGGTAATTAAAAGTAACAATTTAGCTGACAGTGTGATCAGAAATACAAACCCGTCTGGTGGAGCAAAGAGAGAGGGGAGGAGGAAATCAAAATCTTGCTGTGCACAGGTGCTCTTTGATCTCAGCTCTTAATTCAGAGCAGCCCAGTCCTGCTGCAGGTGGCATTAGATAAGAGGATGAATTCCCTGGGTAGATTTGGCTGGCACTCTGAAGCAATTAGCTTTTGCTTGTTTGTAAAGTGAACATAACCAGGTATTCCCCCTCTGCCCAAAAAAGGGTTTGAGACGTCCCCATCTCCCAAATGGATTAATTATGGTTTCATCTCCCTCCTGGATCAATTATAGAAGTCTGTGCTACTGGGTTTGCTAGGGGGGTTTCTTGTTCCCTTTCTCCCTTTTTTCTTTTCTCCCCTGAAAGGTGCTCCTGAACTGAAATCCCTCTTAAGAGGTGTAAAGCAAAAAGTTCAGAAACTCTGTAACATTACACTGAGACCCAGATAGTTTTAGTTCAAGGGCCAGGAAGTTCCTGGCTGGCATGTGGTGACATTCCTGGAGGTGGAGCAGGAATGGGGCAAGATGCAAGAGTGTCTAGGAGAGGCAGAGCTGCAGTTCAGGGCTGGGATGCTGTCCATGGGATGCTGCACATCCTGCTCGGTGATACACCGCTATTTTCCAGCCTGTCTCTGTGATGGAGTACAAATCTCTGTGGCTGCTTTTCTGCCTTGTCCTAACTCAGTGCCAGATGACCTCTGTGAGGAACAATGATGTGCATTAGGAGCTGCAGCTGCGGCCCTGCAGCTGCAGGAGGCTGCTGTGGCTCTGGAGAGCAGGAGAGGCAGGTGTGACACTGCTCAGGAAGGTAAACCTGCACCCTGTTGGAGCCCTGGAAGCTAGCTGGGAGTTTGGGGCTTTCTGTGCTAGCAGGCACTGACCCCCAAGAGAACACTACATTTGACCTGAGACTGTTGAACAGGCTCCCAAAATTGAGTGACAGCACTGGGGTTGTGGGTGTGGAGTTTGAATAGAAGTGTGTAATGTCACAGGGTGCAAAACTTAGAGTTTAAGGGTTTAGAATATGGTAATATATATAAAGCAAGATGGAGGATTTAGGGTGTAGGCTAAGTTCTTCTTTCACCTTCTTATTCATGGACTTGGGTGGTCTTTTGTAACTGGGAAGAAAAATCCACATTGCGGACCACGGGTGTTTGGTTATTGGGTTAAAAGTAAAAATAATTTAGGTGTCACCTCGTAATTGGTTCATTTGTGCTTAAAAGTCCTTGGAAAGAGATAGAGACAGAGCCATTTTCTACCTTGTTGGCTGTAACTCACAGCTTGTGAGGCTGTACCATAGGTAAGAATTAATAAACATCTGAGTCCAAACACAAAACTACATTTCTTGAGCATTTAATCCTGGCTCTAACAGAAGAAAAGAAGATAATAACCCCACAGCAACCCTGTGCTAAAGCCTGACCTTTACAGGTATTTTCTTGCTGCTGGTCTGTAGGCTGGGCTGAACACAGCCTGGGAGAGGTCCCAGTCTGGGAGGGAGGTGTGCTGCTCCATCAGGGATCAGCTCCTGGGGCTGCAGGAACGCTCCTGCTGCAGCTTCTTACAAAGGGCACATTTCAAACAAAGCTCCTTTCTCTGTGAAGAAACTCACAGGCAAAGAGAGGTGAGAGTTCAGGCTACTTTCTCATCTATTTTGTGCTTCTTTTGTACGCTTTTCAAGGCAGATGCAGGGACCCTTCTGGAGAGCACCTGAGGAAGAAGCACTGGGATTGTGTTTGGAGCCGTGGCTCACCCGAGTCCTTACCTCCAGCAATTAGTTTAACAAATCAGCTTTCTCAAGATCCTCAGCCATTTGCTGCCTCACAGTGTAATTGTGCGTGACTGTTCCTCATTAGACAGCAATATTTACCTCCAGGGAATGAGGATTTCAGCCTGGGATGAATCAAACCCTGGCAAATGTCACCGCGTTTGTCAGGGCTGCAATAAATGAGCTGGCTCCAGCCACAGGCAGCTCTCAGCACCTGGGCATGGTGTGGGGGGCTGCCAGGGGGGCAGGCAGGGCAGCTTGGACAAAGATGGTGCTTGGGAACCCCATTCCTTTCCCGTGGAGCAGGAATTCACACCCCGAGCAGGGTTGGGTGGCACTGGGGAGCCATTGGCAGGGAAGCCTTGTTCCTACCAACGCTGCCCAGGCTGCCAGGCTTGTTAGCAGTTGTGTTTTAGGGTCTGCACATCTGTGATGCTGACTGGCATCCAAGCCATTCAGCCTGGTTGTGCAGGAAGGCAGGAGGTGAAGCCCAGATTTAAGGCTGGAGGTCGCAGCTCTCCCTTAGGTTCATCTCTGCAGGGCAAAGTGGAGATTCTCCTCTGTTTGGGGCTTTACAGAAGGGGCTAAAGCCCTGCTTTGCTCACTCTGTCATGTCTTAGATTACCATTTTATTTACCTTTGGTTGCCTTTGTGCGAATCTGTTCCAGACAGTGGGTTCCTTTCTCCAGGCTCCGAGCACAAGGAGTTAATGAACCATTTGAACTGCAGTAACCACTGAGCTCTGTGAGCTGAATAACCCAGGCTGAGCTGCCTGAGCTCCCCTGGGTGCTGCTCAGGGACTGAGGGGGTGCCAGGGAGAGGAGGAACAGGGGAGTTCACAGAAGCAAACTGGCCTGAGATTTTTTATTTTTTTACCTTATTTTACCAGCGGTTCAAACTTTAGGGTTGCTGCCCTCCACCCAAGCAGAAAGCAGGCAAAGCAGAAGGACCCAGTGCAGGGAATTTGTCCCTCCAAGGGGGATTTGTTTCTTTTGGGCTTGGAGGGTGTTTATCAGGAGGTGTCAGGATATGGCTGAGGCTGCCTGGTGACTGCTTGAATTCTTTCTGTAAATCTCTGGGTGTATTTTGTGGATAGATAAGGGATTGGAGTTTCCATGCCTCAGCCTCGGTGCTCCCTGCACTTGTGTGCTCCTGAGGATGCCTGGAGCTGGGATCAGGCCAGCACAACCACTGCCTTCCAATGCCCTGGCTTTTTTCACAGACTGCTGCAGTTGTCATGCCATTCTCTGCTGTCTGTTTTACATTATCAGTATTAAACAGTGAATGGATTTTTTCCTCATAGGCTGCAGGTTTGCAAACACAGAAAAGAGCAGACAGATGTTTCTGTCAGGACACCAAGTGGGCTCAGCCTGTCCCCCTCGCTGGTGGAACTTGGGGCAATAAAAAACTTCAGCTCTGCTGTGCTTTTGAACTAAAAACACCCAAACAAAACACACCAAAAGAAAAGGGAAAAAGGGAACGACAAAACATCAAAACTAAAAAGCACTGAAAAGATTATTTACAGGAGCATGGCTTCCCACTGCCAAGGACAGGGATGGATGGGATATGGGGAAGGAATTCTTCCCTGGAGGGTGGGGAGGCCCTGAAATGGAATTCCCAGAGCAGCTGTGGCGGCCCCTGGATCCCTGGCAGTGTCCAAGGCCAGGCTGGACGGGGCTTGGAGCAGCCTGGGACAGTGGAAGTTGTCCCTGCCATGGCAGAGGATGGAATGAGATGAACCTTTGTGTTTCCTTCCAGCCCAAACCATTCCGTGTTTCTGGTGGAGCTCTGTCAGTTCAGGATGGCCAAGCAAGGGAGTCTGGTCATGGCTGTTCTAAGAACTGAGCTGGTGCTCTCAAATTTTGGTCAAGATTTCAGTGGATGGGTGGGGTTTGTTTGGCTCCTGACCCCTGAGGAGTGAGATCCATCTGTGTGAGGTGTCTGTGTCCCTGACAGCTGCCCTGGGGTGATCCCTCAGCTCCCTTTGGAGCCTCTGCAGAGGAGTTGGTGTTCCCAAGGATGGTCCATCTCACCAAGGCATCTCCAGGAGGCTGGCATGACATTCAGAATAAAAGTATCAGTTTCTCTTCAGTGACTGCAAAGAGAGCAGAGGTGATGTGGGTGTCTGTTACACACACCTGAGATCTTGGTGGATCCCACCTGACGTGATTTCTGTTCTTGCTGAATCTGGTGGGATTTCAAACCATTCAATTTATGATGTGAAGGATGTTCAACCTCACCAAATCAAGCCTGAGCTGCCTGTGTCAGATATGGAAGCTGTTCCACTTTTGTCCTAAACTCCTCTGGATGGCAAACGCGTCACTTTAACGTGTCAGGTGAAAAATCATTGCTGTTTGAATTATAACACAACAAAATATTCTTTTGATCTTTACAATAAAACAGGATGTGAAGGTTTGGAACAAGCCACTGTCCACTGATATTTGAGCACATCTCACTGTCTCAGCTTAAAAGCTGAATAGATCCAGATATTCAGAATTCTCAAAGATCTTACTTTGTTGCACTCATTTTAATGCTTTTCCAGGGCACCACAGTTCATCCTCTTCCTTGCATTTCGCATGCAAAGCATCCAGTTTAAATACAAATTAGTCTGAAAACAATCCTCTCTTTACTTTAAATTTTAAAAGCTTGGATTTAGCTTTTAGGCTCATTAATATTCACAAACATTGCTTAGTTAAGCTTGCTTTAATTTCTCTGTGTGCTTTGTTAACAGGGATTACAGTGATGTTTGCATTTGCATGGGAGACTTTTAGTATTGTGCAAATTTTAGTCATTATTATGGAAAAAAAAATGTTGAAAATCTGCCTCAGTCTCTCCTGCACTTTCTCTTAACTTTTGTACTTCTTGATAGCTTAGTGAGAGTGTTCCTTTCCATATGTATTAGGTGGATTTTGCATTCCTCTTTGAAAGGTGTTTGAGAGTTTCAGAACCCCAGAGGAGAAGGAGACTTTTGGTCTCCAGGTACGCCCTTGGCATCGACAGGGGAAAGCACCCCTTCAAATTTGGAAAGCACATCAGCCTTGGAAGAGTCCCAAAATTGCCCAGCCTCTCCCCAGCCAGTGGCACACTGTCACCAGCCTTGGCCAAACCAGTCTGGAGGCACAGCAGCCTTTTGTGCCTTCAGTGCCTGCTCCCAGCTGAACACCTGGATCTGCAGGCAGTGCCCAGGCTCACAGAGGGAAAATCCTCAGCTGCCCTTCTCCCTGCTGAACTCCAGACTGCTCAGTGTGGTTGAGAAGCAGCAGAGGAGTGACCCAGCCCTGCCTGTGCTGGGGGACTGCTCTGGGG
>VZSR01001238.1:11141683-11184370 GCA_013398615.1 Brachypodius melanocephalos | reverse complement strand
TTTTTTGTTTTGTTTTGTTTTGGTTTTGGTTTTGGTTTTTTGGGGTTTTTTTTGTTTTCTCATTTGAGTAGCTCCAGCAGAGCAGTGGTTGAGGATCAGTGCTGTAAGAGGCAGAACACTTTATCCTGTCAAACACATGCCTGTGAGGTTTTGAGTCCTGCTGACTCAGATCAGAGTGCTTGAGGTTACATAAAGACCTATCAGTAGAATGAAATGCAATAGAATGAATAGTCTTTAATTGAAAAGACTTCAATTAAAACAGAGGATTTGTCACTCCAAGATAAAATAAAATAATGATATTTTGAGATTTACTTTTAAAGTTTGATAAAGTAAGGTTGCTGGAAGTGCAAAATCATAGAGCATCACCGATATGGAAGTAATAAAAGAGGCAGAATCATTAAAAATTCCACAATTTGTTTTGATGAGGCAAGCCCTGCCTTGCTGGTTTAAACTGAAATAAAGGGTGATCTGAGTGTTGAGGCTGTGAAAAGCACTTTTTCATATGTGCTTCCTTCTCTTTCCCTGTGCACCCATAAAAAGCTGTTCATATATCTTACCTAAATAGAAATTAGTCATTGAATAACTGACAGAAATTTTAACTAGCTTTTATTTAGAGTCAATGAGTCTTTGGATAGTTTTTATTGTGGTATTATGGGGTGACAAAGACATCTATATAGTCCCAGTAGTAAGGGATTAATAACCTGAAACTTCACTGCTGCAGAGATTCTCTTTGTTTTGATTTAAATATTTAAGTTTTCTCAAAGCTACAAGGTATTATTTGCATCCAGAACATCTGAACATGGGAATGATTTTGAGCCTGAGGCTTAAGGGATGTTTGTGCTTTTGTGTGAGGCTTAATGTAGCATCAAGGTTTAGGAATTGTTGTGTATGTGACACATGAATTTATTACAGTGAGAGGAAAGAAGGAATCTAAGGAAAAGAGAATAAAGATCCCACAAGAACAATGAAGACATCCAGTTTTGCACAGATGTGTAAAGTGTAAAGCTTAGCACTGGTAAAGATGAGATTATTGTTTCTGAAAACATGTTGCAGTTATGCACCCAATTGGAGACCATCAGTCCTTTCATACACTTTCTCATTTTGAGATGAAAACTGCTGAACAACAGAAGATTCAGCTGTGCACTAACAGGATTTCTCTGATTACGCAGAAAGGTAATTGCAAAATCAGGTTTTATTTTAAAGGAACAAAAACAAAGCATCCTTCCAAAGCACAATCACCATGTTCTAGATTTAATAAAGTTCTGAAATATTTCGCTCTAGCTAAATCTTTTCATTCCTGTGGTTTAGATCTTCACATTGATGGTATCCCATGCAGGGATCAGTGGTGCCAGACATGTTCTTATGGACCTATGGCAATTCTGGAGGAGGGGAGATTGAGAGATTTAGAAGAAATTCTTCCCCAAGAGCCCCTGGCACAGGATGCCCAGAGAATCTGTGTCTGCCCCTGGATCCCTGAAAGTGTCCAAGGCCAGGCTGGAGCAGCCTGGGATAGTGGGAGGTGTCCCTGCCCATGGCATGGGGTGCACCTGGATTAGTTTTAAGGTCTCTTCCAACCCAACCCTTTTATATTTTTGCCTTGAACTTGTTTTCTTGAGACAGCTGGGAAAATTGGCCAGCTTAGAAATACAAACCTTCAAGCCTAAGTTGAACTGGAAAAGAGATTCTTTTCCATGTGAATTCACAATCTACAGTGTGGATTGTGGTGAAATCTGGAGCTGGGAGATTGAAATGTTTATCTTTTTTTTTTCCTTGTCTTTGAGCTAAGTTCTTACAGTTTAGGATGTTTGAAATGTTGTAGAGCAGACAGAAAAGATTACCCAGTTTATTGAATCCCCTTTGCTTTTGCCATAATCACTTTTCCTTGAAACAAAGCAATAGTTCAAACTATGGATTATTATGCTATCATAAGAAAATGCTTGTTAAGAATGAAAGAATTATGTTATCTAAAGTAAGACCATTTTAATATTCCATGGCTCTGCAGGCTTGAAATCTTGAGTTATTGCCTTAAAATCCTCTCACATAAAATCCATTAGCTGGCTGAAGAAAGGGTTCTTGTTGCAGTTCTCTCAGGAGTGGGTGTCCTGTTGTGCTCCACTCCAGCCTGTCGCCATCCTGAGGAAAACCTTGTGAATTATGGGATGGGCTATGGCCAGCCCATGGGACATCACTTTTCTAAGCAGAAGAAGGTGTTTTTTGCAAAATTATGTGTGAGGATATTCCTTAAAACTCAGTCACAGGAGTTAGGCACAGGAGGGACCATCCAGTGGTACTGCATCTTCTGGTAGTCAAACTACTGCTTTTCACTGATTTTCCTTTACTCAGAGCCAAAAAATGCACTGTAGCTCCTTGCAAACCTAGCTTATGTTTTGTCTAAGTGTGTCTTTTGGAAACTTTTCCTCTCAAACATCAGGATATGGCAGCTCCAACCCTTCCCTTTGCTGTTTGCACCAGTGGTTAATCACCCATATACTGTAAAAAATGTGTCCCTTCTTCCCAATTTGAGATTGTCTGAGACTCTGTGGAACAGCAGCTGCGAATCTGACAGAACAGCGTTTCGTGTTCTTTCCCTGAAGTGATCTGGTAATATTTAACATCTGTGGACCACTGGGGTTGCCAGGATTTTAAAAGCCTGCAGTGAGAGAGTTTGCATTACAGAGGACACCCCACTTTTGTACTGCTCTCGTAAATGCACATTTGATGAGTGTTTTTGGTAACGTTTTTGTGGGCTTGCAGGTTTGCTGCACATTCATTGAGCTCTGCAGTATCAGTGTAAACATTTGTTTGCTGTGTAGCTTCATCTTCCATCCCTGGATGCTTTCTGCATTCTCTGTGCTGTCCTAGAACAAAAAAAACCCAAACCCTGTCTTGGGCAGAAATAGTAACTAGGTTTGGGCAAACGTTGCAAGTGTTTTTCAGTCCTAGAAAACTCAAAATTCAAACCTGGAGGGTGCTTGAATTCAGGACTCGTTTTAAAAACCCCAAGCAAATGAACAAATCAAAGAGAGTCTTGTACTCTGAACAAAGATTCGCAGCAGGTATGTTTGTGCTGCTTCGTTTTGCCTTTGATAAACAAGGGGTTTGGTGGTGCAGGGAATCAGAGCTGGTTGTTTACTGAGACACATGCCTTTGGAGGCAGGGTAGAGGATTTGTGCCTGCAGCTTCCACCTTGTCTCTCCCTGGCTTTGTGAGATGCCCCAGAGAGCCTGGGAGGCAGGATGGTGCCAGCAGAGCTCTGCCAGGGGCTTTGGGGCAGTGCTGGGGGGTGTGAGAGGGGTCTGAGCTCATCAGCACAAACCCCTGGGAGCCCCAGAGCTGTGTCAGGGTGGGACTGCAGGGACAGGAGACCTGGAGAGAGCAGGTGTTGAGGGCTGGGTACCTCTCCCTCTGCAAAAGCAAATGGAGCTGCTGGTTTGTGTGTATCAACCAAATTAATCTCCTCTTTTGGGGCTTTGCTCTGCTTTGGCAAAGCTTCAGATATTGGGGGGAGGGGGTTGTTTTTGTGGGTGACAGCACAGGCTGCTTCAGAATTCCTAAGAGCTAAAAGGACAAGTTTCTTCCAGTTCCTTGTACTGGAAGCTGCTGAGGCTGAGCACTGTGCCCTCTTATCTGCCTTTTTAAACTCTTTTTGTGTGCTGGGAGTGGTGTGGTCACTTGGGTCTGTTGTACCAAGTGTAGGAATGTGCTGAGAACTGGAAATGAGACAAGGTGCCCGGTCCTGGAATGTCACTACTTGAGAAATTCAGAATCTTTGCTCCTCCAAGGGTTTCCACTTGCACATTAACTCCCTCCTGTCCAGGCTTCACTTCTCTAGGGCTTTCATGTCAGTGGCACAGTGGGGCTGGAACAGGATTTTATAAAGGTCCCTCCCAAGCCAGACCATTCTGTGGGTCCGTGAAATGGTGAGGATTTACACTGTGCTGAGCCATCCTTGTCCAGCCAGGTGTCAAGGCTACAGCCCAGCACTCATCCCTTGTCTTCTCCAGGCTTTTTGGGACAAGAAGAAATGCCCTGCTGTACAGAGACTGGGTGTTAAGTGTCTGAATTCAGCTCTGTGATGTCCTCCGGAGGTTTTGTGCAATTTTGATCTAAATTTTCATGCTGTTAAGGACATGGGAGCCAAATAGAAGCCTGATTCCAGTTTGAGGAAGGTGTTAAGTGATTAGTTCCCACTGGTTTGCAGTAGGAGTTCTGTGCCTGGCTGCTGCTTTCAACCCTGCTAATTGCCATCTTACAGCTTTAGGTACATTGCTACACATGAAAGTGTGTCCTGTGGTGCTTACACGAGAGTTTTCCACTCACACAATAGGGACAATGTTCCTTCATCTCACAATAATGAAGAGCATGGGAAAAATTGTTAGAATCCTGAATTGTGTGGAATCGGGGGCTAAACATTGAAACTAATCCTCTGAGCAGCACTTGATCACAAGCAGTTCACTGCTCAGAACCTCAGTTACTTCATTTCTCAGCAACACCTGAAAGATTTTGGTTTTCATTTGAAAGCTGAGTTTTGGAAAAAAAAAATAAATTTCGAGTTTTGTGCTTAGCTTGCCTTTGGAACAAGGGGCTGTGAGCACAAAGCACTGGGGCAGGGGGAATTGCAGGGACCCACAGCTGGCACAGAGGATGTTGAGAGGGGAAGGGATGCTTGAGGTAATTTCCTCTTGTTGCAGAATCCTCAGCAGCCTGTGTTCTGCATGGCTGCAATCCCCCAGTGCTTCCAGGGGCTTTGGAAGGGCTGGGATTAAGGAGCAGTGATTAAGATTATCCTTTCCTTTTAATGCTTGCGTTATGTCTGTGTTGGAATAGTCACTGTGATTATCCCCATACCCCGAGATTGATTTCTTGTCCTCAGATGATGGAGCAGGAGTGTGGCTTTTATGCAAACATATTGTGAGTGTTGAACAAACTCAATATTGGATCTGAGCTCAGAGGATCTTTCTCTAGGCATTGGTGTGATATAAAATCTTCTTTTACTTTGACTTTACATTAAAGATCTGCCTCTGGCCTTCAAATACAATATTTGAGTCCATTCCTGCTCTTGGCCTCCTGTGGAATTAGGTTTTTTTTTCAGATTTGAAGTGCTGTTTTGTTGCATACCAGTCTGTAATGCATTTAGCTTCAAATTATGTTATATTAAAGTTCAGTGAAGCTGAATCTGTTTTTATTTCTCTGCCAGTCAAATCAATATCCTTCATCTATTTGCCAATGGGAGGCAGAAAAAAGAAGAATGGTTTATGTGGGTGGCAGTGCCTTGATTGGCACACGAGAGGAACAAACAGGAGCAGATAAATTGTTTTCCATTTTTCGTGTTTCTTTGTTTTCCAAGTTGCAGGGTGTTTTTTTTCGGTAGGATCTTAAGCAGATCTCGGAGTGATGGAGGTTCATCCTGTGAGGAGCACGTGCTCTGTCAGCGCGGGGTTTGCTGTCAGCTCTTCCCCAGTGAAATCCTTGAGGACCATGTGCTGCTGCAGGTGTTCCTCCTGCTGACACCGTTGATTTCCCTGCTGACACCTGGATCCTCACTCAAAGGCTGAGTTTACTTGGAAAGAAAAACAGGAATACGACCAACTGCTGAAGCCTATTCCTGCCTAGGAGAAAGGCTGAGAAAGCCTCTTTCGGTCTTAAAATGGCATTTTGTTATTGCTGGTTTTGAGTCAGTTAAAGCTGAAATGCCACTTTTCAACAGGCTGTGAGCAGAAATTAGAGAGGGCTGTGCTGAGGGGTGGCTGCAGCCACGGCACCCAGTGCAAGGATCAGACGAGGGTGAGGATTTCAGCAATCTGTCCATGGTGCCCTGACTCTGCTGCTGCCAGGGTCGGTGGGAAAAGGCTCCCTGGCATCCCTGAGAGCCAGTGTGAGCTGATGAAGAGCACTCCGACAACTCCATCCATGGCAAAACTGCTGGCTGCTCTTGAGCCCTGACATCTCCAAAGTGAGAGATGGCATCTCTTGTGCTCAACCAGCTCTGGAGTGCCTTGACCTCTTAAGTTTTAATTTAACATTTCAGTTTCTAAGGATGATTGGAAAGCTGGCAAGCAGGATGTAGCTCTTCTATTTTGCTTTTCTACCTGGTTATTTTCCCATGTAAGACGCTCAGTGGATGATAAATCCATTTAAAGCTTAATGCAGGGCATATTCTTAGAGCTGAGGTTTTTAGTGCTAAGACTGCAGTGTTTAAGCTATAAACACTTATTGAAGCAGGTTTACAGATGGATGTGGATATGGGTTCTTGGCTTTCTGTATGTTTCTGTCACTGGGTGAATCAAGTGTTATTAGATTTGGCTGTTACTTTTGATTTGTCTGTGTGCATTTGAATTGAAATTGGGAAAAAACGGTGTTTCAGGATGATTAAATACATAAAGCAGTTAAACTTACAGTCTGCAGAAGGAGAAAATAAGCTTATAAGATTTTTTTTTTTTTAACATTAGAATTGATTACTAAAGTAACTTGGTAGATATAAAGTTGAAACAGATGTAATATGAGCCACGCAGAAACTTCCACTGACTTGCCTTGAGTGTGATGTGGAAGCAGTGGGGGTGTTTCTGGCTCTGTGGGTGGGAGAAGGTCAAGGATGAGCAGAGAGCTGAGTGTTCCTGTGCTGGGCACAGTCCAGGTGATTTCCCTGGATTGAGGAGCTTCATCCTGCTCTGGGATCAAGGGCTGTTTTCCTTTCCAACTCTCTCTCAAGCCAGTAAGCTTTTTCCTAGCAAACCATAATACCTCGCTAGTCGTCTCTCAGATGTTCTTTTGGGTGGATGCACGCTCCAGGTTTGTTCTTAATTCCCACATTTTCACTCTGCTGGCCTCCTGATCACCGCAAATCCTCTTTATCCCGGCGAATTGTGAATATGGAAAACTTCTTTTAAATCATGCTCCGTATGAGCAGGAGGTAATTATGTTTATCTATGTCGTGCAAGCCCAGCTTTCACACCACATTAAGTCTGAGAAGTCAAGCATTTAGAAAAGAGCAGCATCACAGCTGAGCAGCAAATCTATGGGCTGTTATCACCACTTGAGAAGGATGCTCCTGCCAGCTCCCCCCTTTCCTTGCTGCTTCCTGTGATTTTGGTCAGCAGAATCACTGCAAGGGTGGCATGAAAACTGAAAACTCTCTTTTCCAGCAGGAGCAAAGTTGTCTTTCTTTCCTGCAGTATCTGGATTCTTCCCACGGTTTGGATTCACCTGTTGGGGCTTTTTAAGAGCCAGGGAGTGGGGCTTGCTGACACTTAACTTTCCAAACCTGTATTTCTGTCTGACTTTGTGCAAATTCCACTTTTTTTTTTTTCATTCTGGGTAAGCACAGAGCTTTCATCAGGCTTTCAAATAAAGCAGAAATTATCTATCGGTGAACTCAGCTACTGATCAGGAAGAAAATTTATGTGCTTTTTTTTATTAACACAAAGCTTAAGATTGCAGCTGCCATGCCATAAATTTTAAGTAAGGCTGCTGAAGTGGATTTATTTGATACTTTGTGAAGCAGCGTAGAATGCAAGTGCTTAACAAGATTGGAGGCAGCAGACACACCAGGCAGCAGCTTTACAGAGCTGGTGTGCACACACTGGAGCAAAAATGAACATGGAAAGGCCAGATGTGCTTCTGAGACACATTGACCACTATTAATTGCCAAAGTAGGTACCTGCAAGTGTTGAGCTGAGCATCCAGACAGGTGTAGCTGTGGTTGAGGAGGAACTGAGGGGTTTTGCCCTTTCATTGATAAATATGTATTTAATAACTCAGGCTCACTCTGTTCCAGAAATCAATCAGGAGGTTTTTGCTCAGCCCTTTTGGTGACTTCCTGCTCCTCAGTGAGCAAGGCAGCTCTCCTCTCAGGCCAGGCTTGTACCTCTGGATGAGCATCCTCTCTGACAGTGCTTGGTTTCCACCTGTTCTGTGTGGTGATAGTTCAGACAGGTAAATTTTGTGGTGTTTGATACAAACACAGTCAAGAGAACCTGTGCCCCACAGTGGAACTGAAGGTGGGAGAGCCTGTGAATTCTGATGATGTGCAGAAGGATATTGTGGACCAGGGCTGCTTTTGTTGTGTCTTGGAGGGGGGAATGTGGGGATTGAGACATTGTGTTGGTGTCAACAGGTCAAGTTTTTCCTGCTCTCTGTAAAATCATTGCTTAAAAAAAAAAAAAAAAAGGTAAAAATGAAAGCACTTGGATTTGTGCTGCTGTAACACGAAGGAGAACATTCCTCTCTGGGTATAGTTTCTGTGCACTGAACAGAGAGAGGCTCAAACACTTTAAATATTGAAATTGTATTATTTTCTTCAAGATGCTCATTTGCCAAAAACTAATAAGGAAAATACGAAAAGTGGTTCCTGCCTTTCCATGCGTCTCCAGGGGAGAGAATCCATCTTTCTGTGCAAGGGGAGCACTGAGCAGCTCAGCTGGAGGCTTGGGAGCTCCAGTGGAATGTGTCCCTTTCCAAGGACCCAGTGGTGGGAAAAGACATCCTCTGCACTGGCAGCACCTTTGTAACTCATCCTCCTGAAGTCCAAGACTGAGAGCTGCTGCTGTTCCTGAGATATTGTTGAAATCTTGCCTCACTTTTTGATCTGATGCACTTAAGTTCCCTTCTCACATACGTTGCGTTATCAACAAAGAAATAAAGCAGAGTTTGCATTGTGTTCTTTGTCTGCTGTGGGGTTTGTTGGAATTCATCATCTAAATTGTGTCTTAAAAATAATGGTAAATGTTGATCCAGCATCTTCCCTTTTTAATTTCCTGCCTTTTCCCAGGACCTCAGCATCAATGGGATGTTTTTTCCACCACTGCCACAGTAGCCCTGACCCGAAGACCGTTCCAAATGATGTTCCCTCTGTTCTGCCAAGTCAATATTTTCTGTCTACTCTTCTGTAAATACCCTCACATTATTAAGTCCTGTCCTTTATTACATCTCACTGTGGCCTCCCTCCTGGGACAGGACAAATATTTGCCTCCTTGGAAGTGGAGAGAGAGTCAAGTACAAAGAAGGATCTGAGTAAGGGCTACAAAGTGGTTTTTCCTTGTGCCTAATTAGGGTGGCTGTTTGGATGTGTGTTTTAAAGCAGCTTAATTGGCCACATCACCCTGCACAACATCAGTTTTTCTGTAACTGTGCAGTTCATTCCTGTGCTGCTGTAGAGGTGTCCTCTTTGTCAGGGCGTTCTTTCTGTGTCTGCTCACAGATGTGCATTTTTTGGTTGTGTTTTGAGGTGTGTGGCAGCATTTGGGCTCAGTTTTTGAGAGCATGTGTGGCATTGCCAGGGTGAATTCCTGCCCTGAGGATGGACTCTGTGAGGATCAGCCCAGGCTAGGTCCTGTATTTACTGGCAGAGAGGCCAGCAGGAAAACAGTGCAGGCACAGCTGGGCAGTGATAATGCAATGAAATCACTTCTCCCCATGTCCTTGTTCTGCAGCCTCGCCTCTGCTCCCCAGCATGGAATAAATAGAAAGAAATTAAGTATTTGTTTTCCTTAAAATGTCAGTGCTGTTGAAATCTCAGCTCTAAGATCAGAGGAGGCTCGGGTGAGTTGTGTCATTTTAGGTGGCTTTGTCACCAGCATGCTGAGAGCAAACCTTCATTTCCTCTTGGTGGTCTCAGCAGTGATGGGATCAGGCACATCTTTGATGGTGCAGCCTACCTGAGCATCTGGAGATCACTGCCTGTGGACCACTGTGTGTTTCATGTGTCTTGGGGCTGTGACAGGTTCCTGCTGCTCTCCCCAAATCCAGGGGGAGATTTGCTGTATGTTTGCCTTGGTCACAATGTCTGCACCTTTCTTTTAACTGAGGAAGTCCAAGATGGTCTTTGGCTTCCTCTGCCTTTCTTCAGTTGTTTTCTGTGCACTCCAATGGCAGAGCAAGGGAGGAAAAAGTTAATTTACAAACTTTTCACCAGAGTTTGAAACCAGCTCCAAAGTTAAAGATGCAATGTTTAACAATTAGGAATAGATACTGCAGAACACTTTCAGAGTAGCTTTGCTTCTCAAAGTGTGTGTAGGGCAATGAATTGCTTGGCTCCCTGATTCCAGTGCACAGATCAGGGGATTAAAGTTTGAAAATGGACTTATGGCTATTCTTTAAAGCTTGGTGTATCTAAAGCTGGTTCAAAAGGAATTATTAATGTCTACGTTGAGTGGGAGGACTGATTTTTTTTTTTTTTAACATTATTTCTATTACCTCTTTGAAAAGCTCAGTATAACTCAAAGAGGTCAGGTCCAAGTATTTCCTACGGGCAGGCACTAAGGCTCTCCCACTCATGCTTGGTTGGAGTTGTCAGCTGCCAAGAGTAGAAGAGACTTCAGGCATTAGCTAAATGCTTTCATATTAACTGATGTGTGGAGCATCAGCTGAGAAGCTGAGAGAAATTTGTATATGAATAAAGTTTTACCTTCTGTTTCTTGTGTACTTTGGGAGTTTCAGAACTTCAATTGGGTTTTTTCTTGTATTTCTCAGCCCATGTTGGTGAGTTTGGTTTGAGTGTGTTTGCTTTGCTGTTTGCTTTGCAGCTCTTCAGGTTACAAGTCTGAACCTTTTGGCAGCATCCTGAAGCAGATCTGTGTAATCAGAGCCACAAAGGATTTTCCTGTGTCTGCTGACACAGGGCTGGGGTCAGGCACTGCCTTAGACAGGGAAAATGATTTTTCACTCAGTTAGCACTTATGATTTCCTTTAGGTGATTTTTTTTTTTTTTGGAGTGGCAGACAGAGCACCCATGACAAAGTGCCATTGTTCATGGGGTGGTCAGGAGGAGAGAGGCAAGAGAGAGTTTGTGTGGCATTGAGTCAGTGTGGAGAGAAAAGAGCTGCAGGGAGTTCTGCTGTGCCTTTGTGTTCTGGGGAGAAGAGCCTGACAAAGGAGAGGTGGATGTGGAGGAACCTTAATGAATGAAATGTCACCTGTGAAAGTCAGCATTGTCCTCCTGCACTCTGTGGCACAGAACTCTCAGCAATGTTGGATGGATGGCAACTCCCCTGTTAAGTGGAGGAGGGAACAGGGGGGCTTGTTCCAGCCTGTTAATTATACACAGGACACAAAAACATTGTATTCTCACCACTAACTAAAGAACTTTGGGGTTTTTTTTAATGTCCTTGTTGTTTCTCAAGTGGGATTGCACACATCAGCAACTTGTATGTCAATTTTCATACCTCTCATCTTTGAATTACCATCATGTCTCTATTTCCTGGATCTGTTCTTGCAGGAACAATTTATTACACACCACTTCAATTCGATATTCTGTGCGTTTAAAACTCAGAAGACACTGTGTACTTCTGTGAGTTATCCATCCTATTTACAGTTACCATCACTCACCGTTTTTCCCTTGCTTGAGTGCTGGGCATGGGCTGCAAATCTAAATTCCAGCAAGAGCCCTTCTCCATCCTGAGCCAGGGAGGGCTGTTCTTGCTCAGCTCCTCAGTGTTGAACTTGAATTAACTTGAGCAATGGGGCTTCTAAACGTTTATCTTAGTGGTGTGACCTTAAAATACACGCTGTTCACTTTCTTGAGCTCTCTGGCTCTTTCCTGATAGTTCTATAAAAGCTAGTTACAGCTTATAGTTCCTGTTAGTTACATAAAACACTTTCTTGGGCAGAATGCGCTCCAAGGTGAAGGTGCAAAAACCAAAATTCAAGTGGCAGATGTTGATCACAGTGCAGGATTCTCTGCTGGAAACACAGCACTGGTGAGAACCCAGCGCTGCTGATACTCCTCTCGTTATCACAGAGGGCTGAACGAGCGTGCAAGGTAATTAATGTCAGCAGAGTGGCTCTGCTCTGATTTACACTGATGCTACCGAGCTAAACACCGTGCCCTTCATCATCTTGGAAGTCTGGCGAATTGAAAACTTTTCTTGCAGATTGTAGTTGTAACATGTAAGGTGAAATCATAAATCTCTCTTGCCCCTGCTGCTCTTGCTGCTCTGTCCTTTCAGGTTTCTTCGGGGCCTCAGGGGCCCCTTTCATCTCCTAATTGAGGTAAAGGGGGATACTTTTTCTGCTGAATTTTGGTGTTACTTGCTTAAAAGCTCTTCCTTCAGGCAAGAGGCTGTGCAACACTCCCTTAATGCCAAGTGGCAGGGGTTTTCCTCCCCCTCCACTTGGGAGAAATCACAGGAAAAGGGAAATGAACAACTTCTGTAAAACTCTAGAAGTGAAAGATAACTTTTCCGTTTTCATCTAAGCCTAGTGTGCACGCAGGAATTTCAAAAAAGTTGAAAGAAAAATTTCTGAAATCGGTAATTTCAAAAAATATAGTCTGAGTTACAGGGAATTCTGGAGTGGAGTGGATTTTGTTGTGCCCTCCCTGTCCATCTTCTCCCTGCTGCTGTCTCAGGATGTCAGCAGAGGAACTGAGCAGTTTTAGCTGTTCCCAGGAGATAAGTCCAGTTTTCCTTTAAACAGCCAAAATGCTTTGGGGTTTTTTTGTTTTTTTTTTTTTTGTTTTTTTTTTTCCTAAAACTCTAGAGCACTCCAGACTTTAATTTACTGAAATAAATTACTTTCGTAAACTCAAATTAGTTGAAATCCATGAATTTTGCAGAACTTGGGGAAGTCAATCAACAACCCTAAGTTGACGATTTTGAATTGACAGGACCTGGTTGTCTGCAGAATTTTGGGGTTCTGGTCTTTTTTAAATGGAATAATTTAGCGGCATGGAGCGTGCTCATATTGGAAGTGCCTTGCACATGTTCCCTGCCAAATCGCTTTTTATTGTTTCAGAAAAGCGTGGAAGGTTTCTTCCAATGTTACAGATGGGGAAATGGTGGTGCAAAATTGCTTGTTTAAAATTTTAAGGAACTGATTTACAGGCAATTAAAAATGGGAGTATTTAAAAATTCATTGACCTTTCCTTAGATTTCCAGAAACCAAGTCCGGTCTGAAGGGATGTCAGGCATCCTGCCTTGAACTTGGTTGCAAATGCTATTGCTGATGTCAGTGAATTTTGCATCAGGGTTGTGAAAGGGTTGTGTGTGATATAATACACTGAATTTTCATTAGTTTTGCTTTTAAAAGTGTATTCTGGAGATGCACAAATGTTTCGTCCCTGTCTAGAAAGGAATTTTTATATGTAATATCTTCTTGGAAGTTATCTCAGGTAACATTTATATTAGGAAACAGGTTGGGTTTGCAGTGTTGGTTCTGAGAGTCATTTTGCACAGATCACACCTTGGACATTTATTGTAACTTTGTTGTTTGCTGTTACCTAAACGAGGGGGGAAAAAAGCCAAGGATTCTTCTTCCATAGGAGACAGTGGGATTTTTCAAGCTCCTAACAATAACAAGATCTTAGCACTCTGATCCCTTTGCGTAACAGTGGCGTCATAACCAAACTGAAGATTTCCACTTGTGTTCTGCAGATATTTGTATTCACTTTTACTGCCTGTTCATCATCTTCAGATCCTGTTCCCAGTCTCAGTTCAAGAACTTTGAGGAAAAGTAATTTTTTGATCTACAAGTGTCCTTTCACATCCCCTGTGCTCCTGGTGTTCACCAGGACTCTTCTCTTCCCTGGTTCTCCTTTCCAAGTTAATTTCTTCTGTTATTTTTTTTTGGCTGTTCATTTGATTGATTAACTAATCCAGAATGAAAATCCAAGTCAGTGATCTTTAATTTTTGTGTTTTATAATGCGCAAAAAAAAAAATCCATCAGAGAGAATGCAACATCTGTGCAGTTCTTTCTAACAGCTATTTGCCACTCTGGTAATGTGGGAACAAAAGGACATCCAGGAAATTTGGAAGGTAATGTATTTAAAACTGAATAAAAAGGAGCACATATTTTACTTGTGCCACTCTGTCTCGAGGCATTTCAGGAAAATAACTGAGCTGGCTTGGCAAAAGATTAGACATTTACTTGAAAATCCACAGCTAAATTATGTAGGATGAAGTTTTGGAAGAGAGATAAAGCTGCCTGCTTTAAGACATGAGCCAAGCAGTCATGGCCTGGGGTTAGGCACTGCCTTCCTCCCCAGGAGCCTTGTTAGTGCCTATAATGATCTTTGCTGCTGCTTGCTTACACCTTCTGCTGGAGCTGGAGCCCTGGACAAGCTGCTGTGCTGTTCCAATGCAGTGTGTTCCTCTTCCTTTAGTTTACCTCAGCACAGCAATTAATTGGTCATGAAGCTGCTGAGGATTTCGTTAGCGGGCTGTGTGAGTGATTTAGGAGCAGGGATGGTGTGGCAGGGCTGGCTCTGCTCTCCAAACACTCTGCTGTGTGCTTACACCTCCTGCAGAGCAAAGACTGCAGCCATTGCTATTCAAGGAGCGTTGCCCAAAGGGAATTAATAATAATAACAATAATAATTATGGTGTTTTATCCTTTTCTTCCCTTCTGTTTGCCCCTGCGATGGTTTAGAGGGGTGGCACTGTGCTCCCTGCCCCATGTGCTTGGGCTGGTTGTTCCTGCAGCCAAGGGAGGCTGGGGCTGTGGCAGGGAGGGAGGTTACCAGCCCAGAGCCTCATAAATACCACATGAAACCACTGGGAAGGGGTTTAGTTCAGGAATAAATGACACAAAGCCCTGTGTTGGTTTTACACGTGTGGGGGGAAACCTAAACAATCAATCTGTCTGTGCTGACAATTGAATATTTCTTCCTTTTGCTTTACTATGGGATTTCTGTTTCTATGGCAACCAGGGCTTTTTTTTTTTTTTTTCCTAGGCTGGCAAACTCTCCCACAGCAAATCCAAGGAAACAGGTGTTGGGCAAAGCTTTTAAATTGGCCAGTTAAAGTGCCCAGAGGAGGATTTGGCCCCAGATGTGCAGGGATGCTGAACCACTGCATCCCACAGTGCAGCTCACAGGGTGTTGTTTTTAGGCTGAAGGTGGAAACTGCATTCTCAGGATTCCACTTTTAGAGTGTAAGGCAGACATACAGAAAGGGTCAGAAAGCCCTGACTTGTGTTTCCTTCACACAATCTTGTGGTGGTGTGGTATTTTAAGAAGCTGCTGTTTCTCCTTCAGATTAAATGTGGTCACTGGAGTTGCAAGTTCAGTCACCTTGTCACCTTTTGCCCAGGTGGGGCATTGATCCACACTGATCCACATTGTTCCTAAGGAGCTGCATTACCTAACACATTATCTTTGGATGCTAAGGAGTGTCAAAAACTTGGCTGAATGAATTGGATCCAGAAATTGCCTCTGGAATCGATCTGGGCGAGTAAAGTCAGAACTGTGCCATTCCCTTTCTGCAAATTCTCTGCTAAGAAAGACAAAGAGGTGTAAGCTTTCCTTAGCCCTGTTTCTGTAGGCAGTGAGATCTTGTACCAGGGGAAGGAAAATTGTAAAATCAGGCCTGTGAACTTATATCTCCAAAGGACTTGGAGGTTTCTTTGTCTCAGTCACACCTTGGTAAGGAGCTATATTGTATTTATGCTATGATTGCAGTATTCTGCTCTGCACATGATCTCCCTACTGCTGGATGTGTTGCTGGAGGAGGGGAACTGGGTGAAAGAAATGTTATTTTCCTTAGTGTGTCTCTGTTGCGTTAACAGCAAGAAGTGAGGTGTAAAACAGTCACTAAAGGAAAGGTTGGTTTGGTACAACACCATGCACTTCTCTTGTTGATGAAAGAAGGCAGGATAAAACAACCAGGGATTAGAAATGGTTTGTTCTCCTCCCAGCACAGCAGTCAGGAAGATGGAGGTGTGAGCTGTGTACAGCATGAACTGGTGTGTGTAACACTGAGGAAAAGCTGGCTGTTGATGGCAGCAGACTTGCCTCCCCCCATGTGCCATCCCCTCTGAAGTGGCTTGGGAGAGACAGGTGAAATCAAGAAATACTGGTTTTTAGTGAGGCATATGAGTGGCTAATGTGCACCCAAATCTCTGCAGGCTTAGCCTAGAAGTGCCACTGGGTATCAGGCTGCTGTGGCAGGACTGAAAGTGCTCAGAACAACCCAAACTGGTGAATTTGTCCATACCTGTTTCACCTCCTAGGCAGGCTCTGTCAGATGCCAAGTCTTGGGGGAAACAAAAGACAGAATTTGAAATTTTAAGGTGTTTGGTAGCAGCTTAGATGTGAATGTTCTGTGTTTGTATCTCATGGAAAGAAGAAGGCAAATCTCAAACTACCCAACAAGCAAATGTAATGGGGTTTTTATTGAGCCCCTTGTGCAAAGTCTATCTCTCTCAGCATGGTTGGAACTGTGGATAGCTCGTACATCCTGTGGGTCCCTTCCAAGGACTGCATCTATCTGCACACCATGGTGTGACAGCAGGATTTATTTCTGGAGGCCTGGAGGGCTGGGCTGGGTGAAGGGGCAGGGTGGGACCCCCAGTGCTGGGAGCTGAGCTCTTTGGGGCAGGGATGGTTTGATTCTGACCCTTCTGGATGCTGTCACTCTGCCCAGGCTGTTGGGACAAGGATGAGAGCTGAGGGGTTGGCACAAAGTCTGAGCTAAGTCCGTGTTCTGGCTGGACAGAGGAGTAGGGACTGTGATTTCTCTCTGCTGAATAGAAAAGAGGTTGATGCATGCTGTGTGCTGGGCACTTACACTCCTCATGCTGTCAAAAAC
Organism: Brachypodius melanocephalos; assembly: GCA_013398615.1. Lineage (NCBI taxonomy): Eukaryota > Metazoa > Chordata > Aves > Passeriformes > Pycnonotidae > Brachypodius > Brachypodius melanocephalos. Next base: position 11,167,849 of record VZSR01001238.1, on the reverse strand, counting down.
GTAAAGAAATGTTCTTTTCTCTCTGTGCCCTGCAGAGATTAGAGAGTCCAAATATTTCCCCCATCTGAGCTCTTAGAGCTGCAGGAGGATCCAGTGCTTGGTTTTGCAGGCAAAACCTTGAGTTAATATAACCAGAGAATTGTGTAGGAGAAGACCTCCAAGATCCTCCTGTCCAACCATCCCCCAGGCACTGCCAAGGCCATCAGTGGTGTCATCAACCCCTGTGTGGGGATGTACTGGGGGTGTCACTTACAGCACTGCTGAAACATTTCCCAAGGATTGCAAAATGAAAGCTGCAGGTTCAGCAGGGCAATTTGTCAGATCCTCAGACAAGAAAAGTCTGGTGCTGGAGATCCAGGACCTTTCTGTCCCGTGACCTGACTCTCCTTTTAAATGAGACATTTGTCAATATCTTCTTTCTGCTGTGGCTCCTCCACCTCAGGAAAGCCCTTCCAAAGCTTTCAGCATCATGTTGGGCTGCAGTTTGCTGTGCAAGTCTGATATTCCATCAGCAATTTGGCTCATTGTTGGGGAATAGATGTTTTTGCAAAGTGTTAAAAGAAGAGGGCATCTCTAAAACGAGCAAGTTTCAGAAACAGTCTGTCTGATGAGGCAGTGACAAAAGCCTCACTGGAGTCTCAATATCTAACTTCTGTTATTCCTTTATCCATGCTTGTGGAAAAAAAAAATTGGATTGATTCATGACAGTTGTTGGCTGTTACTCATTTCCTTGTCATCCAAATAAATATGGGAGATTTGTCTGTAAATATGTGCTATTGCTCTGTGGAGGAATTTTAAGTTAAGCCAAACTGGACTGCAGTTAGCACTTTTTTCTTGGACAGGTACTATGTTCACCTTTATATATATTCTAGATTCTCATCAATCCTCTAAGTTTTATTGAAAAGAAACAAAGAAACCACCAGTTGTGAGAATTTTATCCAGCCAAGTTACAAATATCTGCATTTGTAGAGATGTTCAGCTCTCTTCCCCCACATTTTATCTGTTATCACAATAGTGTTTTCTTCCTGGCTTCTGTGGTGTTGCTTCTTTTATATAGTCCAGGGGTTTCTTGACAGGTTTTGTAATATTATTTTAGATATTTCTGTGCTACTGGCCTGATCTCCATTGCTCCTGATGGGAGCTCACTGAAGGAATATTGTCCATTTTCACTGTCTTCAGTCTTCCTGCTTGCACATGAAATTATTCAAGAAATTGTGACTCAGTTTTTTCAGTTTCTCAGTGCTGTCCATTTTCTGTGCCATCAAAGTTTGCTTTAAAGACCTGCAAGCTTTCCTCATCATTCCACAGCTGTTAAAGTTTGCCCAGAAGATGGAATAATTTTTGCTAAGCTGTGAATGCTCTAGATGACGGGCGATAACAACATTAGGCAATGAATTCTGGGGAAACCTTCCTCCTGCAGGTGAAATTCTGTAGCCACTTGCCCTCCAAAGAATAAATCTCAAACAGCACCAGCATAGAGAACTGATTCCTGATGGTGTGGTGTGTCCACCTGTGAGCTAAAACAGGAAGGGAATTCAGCTTCCATGACTGATGGACTTGGTTCACCATTATCCAGAGCTGGATTTCCAAAATGGAACAGAGGGATTCAACCTAATAAAATGGGAGGAAATGCCTTGCAAATAACGGGGGGATTGGAAACACCTCTCCTGTGTCAGCACTGGCAGAGGTTTCATGAATAAACATTTCTCTCTTACTGATTGAAGAGAAGTTTAATTTTCTTGGGTTCCTTCCAGAAGGAGCTTGTGCCTTCTGATTCTGGCTCTCTCCACCCCATCCTCGCAGGAGAGGGAGCACCTAATTAAATTTCATGTTCCTGCCTAGGAACAACCTCTGCTTTTGGCTGCCACTTCACAGAACCACAGTGAGAAGGGTGAGGGGGAGATGAGAGAAAATAGCGATTCAGGAAGATGTTACGACTTCCCAAAAAAGAGGGAAGAAATGGGAACACGTTATTTTCCTCTAATTATTGCAGCAGTGCTTAACACCTCACTTCTCTGGGGGGCATACAGCAAGCTCTGGGGTACTTGGGGCTTTGATTTCAGGTTAAAGATGAACATCCTTATTCTCAGGAGTGTAGAGCTCTCTGTGCCTTCTCAAGGCAGAGAAGGGATAGATGCGGGAAATTCAGAGCTAAAGGTGGAACACTTCAGCCTGCTCGAGGAGATGGAAGGTATTCAGCTCTATTTTCACCTTTTCCTTCACATAATGGTCCTGGTGTGCTCTTTGATGCTCTGGCAGTGCAGCCATTGCTGCCTGTTAAAAGTGACATCTTGGTGGCATTACAGGAAATTCATTTCAATTCTTGGCTGAGAAATAATGAGCAGTGAATTTAGGGGAAACCTGAGTAATAAGAGACCTTAAGCAATGTGGGTTTTTAAATCTGTGTTATGTACCTTTAATCTTTCTGAAGATTACAGGGTGACAGGATTTTCTGGAAATGGGCAGGCTTGTTAAAACAGTGTGTGGAGATCAGCTGTGAAATAACCACTTTTATCATAACCCCTCAAAGAGATCTCTCTTCGTGCAGTTGGGAGATAAGCGTAGGTTGTACCTGGGAAGTTATAATAAATGCTAATTGTGTTTAAGAACTGCTCCTAAAACTGCTGCTTTTTCCATTTCCTGGGAGGAAAGAAGGGGAAGAGGGTAGGATGGTGACTCCTTTGGATGGTGACTGAGCTAATTGACAAAACATGTTATTACACTCCGCGTGTAAAAATATTTTTCTGTGCTTTGTAATAGATTCCCCGAGTTTACAGGAATGCTCTTTGTTTAGGAACAGCTATGGTTACAGTTGAACTTGCCTTACCCACCCACGTGGTTGAAAACACAAATACACTGTGGTGAGGGAAGTGCCACCATCCTTCATTTCTGGCTGCTCTCACAATACCTGCTGAGGTACACCTTCCCTCTGCCTGCAGCAGACACCAAACCCCAAATGTGGCTCCTGCTGCCACCCCATATGCACAATTTTCACGGGTCTGCAGTGAGCAACATTGTTCTGGCAGGGGGCTGGGATGTTTTCCCACAACTGACAGTGCAGCTTTGTGGATCTCTCATGGTGGCATCGCGGAATTTTCCTGCTGTTTAATTTGGATCTGGGCAACAAGCATGAGTCTTCTGGCTGACCAGTCGAGGTCTGCTGCCTGTGGAGCTTTGTCCCCTCTGTAGGTGTGATGGACATGTAGGATATGTAGACAGACTTAAGAAAGGCATTATGAAGAATAAAAGGTTGGGTCACCTTGTGACATGAGAGGGCAAAGATTAAGAAAATGGCTTGTTCACAAATTCTACCCATCTATAAGGTTTACAGGGCAGGGTAGCCTGACAGGGTGGCCTGAGGTGCTTTGTCTCAGCCTGATGTCTTGAAACAGGTTTGCCAGCACAATCCAGAGAAATGTTTGCAGTTCTTAGGGTTTTTAAGTTCTTAGGGTTTATAGGTCCTCAGCTGGGACAGAACACAACCTCCCTTTCCTTGAACCAAGGTGAGTTTGTCCTTCCCAATGTGCAGCTGACTCTGTTACATCTTTGGCAGTCTGAGAGTGTCATGTTGGAGGCATTTTTTTGCTGCCTTTTACTTCCTTTGCCTAGTAATTAATTCTGATCACGAGACACCCAGTGCCACAACAGAGTATTCAGAATGTAGGTTACCATTAAGCTGTTGGGAAATTGGTCCCCCTCCTCTTGGATTTTGCAGGCTGGATGGATGTGAGTGCCAGGAACTCTGTGCACATTCTTCCCTTTTGGTTGTGTGGCTCTCCCAGGAGCAGGCTTTGCTGCTGTTTTGCTCTCCCATCCTGCGTGGAGGGAAGGAAACTGCACATTGAAGCTTGTTTTTGATGAAAGGAGCAGCATCTGCGACAGCTAAATGCTCCCTCTGGGCTTTCCACACTGTCACGGAGAAAGCCCTGTGTTTTCTCGTGGAAATTCTACTTCAAGCATATGCAACATCAACAGTGCTCCTGTCCCTCCCCTGTGTCACTGTGCCCCTGAGGGGCTCAGTGAGGCTCAGGAGGCTGAGATGTGGCTGTCAGCATCCCCAAAGGTGGAGCAGTGAGCTCTGCTGCCAGCAGTGATGGCAGGAAAGGGGAGTGCTGCCCGTTTCCCTTCCTGTTGGATGGTTTTTGTGCACATGCCCTGGGATTTGTGCTCTCTCCTCACTGCAAGCTCTCCATACCACCTTTGCTCCCAGCACCTGAACCCCCGTGCAGCTCTCACCAGCTGCAGGAGCAGCGGTGCCCGTGGAAGGTGAGAGCTGCTGCCTGCCTTTGACCTACTCGTGGAACTTGTGTTTGGAAATCCATCCCACAGTGCTCAACCCCCTGGAGCAGACTGCCAGCAGAACGTCCCTGTGCATAGAGCAGCTGCTGGGGAAGGCAGGCAGCGTGCAGGAGCTGATGGTGATGCACCGTGCCCGGTGCCATGTGCCGCAGACATTGCGGTGACATTCCAGTGTCCTGTGCTCCCAGGCACAGCAGCAGCACCCAGGAGCTGGGTGAGTTTGTAGGGAATAATCCCTGCCAGCCTGGATAGTAGAAAGGGAAAACTGCTGGTGGAGTGGAGGTTACAGGTTCCTTCTAGGTGGGGAAGGCTTGAGCTGTGTTTTGGGAGAACAAAGAAGGAATTTCTTAATCTGACAACTTCATTGTCTGAAAAGTGAAGGTGTTTGTCATTGTGGAAGAGAGGGAATGTTCGAATTGTAGGTCAGCCTTCAAATCGTGCTGTCTGAACTTGTGCCAGACAAAGAGAGAGGGAAATCTTGCACCAATAAGAATGGCTTTATTATTAGTTTGTTGCAGGAATGTTGTTTGGGGTCCTGCTCTGGGCAGTTACACCTGCAGCACGTCAGCAATGCCATCAGTTAATTATTACAGTGTTATCACAGCCTTTACACATCAGAAACCATGAAAAACACAACCATTAAGCAATATCTGTTGTAACTTGCAAGATCTTTGGTACAGAAACATTAGCTCTGTCCTTTGGGTTTCTGTCTTCTGTACCTCCATGGAAAAAAAACCCAAACAAATACAAACATCCAAACCAGGAAACAATTGCAGCTGATGGAAACAACCACGTTTCACTGGTGTTTTTTCCAAATCAAAAAGCAAGAAAAGAAAAAAAGAAAACAACAAAAAAAAGATGTTTGCAAGGTGTAATAAACACATTCTTTTGATGCACTGGCTTAGAGTTTATTTGAGCTTTTTTATGTCATTATAGTAGAAATCCTGAGCAGCCCTGACTCTACAACAGGAAACTACTCATTACTAGCAGGAACATAGAAATACAGCAAGTAATTTCTCTCAGCTCTTGAGAGAAAGATAAGTGGCTTGCAGGGAATGGGAAAGAGAGGAAAGTCCAATTTTCCTGTTTTTCTCTCCTCCCTGTACATGTGAGGCAAATAATAGGGCAAAATTCTTCAGATGTGATTGTGGGTGGGTGAGTGTGCTGTGCTGTACAGAGGGCAATGGCATCTATGGAACCAGAAATGCAGTGCTTTGGAACTCAGAACCCCTCCAAAAGAAAAGGGGGAATCTGAGACCTCTGCATACTCGTGTTTTGGATGCAAGATGTGGAAATAATTTACACTTTCACACTTCTAAATCCCATCCATTTCAGGCCACGAGACAATGAGAACTGTGGCTGTGTTTTGTTCTTACACAGTCTCAGAAATGTTTGGGACAGGCAGGGCAAGCAGGGAGCCAGGCACTTCTCTGTGGTGCCTTTTGAGGTTTTTGAGAATTGGGAGCATCTCTGCAGACATTTTTAGCTGGCCAGATCAGTCCCGTGTGACCTCCTTGCCATTGTGTGAGAGCAGGTTCCCATCCAGACGGAGCCTGTGATCTGTGCTCCTGTTTGCAGTGCAGCTGCTGCTGAAGGGTGGCTGACAGCAAGGATGGAAAGCGTTTTCACTCCTAAACTTCGCTTCCATGGCAAGTTATCTTTACCAGCTGCTCTCTGTTCCTTTTCCCTGATCGTTTTTTTTTGAAGCAAATAGCCAAGATCAGATGAATTCCAAAGAGGGTTTAGTCTTAGGTGACGTTTTGCAGGGGTGGAGGGGGATGTGGGTGGGGAGTGGTACCAAATTTTGTAGTAGGTACCAAATTAGTGGGCACCCAGCTGTGTTCAGTCCTGCTCTGCCTGGCTCAGGTCAGTAGGAGGGGATAGGGAGGTGCTCTAGTGAATTCGTGAGGATGAGAGGAGATAAAAGCAACAACACTCCAGAAAGCTTATTTCTGCTGAATATCATGTCAGTGTTCATTCTATTCTGCTGACTATCATATCGGGGTGGTTGACTGTTGCTGTTTTGGCGTGTTTTAATGATGCCATTTCATTCCTGTTAATTAACTTTGCTTCACAAAACTTGATTATTTTATTATTTTATTATTTTTAACACCCCTTTTCACTAAAGCCTTTTTCTGGCAACAGTCTCCTGGTTCAGCAGCCATGGGTGTGCATTTTTGTGCTCCTCTATTTCTGTATGTGTTCAGTTCTAAAGAACAGGAAGGTATTCCCCTGTCCTGGCTTGAAGGCTTAGGTGGCAAATGCTTCTTTGCCAAGCTCCAGAAGTTTAAGTCCAGCTCTAAAACTACTTTTATGTCAATGTCCTTTCAAATTAACGCTGTAGGTAAGCACTAATTAGCCTCCCATTCAGGTGTTTGACTTCATCTGTGCAGAGGGCTTGAGCAGGGCACACTCATCCTCACCATGGCTGCTACCCAACTGCTCCAAAAGTTCATTTTGGCTCCCTTCAGGTTGACATTGCTGGTTGTGGTTGTGTGGAACCAGCAGTTTATAACTCAAGGGCTTTTGGATCTTCCCAGCATGGCTCCAGCCTGGCCCTGGCTTCCTCATCAACCAATGCTTGTCTTCAGCTGTCAAAGTTAATGCTGGGGTTAAATTTGTCATAGCTGCTGCTTCTCTGAAGTCCTCTTGACCCACCTCAGTATTTGGCATCAGCCAGATTGGGAGAAAATGTAAAGAAATCACCAGAGACTTCTGCTCTGGATTACGCTGTGCATTTCAACTCCCAGCTTCAGCCTGGTGAAGTCTGCTTGAAGCTGATACCTTTTCAATGGCTTCAGAGAACTATTGCAAAGGGATCTTCACTTTCTCTCATTTGAGTGGAACTGGTTTTATCAGCTCTTTAAATAGTTTAGTGTTTGTACTTCTTTGTTAGAATTCAGGACTGCTTATGCTGCTTTGATTTCTGAGATATGGCTTGTCTCTAAAAACATGTTCTAAAAAGAACACAACACAAATCAAACCCTTAATTCTCTTTTCCCGTTTCCACACACAAAACAAAACCAAACAAAATAAATAAAACACCAAGACAAACAAACAAGATAACAAAACAAACACAAAAACCCAGCCAAAAACCAACCCAAAGATGTAGTTCCAGCTTGAGTTGAGTGCTGTGTGGGTCTCATTAGAATTTTGCCTTTATACTTTTGGGGGTGTGTGGTTAGAGACACCTAAATAAGAAGGGAACAGCTCTGCTTTGAAGGCCACATGCTTTGGAACAAATCTAATTATTACTTTTTCATTTTTAGCTGTAGTTGTCTACAGGATTTTTTGCTTCAGAATATGTATATGTTTCCAACCTTGTGCTTATTTGCAATCCTAGATTTGTAAGCCACTGATTATTTCCTACCTGGTTGAAAATCATCCCAGGCAGTACTACAGATGTAATTTTTTTTTTAAATAATTGCAAGACAGTGTGCATCTGTAAACATATTTTCAGTGAATATTTGTACACAGAGTTTAATGATTTCTTTTTGCAGAGAGTGTGCCAGGAATTACTGTATTTAAAAATTATACACCTGGCATTGGCGTGATTAGATTGCATCCCAGTTTTTGAAGGAGGTTTTGCTGTTTGCTGCCTTGTTGCCACAGTGGCAGTAGTTTTGTTTCTGGAACTTTAGACTGTGCCTTCTCTGTGATGGCCCTTTCAATGCTGTATTGACTGCTTAGAGTACAAATTGGTTAAATTCCCGTTGGTTAAAGAGGCAGGTCCAAACATCTTGCATGTAGAAATGCACGTAATAGTTGTACATAAATAAATGTTTAAATGATTTCTCAGGAAATTGATGTTCCTGGTTTGAAGTTAGTGTTTGAAAATGATATTATTTCCTATTCAGGGTTTATTTTCCTTTGATTGAAACAAGTGAGGGTAACGAGTGAAGGTCCTGTTGTCATCAGAAGAGCAGAGAGCTGTCTGCAGTGTGCTTTCCTCTTGTTCCGCGTGTTAGGCAGATAATAATAAATAAGAAATAAAGAAAATATGATGCAGAATTTTAAAAAGGCAAGAAAGAAAGCAAGGAAACATTCTCTCCATCCTTCCTGTCCTGGTTTGGCCGAAATGGGCCATGTGTCTCCTGGAGGTAAATCATCTCCTGGTTATAGCTGTTCTGGAGGAGGTGTTGGGGCAGCTGAGAGGTTTGGGATGAGTTTGGGGTGTGCAGCCAGTGTGAAGCCAACGTGCACTGAGAACACCTTTAGAAGGGTTGGGTTTGTGACAGAGGGTGAAGGGTGGCAGAGCTCAGCTTTGTGTCAAAACTCCACGTGGAGAGTGCTAATTTCTGCCTCGTTTGGATGTGTTAATGGTAGCAGTGCTGCTGCTCTGCTGTCAGCTGAGCCTGGAAATCAAGGTTACCTGGGTCACTGATGGTTTCTGCAGCACGGGGAGAAATGTTCTCCTTCCTACCAACTGTGCCTCAGGGTCTGCTCAGGTCTGCAGAGCTTGAGGGCTTGGCTTGTGCAAAACAGGTCAGGGAAACAGCTGATGGTGCTGATCTGTGCTTGTTGCACTGCTGAAAAGGAAGGCTGACATTCATAACGAGACCTCCTCTCCTCTGGAGGATGTTTGAGCACTAAAATTCCCCTGAAAGAGAAGAAATTTTCTTTGCTTTTCAGGTGCCTTTGTTTCTTCTTCTGTGTATCATTCTTCATGTAGATAAACGTGAGGAGAGAATAAGAGGATTCAAAGTAACAATTTAGATTTTTTTTCCAGCTAATACAGAAGTACTTTGTGCTTCCAGTAAAACATTTCTCTAATACCAAGGCTTGCAGCACCTATTTGTAAGTGGGAAAGGCAAGGACAGAAATCCCAAGTGTCACAAGCATCCAAATGTTCTTTACTTCCAGGAGTTAATCCTGCAAATACATCTAGTGTGCCTTGTGATTCAAGACAAACTTCAGATTTGTCACACCTTAGATTCTGAGAACCTGAGAATTGTACTTTCATTGCCACTTGGATTCAGTATGTGAACCAGCTGATCCTAATTCCCTCCCTTTGCTTTCCCACGAGCTTGAAGCTGCAGGAGGTTTGGATGGTGATTTTTTTCTGAGTATTGACAAATTCTCTAAGTGTTTCGGTGCAGCAGAACAATAGATTTTATGACTCCCGAGTTTAGCAAAGCTTTACTGGCTTAGAGGCTTTGGAAAAATCGTTAAGAATTAGGATTTGATCTGCGCTTCCATTTGCAGGGTCACAGCTATGAGCGTACAACCGTCAAAGGAAGTTCAATGTGTGCAAAGCTTGGAGCCTTCAGCAGTTATTTATTGTTTTGCTGCTTGTTTCTCTCTTGCACTGTTGCTTCTTCATGTGTAGAAATGTGATCTCAAGTTGTGCTGGGGAGATTTAGGAAGAGGTTTTTTTGGGAAGGGTTGTCAAGCTCTGGCATAGCTGCCCAGGGCAGTGGTGGAGTTGCCATCCCTGGGGGGATTTAAGAGGATTGTGGATGTGGCACTTGAGGATGTGGGGTATTGGTGGCCACGGCAGTGCTGGGGAATGGTTGGATTCAATCATCTTGGGGGTCTTTTCCAACCTAAATGATTCTGTGAATTTCAGAGATGGAACATGACTTTGCATTTCAACGTGGAGACATTTAGATTTGTGGGAAACACTAGGAAAATGGAGAATTTTTCGTTTCCTCACTTTCCATTAATGGAATTTCCTCCCAGGGAACAGTGGTCACAGCAATCCCTTTCTGTGTTGTAAAGCAGACTCATATCTAACTCATCCTCTGCGGGGAACTGATGCTGTTTAATTTGAAAGACAGTTTAAAGTCACTTGTGTTCCTCTAGAACAATCGAACACTCTCTGAGGAATGCCTAAATTACAAGATCACGTCACTGCCTGAATGCACTGAGCACGAGGATTCTTTGAGCAGCAAAAGCTGCTTGGATTCCTCTATAGTGTGAGTGCAGGAGAGATGCTGGCTCTCCTTGTGCAGCTCAGGTAACAGAGAAGGTGATCTGTGCTCCTGATGGTCACAGCTTTTCCATGCCTGTGGTGGCAGGAGGAATGAATGGCTGTGCTTATTTTCCCAGCTCGTTTTCTTTTCCAGATGATGCTCAGAGCTGCAGGTGGTGGTGGTGGCATACGGGGAGCAAACGGTGGTGCAAACTGCAGCAAAGCAAATGAATTTTGCTGCCCTGCTGTTTCCTTCCCTCCCGCTGTCCCGTGGTGGTCTGTCTCCAGAGTGCTGCTGGTGAACAGCAGCTGCTGGCTGGGAATTTCATCAGGCTTTTGGTGATTTTAATTCAAGAATGTTCAGTTATTTGAAATCTGTTTATAAGAAAAAAACAAACAAACAAACAAACAAACCAAAACCATAAAAACAACAAACCAAAGAAACAACAGCCCAACCCAAGTACACCAAAACCCAGGAATATACCAGATGCTGAATGCAGGATGGGATGTGGAGAAAAGAGCATAGGAATTTTCAGTAAACAAATGCTGCGTGATTAAAAAATATCACAGAATCATTAAATGGTTTGGGTTGGAAGGGATCTTAAAATTCATCTATTCTCAGGGCAGGGACACCTTCCACTATCCCAGGCTGCTCCAAGCCCTGTCCAACCTGGCCTTGGACATTTCCAGGGATCCAGGGGCAGCCACAGCTTCTCTGGGCACCCTGTGCCAGGGCCTCCCCACCCTCACAGGGAAGAATTTCTTCTTAATATCCAATTTATATTTGGAGACAACAGGATGAGCCATCTCTAGGACGTTCATATTTCTGTTATGTTCCTCTGTAGCCCCAAAAGTTTCCACGGTCAGTCCTTGGATGCACAGCAGGGAGGGCTTTGTGGGGTAACTCTTCAGAGTGGCAGATTGTTTTTAAGCTACTCCTCAGTAGGGTTAATGGGAAGTTTTTGTGGGCAGGTGCACAAGCAAGAGCTTTCCACTGAGTTCAAGTTTCTGCACCTTCACAGTTGTGTTTGTGGGGAAGGTTATTGCTGTTCCACAGCGTGCCAGCATCATGAAAGGGATAAAAACACCAGGAGATCGTGTGATGCTGGCAGAACGGGATGAAATGGAGTTTGGCGCTTCTGGGTGCTCTTTCATGAAGTTGGCAACTGTCTGCTATCTTACTTGGACTGCTTCATACTTAGCAATCTTTTTTCAAGCAATTTCCCAAGGGATTAAGTGACATTTCTGCTTGTGAAACTGGATTAAAGGCGGGGGCTTGCAGGGGCTCTCGTGCAATGCCACGGCAGGTTCGAGTCCCAGCATCTCATCAACTCTGCTGCATGGCAGTAGTTGGAACCAGGGGACATTTTCTTACACAGTCAAGGAAAAAAATCGCTGTTGTTTGGTTTATTTTGTTTTGGTTCAGCCCCTCCCCCCCAGATTTTTTGTTATTTCTCAGGAAGGTCCAGGGTTTTGCTCTTGGAAGAAGGAGGGAAAGGATCTAGGCACAAAAAAACCCAGCATGTTAGGTTTTGGATTTGTGAACAGCCCTCATGAACATTTGTGTGGATCAGCAGTGTCAGTGATAAAGCTTGGAAGAGCTCTGGGATGCTTTGATAAGAATAAGTTGGAAGGGAGGGAGAGGGGAAGCTCACACTGTAGTATTTTGCTTTTTAAGTACCAGCTGTCCTTTCTGCAGCCCTAGAAGATTTATCAAATTAACTCCCCTCTCTCCCCATGCTTAGTTTTAATATGTCCACTTGTACCACAGGAAAAAAATGCAATGAAACCTTTGCTTTCACTCAGGCATTGGTACAGTGAGAACATTTGCTCATTTACAGCAGTGGCAGGGTCATGAGCTGCACACTTATTTCAATCTAATTTTTTGTGATTCTGTAGTTGACTTCTTAACTGAAATTTTCAGCTCCATTAATTAAATTTAAGCAGTCTTTTTTTTTTCCTTTTTCTTTTTTCTTTTTTTTTTTCCCAGCTAGGATTATCAGTTGAAAGAGAGAATGGGCAGGGAAAGCACAAACATTGCTTTCTGTTCCTACATCTTGATTTAAACTCTGTGCTGCTGCTACCATAAGAAAACATGAAAGAGTCTGAGAGATGAAACCCAGAGCTGCTGGTGACGAAGGAGGAGAGGTCATACAGCTCCTGGTCAGTTTAATACAGACAATGCAGTTGAGGCAGAGGAAGAGAATCTTCTCAAGCAGAATTAATTCAACTCAGAGTTTTTACAGTCGTATTGAAGTTGTTCTTCAGAAAATCCATTATCAGAGGCCACTGCTGGAGCTAAACCACATTTTCCTAATACACTGAGCAGCTGTCAGATGAGGTTTTCAGGCTCTTGTATTTCCATGTCTATGTCCTGCTCCTACTTTCATTTATTTGCCTGGCTGTCTCTTCCTGTGTGTAATGTTAGGGAGGTCTGCAAACAAGCCCAAATTGAAAGTCTCTCTGTATTTAAGTTTCTCACAGCTAAGTGAAAAGCACTTAGTAAAAATAATGCAGAATTATCCTTAATGCTAGAAAATTCTATTGAAAGGTCTCTAAAGTAACACTTAAAGACTTCTTCACATAATCTAAAGGGATGGTAAGTACTGACCAGTAAAACATTGTCTTTGCCAGAAATACTGTTTTTTTCTGGAAGAGTAATATGATTATTCTTCTATTTAGCTTTCTTTTCCAAGGTAGAATTTGAAAAGGAAATGCCTGACCTGCTAATTGATGGGTCTGATCCATTATTTTAATGTAGTCACACCAGGATGCATTTGAATTGTTTGTTGATGTGTCTAGCCCACAACCCCACATCATGAAAGCGTTTCCAATGTTGTTTGCCTTTCAGGGGATTTTAAACCTAAATTGTAAGTGAAGGCTTTATAGGCATAGGTTGTCATTATTAGGGTGGACCCTACACACAGAGTGACACAGTAAAATCTTCAGAAGGCTCTTTTATTTTGGCAGCATGCTGTCTTCTATACAGTCTTTACAAACCTCAAAGGCAACTTCTAATTGATTAATGGCTTTCTTGTTAATTATTCTAGTGGTTGGTAAAAGGTATTTTACTTGTCCATCAAATCTCTCTATTCTCAGATTGTTTACATCTTTTCTTTACTGATTCTCATGGGACAAATCCCTTGTTGTTAGAGGTGCACTTATTTTTCACCCTCATGGAAGGAAATCCATGCTCTCTTTCTTGCTGCAAAAAAAACCCCTGTCTGAAATTAAAGTAAATGAATGATACAGGATCAGAGAATTTGATTTATTTCAATGTGGTGTTTCGTACCTCAGGGAGGAAAAAAAGAAACAGCAATTCTTTCCTTAAAAAGTAGTTTCTGCTTGAAAATGAGGTTTGAAAATGAGGTTTGAACTTTATGTTGAAGATGTGATATCTCAGAAGAAGTTAGATATCCATGACTTTGTAGTTTCCCAGGAGTTACAGCACAAGAATAAACCTTCATTCCTGTAGCCTGTCTCTCTCTTCATAGGTGGCAGGGTGAAGCTGGTGGGGGTTCAGAGTTTCAGTCCAGTTTTTGTTAAGGCTTTTGGATCTTTCAGGCAGAGCAAGTGTGATCTGTGGGTGACAGCAGCAGTGTGGTCGTTTTGAGGAGCAATGAAAACACCTGATGGCCCAAGTTGGGTAAAGACTGTGTGGTCTGTGTGAGGACAGGAGATGGACAAATCTTCAGACTTGAATTCCTCTTTATTTTTCTGAATCTGTAGTTGTCAGTGTCTGTGATCTGCCCTGCAGTGCCATGAAGGAGTCAGGTCAGAAGGAATCAAAGCAAACAGCTGAAGCCTTGCATTTAAAATCCTGTGGCACCTTCCTGGATGAGGCTGGCTTGCTGGTGAGCAGGCAAGTCAGAATTGGGTGAATTAAAGGCAACTGCTTCTTTACTTGCTGTGGAAGTAGTGGGTGTAAACTTGGGGCATTCTCAGATGGGGAATTAAGGTACTGGGATGTTAAAAGCAGGATGTGGATTACCCCCTAAATGTACCCTACCAGCCTAAATATTGTATATTGGGATGGAACTGCAGGAAAGAGGTGCTCTGGCATTTGTACACCATGTCTGATTCACAGAGAATCTTTTCCCGTGTCTCCAGCACGGGGGTGGAACCTAGAAAGGAAAGTAAAATTATGTTCAAATGCCTTGGGCATCGTTATCGGCCAGTGCAGCTTCTAAACTGTGTTTTAGGAAACAAATTATAGCAAAATTAAGATGGTTTATAATCCTTTGACTTTCCCCTCCCAAGAGCCCCCCTCTCCCAAGGATTGCTGGCAGTGGCTCTCTGCTCAGAGACAGGAAAGCAGAGTTTCAGCAGGTAAATCAGTGTTTGCAGCAAATCTTGGACTCCTTGCATTAATCCTAAACTCCTGCTCTCCCAGCACACTGCCAGCATCTCATCCATCCAGGGAAACCATTACTGTGGACTTGAGAGTGTAATAGAGATTCCAAAGAAGTGAAGGGCTTTAGCTCAATAACCTGCATTTGATCACATTCTGGCCCTCATGCAGCTCTCTGGGGTGCTATGATAATACAAGTAATGGAAAGTTGCATATTCAGCTGGGTATATAGTTTTCCTCTCCAGCATAAGGAAAAAGGATGAATATCCATTCCAGGGGACGTTTTTGGAACAGGACTGTGATTGATATCTTAGCCAAAAAGATTTAAAACTCTTACAAAACCACTTTATAATTGCCTCAAAATGCTGGTACTGAGTGGCAGCAATTTTAATAATTTAAAGATTAAAATAAGAATATTATAATTTAATGAAGTCTCTTTGTATGCCTGTGGTGTATGGGGTTTCAGGCATATCATGGGTTTTTAAAAGTCACATAGAAAAGGAACATAGTTTAAAAACTTAATAATAATTTTAAAAATGTTGAAAATGGGTAGTTCAGTAAACTGCTTCCTGTATTTCCTAGAAACCTTTTCCTGTTGGAGTACATGAAATCCACAAAACTCCCAGGAACCAAGTAAAGGCTTTTTTTAGGCTGTTGTAGAAAATCATGGATTAATGGATAGAATTAAGTGAGCTTCGTAGGAGTCTGGAAACCTGCTGAGCTAACTGAAAAAAAAATCAAACAATATTTTAAATAAACTAAGTTCCCTGGTAGAAAGGGAATTTATCTGTTCAGAGCATCTGTGGCTGCCCCTGGATCCCTGGCAGTGTCCAAGGCCAGGTTGAACACTGAGGCTTGGAGCAGCCTGGGACAGTGGAATGCGTCCCTGCCCATGGCAGGGGGTGGAACAAGATGATTTTTAAGGTCCTTTCCAACTCAAACCATTCTGTGTTTCTATGATTTTCATGTGTTCACATCTCTTGTTTTTGAGAATGAGTAAATGTATTACAGAATGATGTGAGGTCAGTGTTTGTTGTCAGGGTTTTTGTTTGTTTTGTTTTGTTTTTCTTCTCTGAGCACTCTCTCAGGAAATTTTAAGTTTGTTGCTGTGGGTGACATCTCTCCCACCCCAATATAAATGCACTGTGCACCAGCAGAGGGAAACAGTCATGGTACATAATTTATACTCCTCATTGCCACATCCCTGTTCAATTAGTAATGAGCTTTATGATAGTCTGGTCCACTGGGATTCATCAAAATCACCTTAAAACGGACTTGAGTTATATTTCTGTACTTTGACAGCTTTTTTTATCACATCCCAAAGATTTTATAGCACCACCTCATTGTTCTATGCAACAAGGGACAGACCTAATTCAAGTTTCCAGGGTTTGTTTCCTGACCAAGCACTCTCAGCTGCTGCCCTCCTGAGTTATCTGTTGCCCTCATGTTTGTACACAGGTTTTTTACACTATAAAGGAAAGTAACTGTTGGTACCTGGTTTAATGTAGATCAAGTCCCTGAATGTACCAGTTAGTAGAAAGAGGATTGGATCTTTCACTAGGTCTGTATATGAATATACTTGTTACGTGTATATAAAAATAAAACTTGCAAAGCCAGGGTAAGAACTAGCTCAGTGTGTGCATCAGCAATATTTTGGAATTCTCCCAAAATTCAATAAGGCAAAAATCTAAGTTTGTAATAACTGGTGGAGGTACTTACAAGTTACTGATTCTGGATTATTGGTGCTTCATATCAAAACAGTAACTGCAAGTTTGGGCAAGTCAAGTGGAGCTTGTTAAATGAGATGAACTCTGCTTGTTTCTGTGTTTCACATTATCACCTTCTTACCTGTGAAACTCTGTCAGTTTGCCAGGACTGAAAGTCAGGTTCTATTTCATAATTGCCCTGTTTAATTAGTACCAGCATGTTAGTGCACTGACTTTATCTAAGATAATAAATCATACAATTGACACTTTCAATATTGTAAAGTGTGGAATTGAATCATGGAGGATTGGTCCAACAGGATATAAATTCTTTTATTCGCTGCTGAATCTTTTAATGTTGATTGCTAAAGCTGGAGAGGTTTAATTAAAAGTGTGGGTTTTTGGAAATACTAACATAGATTCTAAAACCAGACTTCACAAGGGAATTGGTACATGGATGCACTGTTGACCTGGATGATACCAAGAGATTATTTATGTGCTTAAGATGCACAGGGAGGGGCAGCCTGGTCTAGTGGAAGGTGATCCTACCCATGGGAGGGTGTTGGAACTGGATGAGCTTTAAGGTCCCTTCCAACCCAAACCATTCCAGGATTCTGTGACTGGTTTGGAAAATACAGTGTAGTAAATTTAACTCAAGTTTAATAGCACTGCTATAGACTAATGAGTGAAATGTGTGAGTCTAGGACTACCCTGGGCACTGTAAGCTTTTTTAATACTTTTCTACTCTACCGAACTGGAGGAATCCTAACTGAAGTGAAATGATAGTTCTTGAAATTTGAGTTTATTTCACTGCTGCTCTGAACATAAAAACAAGGAATGTGCTGTTCTAGATTGTCCCTCACACGTAGCTGGAGGAGGATAAAATTATCAGACAGGAGGAATTAGGATTTTGATATGTGATGAAATAAAGAAAATGGGATGTAATTTAATATTACAGAGTGCAAGGTCATGCATCTCAGGACTGATTAGTTTTTTTGGTTTAAGATTTGAAATCAGTTGGAAGTGACAAGAGGTTGTTTGAGCATGAAAACCAGGAGACTGAGCTGAGTCTGAGATGTGCTTCTGCAGAGAGAATGTCTTCCTGTAAGGCAAGATGGCAAACCAGGAATGTGTTTTATAGATCCAAAATGATTTTATCTGGGGTATTCTGGAAGGTGATTCCATCTGGACAGCACAGGAACTCCTTCAGAGGAGAGATGAACTCAGCACATCAAAGATGCAAAGAAGGGTTATAAGGAGATTTGGCATAATTGAGAATTTTTGCCATGGGGAGACAGGAGCGTGCAGCTTCCTTAATCCAGCAAAACAGAGCCTGGGAGGTGCAGTGAAGGGAAGCTTGGAATGCCCCAGCCCCTCCAGGTTGGAAAAAGAATGAATTGAGCTGTGAGGATCCACCAGTGTCATCACAGGACTCCTAGCTCCAAAGAATGAATAACAGAGATGTGCAGGGACAGGGGGCAATGGTTGGAACCTGCCTGAGCACCACCCTCACTGTGTGCTTTGGATGCTTTGGATGCTTTGCTTTGGATGGGATTTCTTCAGTGTGGGAACCTCACCCAAGAACAATCAAACTTTTGCCACAGTGAAGCCACGGTTTCACAAACTGCTGGTGCACAAAATTGGCATCCAGACTCCTTCAGAATAAAATGATTTTCTTGTCCTCAATAGCAATAAGCAGTGTTTCACTTCTGTCCTCACCACGGTGTCTTCCAGCCACCCCAAGAAAACTTTGGTGATGTGGGCAAGAAGATAATATTCTGTGTCATTGGTAATTTTTCTCTTGAGGACACCTCATTATTGCCCCGATCATTCAGTGTAGGTTAGAAAAACAAAACCAGATCATTTAGCTGAGGATCTGCTAATAACTGTTGTAATTTTGACTCGAGGCACCCAGCCTGTGCTGTCACCACGAGTTCAGTGTTCCCAGGGGCTGCTGTCAGCGCTGGGGAAGGAGGTCACTTTTTAATAGCTCAGGTTTTCATTTCCTTCTTTGCAGCTCCTTCTTTGGCTCAGTTCAGCCATCGAATTCCATGTTTGTGAGAGCTCCTCCATCACAGGAGTGTTGTGGCAATTAGCTCTGGATAGGTGAGAAATCTCCCAGCACAGCTGGCTCTGAGCTCTGGTGCTTGTGTGAGGAAACCTGATTTACACAACTCTGGTATAATCTTTATGTCTCAAACCAATCCCCTCAGTTGGATTGCTTTTAGTGTGTGTGCTAATAAAATTATATCTGCTGGTTAAATAATTTTTTTTAATTTTTTTTTTAATCCATATTAATTGTAGTCTCCGTTCTGGGAAATTCTATTAGGTTTTGCCACAGATGAGTGTTTTCAGATAAACAACATCTTTATGCCAGCTGGGACTTCATCATCAAGTTTATCTTAATTATCTAATCTTAAAATAGTCTTAAACTGCTAGAAAGGCTGCAGTACACTCAAGTATTACAATTATTTCCTCCCTCTGAGACACTGCTTTAGAATTTAAAAAAAGCCCCAAACAAACAAACAAAACAAAGCTGATATTGATAGTCTGGTGAGAAGTCTGTCTTGTATGAAGTGCAGAATGTGATGGAAAGCAGTTGTGCCTCCTGGGTACAGCCATTTCCATGGAAAAACAATATCCTGCAGTCCCTGTCTCATCCCTGGGGTGTTGGCTCAGCACATGGCAGATGCTCTCTCTGCAGGGTCACTGTCCCATGCCAGTGCCTGGCACCAGGGCAAAACCACCCCTGTCCCCTCTGCTTCCAGCTGACAGCCAGATGGCAGGGCGTGGCAAAGGTGGGGAAGTTATCCTGGGAGTTTCCAAATTCCACAAGTGCACAGAGATTCTGAATGTTTGAGTATCAGGGAAGCTTGTCCATGAAATCACAGAATATCCTGAGCTGGGAGGGACCCACAGGATCCCCCAGGGCAGCTCCTGTCCCTGCACAGACACCCCAACAACCCCACCCTGGGCATCCCTGGCAGCGCTGTCCAAACGCTCCTGGAGCTCTGGCAGCCTCGGGGCTGGGACCATTCCCTGGGGAGCCTGGGCACTGCCAGCACCACCTGCAAGGTGGGAAGGTGTTCAAGGCTGGGAGTGTTTTGAGGAAGATTCAGTGTGTGCTTACCTTGTTCATGAGTAGGTTACCTGGCAGGTTACCTGGAAACACTCCCTAACCTAAACCCTAACCCTAAACCCTAACCCATTATCCCTAACCCAAACCCTAACCCTGGCAGGTATCTGACCTGATCCAGCTGTTCTGCTTAATTATCTAATCTTAAAATAGTCTTAAACTGCTAGAAAGGCTGCAGTACAGTCAAGTACCACATTTATTTTAGAATTATTTCCTCCCTGTGAGATTGGGCTTTTTTTTTTTTTTTTAAATTCTAAAGCACTAACAAACAAGTTTTAAGGTTTTAAGCTGACTGTGTGGAGTTCCCAGTTGTCTTTCCCTTTACCAGTCACAAATATGTGCTGGTGAGGGGATGGTGAGAGGACTCTGGGGTAAAAGAAGGTGGTTTGGTGCCATAATTGTTACCATAGGCTACAAAGTGCATAGATAACAAAAGGAGATGCCTGATTAGCTTGTTTTATTATTATCTTACTTTAGCCTTTCAGGTACAAGCCTTAGCACACTGAATAAAGATCGACAGAGAGGCCATAGAACAAAACCAAAGAAAGTTGTAGGACTGTGGAATGGTTTGGGTTGAAAGGGACCTTAAAGAGGAGGACCAGGGACACCTTGACTGTCCCAGGCTGCTCCAAACCCTGTCCAACCTGGCCTTGGACACTGCCAGGGATCCAGGGGCAGCCACAGCTTCTCTGGGCACCCTGTGCCAGGGCCTCTGGCCATCTGAGTAAAGGATTTCCTCTTAAATTCTGATCTGAATCTCTCCTCTTTTATTTTAAAAATGTGCTTTCAAACATTCCTTCACTCCATCTCTCTCACATTTTTGGCTGCAATGCCTAATGTGCAGTTAGCTCAAGTATCAGTCTAATTGCACTCTGCTTATAATTGGATAAGTATATTTAATACCAATTCAGTTGATCAGAAACTGAATCTAATTTCTGAATGACTTAATGTCATGATCATAATCTTTTGAAGAATCATATATTTAATAAATCAGATTCTCACACAGCCATCTTAAAATTTAAATGACTTGTATAAAAATGGACAATGAATCTATTAGAAATTTTATACTTACTTAGCTGTGGAGCTGAAATCTTGAGGAGGACACTTATTAAAAATCTTTGCTTCTGAGTAGCTGCACTTTCACCTGAGGCTCTGGGAATGCATTACATTTTAATGGAGTTTCCTGGGCTGTTAAATACTGTATGCAGCTATACTCACAAATACCCTTTCATCTACTGAAATCAAGTGGAAAGGTGCTTTACAGGGCTTGGTAAGGATGTGGATAAAGCAATCTTGCACACAGTGTTTTTCTCATTTCTGGAGATGGCATCATTCAATTTTGAAGTGTAAAGAGAAGTCTTTAAAGCAAAGACAATTATCTTCTTAAATTGCTGGTAAGACCTTATTTCCAGATGTAAATATCCAGTAAATGAGCTTTTTGTGCATCTGAATTGCACTCACAAACTTTGAGAATTTCAGTGTAAGAAGAGCAATAACGTTTGTCTGCAGTATTACCCAAAGTGTGGGGTTTTACACAGGTTTTACAAAACCCTCTGAGATTCCTGAAAGGAAATATTGATGTCAGTGAAACAGCTTTGAAGTCTGTTTCAAATTTAGGTGTTTAGAATCTGCCCTTGCTGGGCCATCTCTGCTGCACATCCATCCCACCTGCAACACCAGGGGCTGCTGAGGTTGGGATAAAACCCTCGGAGTACAGGGTTCACATGTCCCAATGGACCAGGGATTAAAAGCAGACTGAAACCATGGTTGATATGACAGAAAAAAAGGGCTTCTTATTCCAGGCTGGTCATTCAGTATCCTGAGAAGTGATTGCATTTAGATTCTTTCACCCTGTGCCTTTCAAGTCTTAGAAAGAAATGTTTTAAGGATTTAATGCTTCTCGGCAGAGTTCAGGCTTGATGCTGCTTAAAAGGAATAAGAGCTGTGGAGTTCAGAAAATCTGTCTTGAAAAATATTTTCCCTTGGAAATGTGTTGTTCTAAGTTTCAGCCTTAAACTGGAGGTTATCTGTAGCAAAGACAAGAATAAGGCCTTAGATGATGGAATAGGAATATTTTTCTCTATGCTCATTACCCACCTGGTTTTGTAAAACAGGGATAGTACTGCCTGGAACTGTTCCAAAGTGAAAATAAGATGTTGAAATTTCATCCATTTTAAAGTTTGGAATTCCTCTGAAATCAAGAACCTCAGCAGATACTGAGCTGTTCACATCCTGTTATTAACAAATCATTTTTCCCCCCATCAGTGGATGGAGGCTGGAGTGGCTGATGGGCAAGTTTTGGGGCCACCTGTGACTTGTCACTGGCTGCAGGTGGCCAGGGATGTGACAGGGTAACACCCAGGGGGATGAGAGAGGCTGTGATGGCCCCTCAACGAAATCTGAGCTGTCTGCAGAGATAACTGCGCTCATGCCGGAGTTACTCTGGATTTTTTCCTCATTGCCATGCTGTCCCTCATTAAGACAGGGTTTGGAATGCTGCAGGTCTGCTCAATGCACATTCTGGGTCAGGGACTGTGAGAGGAAGATCCATGGCTGTAATTAGAGAGGCACTTTGCACATATGCTTGTGTAGTAGTAGGAAATTTGGTTAAACAGAAGAGGAGCTCTGTATATTTTCAAGAACTCACAAGCGCTCTTAGGCAGAGACCTTTTTATTCTTGGCACGTATTTACTCTGTGTTTTGCTCTTTGGGCAATGAATTTACACAGAGGAGGCTGGAGGGTAAAAGCAAGGAAATCTTTTTTTTCTTACATTGTTTCCAGTGTGCTACAGAGGACAGAGGGGCTTCCAGGGCTTGGTGTTTGCCCCACTGCACTGGGATTCTGATTCCTGGTATTGCAGTGCACTGGGACATCAGGGGAGAAAATGTGTATTAAAAATGCAGAGGCAGAATAAACCAACTAAAGAAGCAATGAAAAGTCAGGTAACAAATTACTAAAATTCGAATCTGTAGCTGACTGTCAGTGCCTCAACCATCAGTCAACTGATGGAACTTTACCAGAGCTCTTACAGGGTCCAGGATCTGCCCTCCTGTTCCCAGTCTGACCCCAGGGCACGTGGAAGCAGAGCAGCTGGAGAGCCACTGTCACTACTGGGGCTGACTTGCTCCTGACACACTGAATGAAGATCATGGTTTGACTGAAAACAATTTAAAATACATGTCTTTAAATATCCTTGACATTGCACTTCAACTGTAATTTGAGACTGTCAGCAACAAGTTAAAAGGAAGAGATAACCTTGATGTGAGAGATGTATAAAGCTGGAGCTATAGGAATTGTTAGAACTCAATAAAAGTTATTTATACAGCCATTCTCTGGGAGTAGCTTCCAATAACAAAGTTATTAAATTTAGCATGATATACCAGTGGCAAGACTCATTGCAAGTTATTACCATTGTGTTATCAGCCAATTAGATTTTATTTGCTGATACTCAATAACAGGTGATAGCCATCATTTTATCTAAATCTGATATTTAACCAGGGTGGAGTGGAGCTAACACTTGTCAAGCACGGTAGCTCAAATATCAAGGAGTTTTTGGAGTCCTGCACACTGCTGGATCTTTAATTGCACGTGTTCAGAAGCAATTTAAGCAAAACATCAGTATTGTTCATCAAGAATCAACTCTCTTGGTTAGAATCTTTTCCAGGAAAACATTTAAACTAATAGTTCTTTTTGGAACTGTTTAGAATACAGATAGGATGTGTTTGTGTGCACATGGACATTTATGCCTTCATGAAGACTGTGAGTAGTTTTCTCTGAGTGCAAAAGTGAGATGCATTTTGGAAGTTCAGCACTGACTTAATTTACTTCCCTTGGCCTCATTTGGGAAGTTAATGGAACGATTGTAAAAATGCCAGTCCAATAAAACCCTAAATTCTTCTCTGAAAAGGATATGTCTGTCCTAGTTACATTTGATTGCACACAGATTGTGTTTAATTTTGTTCTGTGTTTGGTGGTGTGGCAAGAAACCAGACTTCCTACCCTTATTTGAGCTAATCCTTGTGTTTTCTGACCATGAACTTCCAGTGAAACATCTCCATTGGAAGGAGATCTTCCTCCAGAACAGGAGCCTGAACAGCAGAACAGGGAAAGGAGAAAGATTGGAGGTTCTGTTGGAATTCCTGCAATGGTGTGTGTTGAGACAATATTTTATTCATCACCAAAGATAATGTGAGTCAGTCAATGGCTGCTTCTTGCTTAAAGTTCAAACTCATTAATTTGAAGTTTGTATAAAAGCTTGTTGAGAAAGAGAGGCTTGCTAATGGAATATAAAATAAGTGAGAAACAGCTACTTCCAGACAGGTTGTAGAGTGAAATAAGGATGTAATTGAAGTGTGCAGCTTGAACAGGTATCCATGTGACAGATAAAATGCTGAAATGAAGCAAGTCAATAGAGAGCTCTGACTGATCAACGCTCCAGTGTAGCAGCTGAGGTAGAATTTAGTGGAAACGCACTATAAATACAATCCTGGACAAGCCTGTTAAGATCCACTGAATAATCAGCCCTAAGAATTTTCAGATACTGGAAGAAAAGAAAAGCAATGTTCCCCCTTTTCTTTAAGAAACAATGAACACCCACGAATAGCTTTTACTGACAAATATAACTAAGCACATCTTCAACAATCATGGCTAACAATTTAAGGTGAATTTTTGGAATACAAAAGAGGATTATTTTAGGGGGAAAAGAAATTGTCCTGTGACTTAAGAAATGGATTGAAGCAAAGTAAGGCTTTAAAAAAATATTTAGTCTACAATTATAGCAGCAAGTGTGTGCTACAAATCTGTGTTTTTAAAAAGAAATCTTTATTTTGTCATACCACGACTAAAGCAGGAGTCTGCTTCAATGGTGGAAAGCCATTAAATTTATAGATTGAAAGATCATTAGTTAGAATCTTGAGAAAAGTTGGTGGGGAATGCCTGTGGAATAATCTTTTATGGGTATGATAACCTGTGTTAATTTTACAAGTTTCATTTCCTTGGGACAGGCAAGCCTGAAAATTCTTAGCATAAATCTTGGTGTGTTGCAGCAGACTGGAATTAACTGAACTTGAAAAGTCGGGGCTCTTTGAAAAGGTGCAGGGTATTAACTGACTTTTTTGATAGCTTGAAAAAAATAATTCAATCAGATTAGAGGTATGTACAGATCTCCAATATTAACTTATGTTTAAAGCAATAAAATGTTAATATTGAGCTATTGGAACAGTGACAGCTCAGCTGTCAGTAGCAAAAATGTATTCCTGGTATTAAATAAAGGACGTACATTTTTGCAAGGCAAGTTAGATGAGTCATCCTTGATTTGGACATATAAATTGAAACAAATGACATTTAGTGTTAGTTTTAGTCGTGGGACACTTCAAAGTGATTTCACTGATCCGTGGTGGATTATGAGGTACAGGATTAGTAATGAGTGTTTGAGCTGGTCTGGGCCTCGATGATGAGACACGGAGGGAAAATTCGGCAACGAGAAACCTGTAATGATGAATTTAAGGAAAAGAACTCAGCTTAAACTGACAGGTTCAGGGAATGGAGCTTAAACACTCATTCCATGCATGTCAGCATCCACGATGCTTGCTCTTCTCCCTGGGATTAGGAACAGAATTCATAAACTCTGTCGGGCTCTGCTGCACATTTGGGACCATCACTTCCTGCCGGGAAATGCTGGGTGGAAAACTTGTTATTACTGGGAGGGCACTTGAGGTGTTCCACCTGACAAAGCTTCACCTGTCTGTTCCTGGTGATGTTCCTCATGGACACCACACATGATCCCTTAGGGGAAGCAAGATTTTGATTGTAGCAAGGTTCCTATGCAAGAAACCTCCAAATACTGATTTTATCCCTGCATGGGGGATGTGTGTGCACAGAAATTGTGCTCAGAGCTGCTTCAAAACACGTGGGAATAGATATGTAACACTGAACCTGCAAAGACAGCAAGGTCACAGCGTGTGTAATTGGAAAAAGACCTACAAAATATATAAATATATGTTGATTGTATGAGTATCTTTCTTAATAGATTGATAGCATGGAATCACAATTCCAGTTTTGAACCAAGAAGAGCTTTTCTAAACTGCATTCAGGATTTTCAAGAATTACGTTGATTTGGGAAAAACAAAACAAAACAAAACAAAAAAAACCCAACCCAAACCAAACCAAAACAAAACAAAAAACCAAACCAAAACAAAACCCCAAGCCCCAAACCCCTTTACATATGTATCGTAATTCTAAAGAAAAATAATTTTCATTGCTGTTTTTAAAAATAAAGACAAGCTTTCTGTATGCTTCCCCTGTAATCTGGGTTGCCAGGGCACAGAACATGCAAAAATAATGAAATTTAGTCAAAGCTAACAAGAATGCTTCAAGCCTTGGCCAGGCAACTGTTGCTGGTATCTCAGAGAACTAGTACCTTCCAGAGCACTGATAAAACTGTCTGTGCTTATGTGTAAATTTAGCAAGAGTGTGTCAAGAGCGAGATGGCAAGGCAAGAAGCAGAACTGTCCTGTGGTGGGGGAATCACTTGTCCACCGTGGGGACTGACACAGCAGAAGCCTGTAGGAGAAGGGAGTACAGGTGACCCTGCCCCTGATAAGTAACAGCTGTGTTAATTACCCAAAACAGCCTCACCCCAATGAGTAACAGCTACAGCCAGTAAAGATAGGCATGATAAAAGGGAGTGGTTAGCTGGTGAGGGGAATCCTGAGGAAGAAGGATCCTGGGGAGAGAGAATCCTTGCTGTGAGATCAGTCTGGG
>VZSR01001238.1:11112621-11130826 GCA_013398615.1 Brachypodius melanocephalos | reverse complement strand
CACCATTCTAAACCTCCATCTAAATGGTGGGTGTTTTGAGATGATATTTTCAGGCACAAATGAGTTCTGAGTGTGGCCATCCTGTGTCCCAGAGAGCTGTTGAGGGTGTGCAGTGCATCACCTCCCCTGGATGCACGGGAGAAACCACAGCAGAATTTCTGTCTTTCCTCTTGCAGCAGAGATAAGGGATGGGGGACTCTTCCCACACCTAAATGAGTGGTGTTCCTTTGTTCCAGGAACTGTAGGAGTCTCTGAGCTTCTCACTGGGAGAACAGAAGGGTCATCATCATTAGTGTTGCTCTGTGAAATACTCATTTAGCAGGCGAACATCGAGACGTATCCAGGAATTCCAGATGGCCAAATTCCACTTGGGCTGCACTGAACTGAGGGAAGTTTTATGGGAGCCTAATAGGCCAAATGCTTTCCTGTGTCACCTTTCTCTTTTAGTGAGTGGCACCGTGGAGTTACAGCAGGAATGGATAATTAGCAAACAGCTTTCCTTCTGGAAGGTGATAACCCACACTGGGTGGGCAGGATCCTTTAATTCTCTTCAGGAGATGAGAGATGTGAAGCTACTGCTGACCTCTAGAAAGGCCAGAGACCCTCTGTACATAGGTCAGGCATTTGTCTCTTCTCCCTGCAGGCCAGAATGATGCCAGCAGGAGTTAGACTCAACATTTGTAAACTCAAAAGGCGAGGCACTAAAATTAACATTTCCCCGTGTCTGAGTGTATTAATTCTTGCTTACAAGAAAATACAAAAATAAACTTGTTAAAGGAATAAATTAAAATTCATCTGTGTATATGATGAATCATGATCTAGTTTTGTCTGAGAGGGAGAAAAAAAAAATTTGGCTCAGCTGCCTGTAGATTTTTTTTTTTCTCCAAAAATATTTTATGCAGGGGAAATTACTAAGAATGAATCAAATGTTTCTCCCCACTCTTTCACTTCTATACAAGTAAATAGATTAGTCTGTGGCTTGTTAATGATCTACATGTAATTTCTCAGCTGCTAAGGCCTAAAGAGAAAGGGATCTCTGGAAAATTTCCCCAATGTGTTTTTATTTTGCAGCCTCCTGTCGGCGTTTTGGGATTCTTTCTTGTCGTTGTAAATAATTCTTCCCCATTTCCAAAATCCCATCGCTGTTAGATGCTAACCTGAGTTTTTTGGGATTGATTGCAGGTTTATTTTAGTGGGTGTGCATGCCAGTGTTGAGGTTTCCAGGAAAGTGCACAGTTTTGTCCTATTTATGAGTGCAGCTTTGGGAGGACTGTAACCTTGCAAGCAACAAGAGGGATTTTTTTTTTTTTTCTACTTACAGCCTTCAATTGCTCTGTTTTACTCTCTCCATCCCCTGTAACTCATTCTGTGATGGCTGCTCACAGCCCAGCACCAGCATTTAGGTGTCTCTCAGAGGAATGTGTTGTCACTTGTCTGTTTTTTCTCTCTCATATTAGGTCTGGGTGGTCAGTAATTAAATCCTGCCTTTATATGTAGAAAATCTTGTTTTTTTCAGCATTGAAGACCGTGAGCAGTTCCACGCAGAATTGATTTCATACAGGTAGCAATTTAAACCCATTAGTTTTAAGAGTGCTTCTTACCAAA
Organism: Brachypodius melanocephalos; assembly: GCA_013398615.1. Classification (NCBI taxonomy): domain Eukaryota; kingdom Metazoa; phylum Chordata; class Aves; order Passeriformes; family Pycnonotidae; genus Brachypodius; species Brachypodius melanocephalos. Next base: position 11,129,221 of record VZSR01001238.1, on the reverse strand, counting down.
TATTTGCTCTGTCTCGTGCTCCTGTGCTCTAACACCCAGTAAAACCTTTCCTTTGGGATGGGGTGTACTGGGTTTGGATGAAATAGAAACAGTGGGGGACTGTTTGACCTAAGTCCGTGGGGAAATTGCAGACCTTTAAATGAGGTATATCACACTTATCTAGCTAAGTACTTGCTTTTATTCAATGAGGTAAAAAGTTGATTTAATTAAGGACATTTGCCTCTCTAGAAGACTTCTGCTGAGAGGAAGTTACATCCCAGTTTTTAATTCTATGTCATCCTCATTGTAAAGGTGAGAGAGAATTTCTCCTCATGTGCTGTTGTCAGAGGTCAGCAGAACCATCCTTCCACTTAGAGGGAGCTGCTGTTTTGGAACTGAAATCAAGCTTAGCAAGGATGTGCAGCCCTCAGTCAGCTCACAGGGCTGAAAGAAAGGATATCAAAGATCAGAACGGCTTCCAGGAAGTGTTTTAATAACCCTGAAGGGATTGCTGTCTGCTGGGAGCACACGTAGTTCCTGCACCTTGATGTGTTAAGTGGTGCATTTGAACTGGTGTCAGTCCCTCTCTGACCCTTTCCTGCCAGAGCTTCCCAAACAGAGCTGTTTGTGAGTGTCAGGACCTTTCCATTATCACCATTACTGGGATCATGCCACCTCTAAAGCACTGCCACAGCATCACTCAGCATCACCCTGCGAGGAAGGACAAGCAAGCTGCTCTTCTACTCCTTTCTCCTGCATGGTTTCAGCACTGAAACATTATTTTTTCTCAGCACCTCTTGGCTCTAGGAGGAGCTGATGCCTCTCAGCATCTAAACACAGCATGTATTTTTAATAATGTGTTATTCTGAGCTCTGCTAGGACATGCTGTCCAGATACCAACATGTTAAAACTGGTTTTTGTTTGAGGGCTAAGTTAGGGAATTTTATAGCCACACCAGTGGAAAAAATACTTCTCATGAACAGCTTCAAAAATCTTCAGGTGTTGGGAAATAGAAGAATGAGAGGTTTCTTCCAAGTAGATGAAATTTAATATAAAATTCTATTGAAATAAATGTGGTTGCAGGAGTAAACAAGGTGCATAGGTAGAATGAGGGATGGAGGAGGTCTTTCTGACAAAAATACTAAAACTGATAAATGTGAGGTTAGCGGGTATTAAGGAAGAGGCAAAGCAGTGAGTAAATAGGAGCAGAAGTTTTAGGAGGAAGAGATAAATTCTAGTGCTTTTGAAGGAACTGACAGGATTAGGGAATATTGCAGGTCTAGTGAGGGCTGAGATTTGTAACAACATTTGAAGAGTGAATTTTTGAGTAGACAGAATTTTGTTGGGTTTTTTTTTTCCTCCCCTCAAACTGTGAACCTGTTCTGCATTGGGTATTTTTTTTTTTTCTGAGAGGTTTGTGAACAGACTAGAGGTCTAACAGGAAAGAAGTTCCAAAAGAAGAGTGACCTGAGAACCTGCGTGGGGCAGGTGGCCGGAGTCAAGACAGACCAGATTTGAAAGAGGGAAGGAGAAGGCCATGAATGAGCAGATAAATACTGACAGATAAGGATTTACAAAAGGAAATGTTGAAATCAGAGGCAAAATAACTCCTCAGCATCATCCAAGAAAGCAACTGAGGCGTTGAGTAGGGATTCAAGGCAGAGGGTGGGCAAAATCCAGGAAAGGTAGGAAATGCCATTCAGGTTGTTGCTCAGCCCCATAGGAGCCTTGGTAGCTCTGAGTGAATTTTCAGCTTTTTGGAGTTGTTTAACATAGATTCAGTGGAATTCTCCTGAAATCCCTTAAATTCAGTGGGAGCTGGGTGTAAGCTCTTAGAGGGACTCTCTGCTGCAGTGCACTGTCTGGCTAATGCACTTTTTTTTTTTTTTTTTTCCCAGTTGTCTCTTTTGCCCAGTGAACTCTCTCCTTTCATCTTTCTTACTTTTTTTCTGTAGTTTTCTTACTTCTCTCACCAACCATCACACCACTTAACAGACTCCCAGCACCTGAGTACAAAGCTGTGGAAGTATATCCAAGATTGCAGTGTTAGGAATTATTTAACTGCTGCAGTTTCTTTACCACAAGCCCTATTCAGTGTATAGTGAGCCAACTGTAAGTCTTTCTGCCAGCTTCAAAATAAACAGGATGGAGACTCATAACGAGCAGATTTTCAGATGCTTTGCTATTTAATTAGAAGGATACAGATTGTTTGATGGAATGATAATAACTACCTCTGATCACTGGTCCCAGTGAGAACTGTTGCTATTGAGAATTTGTGGGGGAAAGAGAGTTCATTTTTCATGCTTAGGAAATATTAGCATTTGCCATTTGCCAGTATCAGATATTTAGTGCGTGTAATTTGGCACATGAAAAATGCTGGCTTTTAAATCTCTTTTCCAAAAGTCATTCATATATGTACAAAAGCAAGTTGATAGCAACAATATTAATATATCCTCATGGGGGAAAAAAAAAACAACAATGTGAGCTTCTCCTGCATAGGCAATCCAGCCTCCTCTGTGTCATTCACCTCCTTCAGAAGGGACTGGAAACTGTTGTGCTTGTGTTCCTTTGAGATGTAAAGTTGTTATATTACAAATTATCGCTTGTTTTCAGTATTGACTAGATAAATAAATGCAATTATGTTTATCAATGTTGAAAATTAAGCAACAGAAAGCAATTGTGTGTGTTTGAGGAGCTTTTCAAATGAAAAGCTGTATTCACTGAATTCTCCTCGGCTCTTTTTTCTCCCTGACATGTTTCATGATGTGAGCTCTCAATTGAATGAACAGCTGCAGTAAAAATGGCACCAGCCAAGTCACAGGGAATTCACAGGAAATTGAGATGTTTCAGGCTTCAACACAAGCATTTGGGCCCTCATTTACCTTCAGAAATGCTTGGGTTTTCCTTAATAAAATGCCTAGGAACATAGAAAGGTGTCAAGCCCTTCGGGTAAACCTCATATGGGTAGAAGAAAGACACTTTGCTGGGTGGGTTTATCTTTCTAATGGTGAAAAAAGCTTTTCCTTCTGGTCTTCTACCTTGGATTTAGTGCAGTGCATGCACGAGGGATGAAGGAAATAGTGTTGTTCAGGAGGATGCAGTAAGGGAAGCAGAGGAAGAGACCCTCATCGCGGCTCAGGTGTCCAAGAACTTGCTTGATTCATCTCATTCTCCTAAAACAAGATCATCCTTCACGCTGAAGATGCGAACCCATCCCTCAGACCTTTGGAAATGCCACCCATTTCCTTGTAGGGATGCTGGCAGAGTCAGGATGTTTTGTCCCAGCTTCCCACCCAGCCCTGGCGCACACAGCCAGGAAAGCACCGACCTGGAGGCAGCAAGGGGCCTGCTGTCTTCAGAGCCAAGAAACAGCAGAGCTGTTTCTGATTAATCTTAAATGCTTCAGAACAAATGTTTTATGTCCTCAAAGTTTATGCAGCGCTTCCAATTTTTAATTTACTTCTGCGCCACTCTCCTTTAGCAGCCGAGTTAGTAAAGCTTTAAGCAGCGTGCTGAACCCTGTCATGGGATAAATGTTCCTGATGCCTCCTCACGAGCCAGCCTGCCCCATAAACTCACCATTCATGGAAACATAAACCCGCCAAAATCTTCCCTTCCCTCCATCCCTCTTGTTTTCCATGTATATGAGACTTCTTTTGTATTTATTTTTTCCTGCAGTACCATCTTCAGCTTATAATCTCCTCTAGTTATGGTAGAGAAGATCAAGCTGTGAAGAAATTTGGCAATAAACCCCCCAAATCACCTTCTCCATCAACTCCAGCCTAATAGGAGATAATCAAAGTATTAAAAAACAAACAAACTATGAGCTAAATTAACTTCTTGCTATATTTGTTGCAGTCTAGGGTGAGTGAGTGAAGATGTGCCATGGATATTGCTGTGCTTTCTCACGGCCACTTTTACTACTCCATCTGTCCACAGCAGAAGAATCTCTTTCCCCGATTCAGTTTTATAGGTTTGAGTTGTTTAGCAGTACAGTTATGGGAATATTCAAAGGGGGAATCATAACCAGAGAAAAGTGCTTTAGCTTAGTTCTCATTAGCTGGTCATCCAGAACAGATTGCCTAGGATGGACTTCTGGAGCGTGTCTGATTGCTGCAGCACGGTGACCTGGTGGGGAGAGGTTTTATCAGCTTGTTTGTCAGCTGTGACAAGTGACCTCACAGCTTGGTGTGCACTGAATGAGCTCTAGAAACTACGGTTTCAATCTAGGATCTCATTTCCATGTCCTCCTTTGAACTTAATTTGCTGTTGTGTATTTGTTTGGTTTGGATTTGGCATCTGGCATCGCTGATCTGAACTGAACCTCCACCACCCAGCCATAAACATTTGTTGTTCTTCAGTCCAGCTATCTAGCCCAAAAACTCCTGCTCTCTACATTTTTCTTTCTGTTTCCTCATGCTCTAAGCCTTTCTTCTGATGTAACATTCATGTTCCCAATCCTGCTATTTCTAGGAACAAGGTTTTACTCTTTTGCTCAGAAGTGTTTTTGTATAGCAACAAACCAAGAAGCTTTCAAGCCTCACTACTGCAGCTCTTATTAAAGCATCCAGGCTAGGCTGGACAGGGCTTGGAGCAGCCTGGTCTGGTGGAAGGTGTCCCTGTCCATGGCAGGGGGTGGGATGGGATGGGCTTTCAAGTCCCTTCCAACTCAGCCCACCCTGTGATTCCCTGACTTCTGCGTGTCTTGATGCTCAAGACTTTGTGTCCATTTCCTTTCCTCCTTTGTTCCCTTCTCTGGCTTCATCCCTCAGGATCTGCCACTGGCAGCCTCAAGCCCAGGGAGAGACACATCTGTAAAACTCTCTCCTTCAGCTCTCCAGGAAAACAGCACAAACACACTCCTGCAGCTGAGCTGAATTGGTACAGAAAGCATTTCCCAGCCTTGTAGCCTTCGAGTGAGAAACAGGATTTCAAAAGCTAATTTGCTTGTTTTCATAGCATGATCTTAATTCTACAAGGGAGGGAAGACAATCTAATCTAATTTAATTTTGCTCTTTGAGGAGAAGGGAGATCACTTGGCCAGCTGCTGCTCTGAGCAAACACGGAGTGTGCAGTGTACAAGATAAGCTTTGAACTTTATCAAGTCTCTGGGCAGTATATGCTAATGTGTGCTGTTGGGAGAGTTCTGAAACTTTCGGCTCTGATTGTATTAATTAGTTTGCTGCTCCAAATGAGCCGTATCTCACTGTAAAATAAGGAGCTGTTGCACATCAGGCTTTCCCCGTCCCTGATGCTTTAGTGTTTGGGCAGAGTGGACTGTGATTTCAGAATCAGGCCAAGCCCATGTCCTCACAGTACTGCTGCTGTTTTGATTTGTTTCTGAAACTTTGGGCATAATCTATTCAAGCTGTTCATTTATTACAAGAGGGAAAAGCATGGTCTCCAATCCTGTGGTTGAAGGGGAAGACTTTTCCTCCTCAAACATTTTATCTTTTCAAACCTGAGGTAAGGAAGCATCTCAGAGCTTCTGTGGTCATACTGACAGTGACAAACTCCTTCAAAAAACAAATCCACTGCGATTTAGGGCCTGAAGGTTCTTAAAGTCAGTTCTGTGTCTGAGGTGGATTTGTTGCATTCTTAAACCTGTAGTTTCTAGATGAGGTAAATTTACCAACATGCTTAGATGTGTTTTCATGTCTATCACTTTTACAACAGCCTGATACCTTCCACCAGCTGGCAGTGCCCCAGACCCTCCAAACCTTCCACTGACTGCACATTGTCACCTCTGCCTCCATCCCTGCTCTGCATTCCTGATTCCTTGGGGAGGCTGACCTGGAACAGAGACTGGACAGAGCTAAAGATAAAGGAGATATTGATTGAAAGGTCTTTAGGGCACACCTTGGGCAAGACAGGGCCTGACCAGGGCTACACCAAAGGTGGACTAAGAATGGTCACAAAATGGACAACTGGTCACGAGGTCTCACATTTTTATGACTTTTGGTCTATTTGCATATTGATGTTTAATTGTCCCATTCCAGCTCCAGGCTGTCAGGTCCCATCCTTCTTGTTCCTCCCTTCAGCCACCCTTGGTTGTGCTGTTGGGCTGAAAGTTGTCCTTGGTGTGCAGCAGGAAAAGGATTTGTTTTGTGTCTGTGCTGTGTGCAGAGCTGAGTGACCCTGACTGTGAGCTCAGAGCTGCACCCCTGGGCAGCACAGAATGTGAAAAACATGAAAGATAAAACTCAAGGCATCATTCCCAGAATGAGATCTGACTTCCTGTGAAATCCACAGGGTTGTCTCACAAGGTGCAGAGTGTGTGTTTTACACATGTACAGTAATAGAAAAGTCATATACATGCTTTGGAAAAAAATTGGAGTTTTGTTGTGGTTATTGTCGTAGATCTTCTGGCTGCTGAGCTCATCAAGGTAATTAGCAGTGTGCCCTGCCTCTGTCATGCAGTATTGTCCCAGGCTGTTTGACAGAGCCATCCCTGTCTTCAGGAAGATAAAGGGTTAAGTTTCAGGGCTTTGTGCTGCATTTCTTGGTGGAACTGCAGAAGTCCATGACTGTTCCAAGAGAAATCAGGGGTTCACTGCTTGGGAGACTTTACTGCAGCCTGGATAACCTGAGAACCAACAGCCTGGGAGGTGACATAGACTGACACAGAACCCCAAAACTGCTCACCCAACCTGTCTCACTCCCTGCATTCCAGAGGTTCTCCTGTCAGCATGCTCATTTTGACAGATTTGCAGTCTGTCAGTACAAAAAGCTTCACTTTCTCTTCATTATGTCATCGTAAAGATGATGTAATTGCCTCATACGTGTGGTTTAAATGAAATTACTGACTTTTTAATTGGTTTTTTGTGAGCAAGCAGGGGTCCAGCCTACAGCTTCACAGCTAGGCTGGCCTGTTGCTAAACTTGATACACCAAATAAATGCCTGCAGGTTGTACATTGTGCTGGGATCCCTCAGCCATCTCTCCAAGCAAAGAGATCGAAACATTTGGCTAAAATCTCGGTTTTGGCTCAAAAATAAGTGTGAACTGTTCAGAAATGCTCATTTGGATCCAGGCACTGCTCTGTGAGAGCCTTTCCAGCACAAGTAATACACTGGGAATTATTTCTTATTCTATCAGCTATCTCTTTTGATTTCTTCTTCCCTTTGTCTGAGGAAGACTTAAGAAGTAGCTGAATCACCAGCATCCTTCTTGTGAAAACAGGGAGTTCATACCTTCCGTATTAAGGTTAAAACTTCATCTTGAGTCCTTCATAAACACTTCACTCAGTCTCCATATTCTTGTGGAAAAAAAAGAAAATACTGACATTTCTATCTGAAATTAACTCTTTGCTCAAATTGCAGCCAGCCCAATGGTTTTTCCTTACTACTTTTAATTAAAGGAATGTGACCAACAGTATGGTTTTTAGGCAGCCTAAAGCTGTCTGCCTGCCTTTAGATTTCTTTTTTTTTTAGCTCATGAGATAGCAGACTTAATACTCCCACCTGCTTTTCCTGAATACTTTTTCATTATTCCAAGAGCAAAGGCAATAAGCATTATCTCACTCAATGATAGTTATATTTAAAGGTTTCTTAAACTGAGGCCAGATTAAAAAAAAAAATCTGAGCAGCATAAACTGGGGCTGTGAATATACAGTGCAGCAGCGTGGCCAGAATTCAGTGGGTTGTGGCAAATTTTCTACAAGCACAAAATCTATTCTATGTATTTGATGTGTGTATTCACATAATTCTACTTGAACTTAAGGAAATTGATAAAATCTGTCAGAGTTCAGGTTGGACAGGGCTTGGAGGAACCTGGGGCAGTGGAAGGTGAATAGAATGAGGTGGTCTTTAGGGTCCCCTCCAACCCAAACCATCCCAGGATTCTATAAACATTAAAGTCCATTCCATATTCTGTTTAGCAGGGGGTTTTGGGTAGTAACTGAAGCATTTTCACTGCTTTGTAGATATTTATTCCTAGAGACTGGTTGACTGTGCAGGTGTCTCCTTGTTAGAGTGGAGGGATGGAGCTCTCCCTCTCTGTCCCTGTCTCTGCCAGGTGCTTGGAGCAAGGCTGAGAACCTTGTCCAGGTGGATTTCTGCAGTGGGATGGGCCTGTCAAATCTCTGCCCAATTTGCTATTAAATGAGGGGTTTTTTTTCATTACCTCATCCTCCAGCCTGTGTTCCAAACACCAACCTGCATTTTCCCCTTGCTTATTTACATCCCTGTAACTAATAACATTTTCACAAACCAATTACGCTCTCACCAACTGATTATGCTTTTACAAATACGTGCATAATCTTTTATTGTCTCTGATTGAAGGTTTGCTGCAAAGGCTCCATTATCCAGGCCAGTGTAACAATTTCTGTTGGGTTTGTGGTGCTTGGCTGGGATTATTGAGGCAGTCCCACAGTGCTACACCAGCATCCAGGTGAAATCAGGAAATCCCTGCACACAAATAATAACTTCTGCAATGCTTTCATGTCAGCAGAGCTACAGCTGTGCTAAGAGAGGGCAAGCGCTCAGGTGCAGAGGTGAAAGCTGAAGGTTTGGATAACATCTTTACTAATTAGTTCAGGCATGTAAGATAATTCTGCTAATTTTTGATTAGTTAAAAGTAAGTGGAGGATGGTGCAGAAGGGAAGGAAATTATTTCAGCTTCAGTTAACACACAGTAAACTACCTTTTCCAGCCTTTCCACTGCAGACTTGAGAATATTAACAGTTCAGAGTACTTAGCTCTAAAAATCTCATAATGAACATTAGAATTATTTTTATTTCAGGATACTGGTCTAACTGCAGCAGCAGTTCAATCAACCTTACAGTAGTGCAATCTTATTGAATTTCTGCCAGGAATGTAAATGAGAAGCCATTCTCCTTTAAAAGCTTCAGCTAATATAATTAATTGCATTCATTTTCAAGGTGATGTCTTGCTTGTTTGGGCAAGTGAGCAGTAGGGGATTTTAAAAAAAAAATGGAAATTTCATCAGTGATTACAAAAGAGATAGTGATTTACTAATTGCCATTCACCTTTTCCTGGCAGTTGGGATCTCTTACCAATCACTGGGAGCTGTTGTGTGGTGAGAGATTAGGATAAATCCACTGTGAGGAACTCCTGAGTGGTGAATTTGTTTCTCCTGTGCCTTGTAGCAAGTGCAGCCACTTGCCCTGTGACCCCCGTGCTTCAGGTTAAAATGTGTTCCAGCAGAGAGAACTGTGCTTGGGAACAATCCTCCTCTGCAGGGTGCTGTGGGCCTTGCTGGTGGCTGTGTGTCGTGTTTTCAGCTCCAGAAATGTAAAATAAAGAGTGATTGACATCAGTTCACAGAGGTGCCAGGGGATGCTGTAGGTGCTGCCCATTTCCTCCCACAAATGGCATGGCCACAGCTGGATTTCCCAGGCTGGTGTGGGTGTTGGATATCCAGCTCTCCTGCTGGGATCGCTCCTGCTCCCTTCATTTCCTGGCTGCTGTGCAGTTTCAGTGTGCAGGGACCTGGAGCAATGCATGAGCTGCTCACAGGTGTGGAGAAGCAGATGCTTGTGTTGAAATCCACGATTATAGTGGTGTGCATCTAAGGAAACGTTGCTCTTATATGAATATAAATACAGCTGGATCTCCCCTGCCCCAGTCCAAGGCTGGGAAACTGGCTTGGATTTTACCAGGAAAGAATTAAAAAGGAAAAGCTTCAGAGTCGGAGAACCCTGAGAACAGACATGATACCACATTCAGGAAACTTTTAAAAGCTATTTTAGCTTTGATGCAAAATATATTTATACTCCTGACAGTTATCCTTCTTACTCTTCCATTTAAATGTCAGATATTTCATCACTACAGGAAACCCCCAGTGATATGGCTGAGTAGTATCAGGGAACCTCCTGCACAAGGAAAGAGCAGGAGAGTTTCATTTGAATCCCACCTGTGGGAGGGAGGGCAGGAGCCATCAGCACAGGCTGTGCCAGTGCCCAGGGGTTCACAGGCTCTGTGATTCCCAGTTCTGGACATCAGGATGGCAGGGGACACTCCAGCAATTTCTTTATTTCTGGGGAAAGGAAACCAGACCAAAGGGAAGCCATGGGATGCTCCAACAAATCCTCTGTTTCTGAAGAAGAACTGGAGGAACCTTGAGTAAAGGTCCAGAGCTGTCAGGGGTGCCCAAATACATTTCTCTCTTGACAGAAACAGGGCATCTGTGACCAGCTATTTAACCACAGTTTTAACTCTCCTCCTCTGCTCTTAATTTGCAATAGCAATTTAGACAGATTAAAAAAAAATCAATTAGAATTTAGGAAGGTTTTTTTCCCATCTCTTTTGCTATTATTGATATGTTTTGCTAAAAGCAGGATTAGAGCTCATTCCAGCCCAAAGGCTGGGACAGTGTAAGGTTTGGGAGTTGCAGATAAATGGGATTTTGTGTGTTAGGTGACTGCAGAATCAGAGCAGTGGTTCCTGCAGCCTCCCTTGCCTGCACTCTGCTCCATCCTTGCTGGCACAGTGCAGATAACTCATTAAATCAATCCCTGTAATGAGATCTGCTTGACTCTGTTTAATTTTGTGGAAAAGTGTATTGAATGTGGATGGAATCAAGGAAATGCCTTCTCAGCCAAGTGTCTGGGCTGTGCTGGGCTTCCTTGGGGCATTTCCAGGTTTCACCTGCCCATGGAAAAGGTGCCAGCTTTGACCCCAGTGAATTGGCAGATCCAAATCCATCACCCCTGCTGCTGCCAGCAGATTCCCAGTTCCAGGGCTTGAACAAACCACAGGAGGAGCCTCCAAAAACCATCAGCAGATAAACAGAAAGTATCAGAAGCTGAATAAACACTGAAGGGTTGGACAGCCTCGTGAAAAAGATCACAAACAATGTTTGCTGCTTCACTGAGGCTTAAATCATTCCCCTGTAGCCAGATCTATTTGGAAATGCATAAATAAATACTTTGTACTGCAAGGATGATTGCTTCTCTAGGAAAAACAAGTTGACAGTTGTTTTGGGGTTTTATTCCTAAAAGACTTTTTTTCTGGGCAAAATCAATGCAGAAGAGCAGACAAACCTGGAAGTAACAAAAGTAACAAGGTTTTTAGGTTTGCCTCTGCTAGGGTTGTAAATATAATATCATCCTGTGACATTTCCTTTTGGTTTTGCAGTTATCCTGGAGTACTTTGCAAGGTGGTTCTGGTGTAAGTTTGCTTTGTTTATTCCTGGTTCATCTGCTCCTCTTCCTGAGGGTAAAGTGGGGCAGGAAGGAGTGAGATGGAGATCTCCTGCTGCTGCTGGTGGAGGATCCCTGTCCCTGCAGTTACAGGCTTGTGCATCGCCCATGCAGCCTTAAATCGTGGCACAAACCTTAAAATACCTAAAAGACACTCATTAAACTCTGAATTCAGCATTTAGTCCTTTCCACCCCAGCAGGTGCTGCTGGCATTCAAAGCCCCTGGGCCCAGTTGAGTTAACTGTGGTGGCCATCACCCAGTTGTTGTTCTTTCCTGCCTAAAATGAGATGTCTCCCCTGGAAATAACACAAGGCTGGGATGCAGGTGGCACAGCTTTCAAATGTTAGCCAGACAGCAGTTATCCTGAGTTACTCACTCATTTGCAATATCCCCAGGTTTTGGAGTTGGAGTTTTTCTTTTTAAAGCAGTAATGGCTGCTGTTTGATATTTAAAGGCTGGTTTGCTTTGAGCTGGTTGCTAAAGTGATGGGCTGTCCTCATCTATGGGAAAGGCAGTGGGATGGTCCCAGTGGCACAAGAGGGACAGGAGGAACCTGGCTGGTTCTCACCCCTGGAATGGTCCAGAACAGAAGAGAGACTCTGACCTGTTCCCACTCAGAAAATCAACACTATTTCCATTTAAATGCTTCATGTGCCATACACCACATTTCTTTTGTTTTGGAGCCTTTTAAAAACATTGCTTTTAAAGCTATAATTAAGAATACAAACCAAGGCACGAGACTCTCCAACAACTGATTGCATTTCAAGTTACTTAGCCTGAAGATGGTTTGTGGAGCCTCTTTGCTCTGGAAATGCCCATCAGAAAGCTTTGGTCCCTCTCCCTCCTCCAGACAGGAGACACAGCTCTCCAAGTAGATGTGAAGATGCAGAACAACCTTATTTTCATTTTATAGGATTTTAAAAAACAAAATAACTTTGGCTCAATTAGAAGAGCAATGTGGATTTTTAAAATGTGAATCCTGATTTCTGAGATTTAAAAATCAGGTGATATTGTGTAATTTCTCTGCAACAAAGGAAATCATCTCATCTGGAAAGGGGAAATGTAGAAGAACTATGCTGCCTCCACAGAGTCATTCTGCCTTCTGTGGTTGCTCTTTGTTCAGTGGACTGCAAAGTGAAAAAGAAGTGGTCAGGATTGTTTCAGTTCAATACCTTCAGGAAGATTTTTTTTTCCAGTCTGTAAAACACAGGGATACTTCTGCATCCCTTCTGATTTGTAAACTCAGTTTATGTTTCATGCCCTGGCACAAGCCTTAAGAACCCAGTTGGACTGAGTAGTCAGTGGAAATAAAAAGTGGATTATTTCTTGTGTAGAAGTGATAAAAGAATAATGAGTGTAATCCAAAGTAGGAGAAGGAATTGCATCATCCTCTGGAATTAAGATTGGTGTTTGTACGCATTAAATAAACTAAGGAGAAATATTTATGGAGGAGGAATCTATCAAAGACCTGAAATCCATGTTTGAGCTGGGCCTAAGTACATATTTTATCCCCTTAAGAGCTTGTAAATTGTCAAAATAAAAACTTCAAGAACTGGCTTGTGGAATTTCTTACAGGAATGAGTGGGAAGTCTGTAGCAAGATGTTAAAAATATAAACTTCAGGTTTTGTATAAAGGTTGTTTATAATCAAAGGAATAATAAAAAAATAGAATTTGCTCTAGCCCAGGGGTTAAGACAACCTTTGGTTTGGGAGTTGTAGGAAAACATAAGGCAGTGAAGCTGTAAAAACTGAAAAGAAGGGGAATATAAATAATCATACAGTTAAAAGGAAAACAAAACAAAACAAAACAAACAAGGCAGCAAGAGAAAAAAGGGTTATAAAGAATAGGGCTGATGCCTGCTATTCACAGTTCAGCAGCATTAAATGCTCAATAAAAAGCAAATTCTGGCCTGGGTGAGCAGGGAGAAGTGCAGCTGTGTGGTCAGGGCTGCTGGGGTGAGCAGAGCTGCCCTGGCAGGGAAGGGTGGTACCAGAGAGAGCAGGGCACAGCCAGGGCCAGGCTGGGGTGACCTGGGGTTCTGGGGGTGTAAAAGTACCGAGGGAGGTTTGAAAAACTGGAGTTTAACAGCCTTTGGTAAAATAGAGGGGGCTGATTGGTTGGTAAAATGTTCTGCTGGGGATAAAAGGGGATAAATGTCTGAGCTGGTGGGACATGTAAGGGCAAGGCGTTGAGAACTGGTGTGAGAAAGGGATTTATTGCACTTGATCATGATTCCTCAGAATAAAGAGAAATACACCAGGGGCTTTCAGGGAGCAGAGTGGGATAAGTGCTCCAAGGAGTTTTAAAACTCTGGCTAAGCCATAACTCGGTGTGAGGAGGAAAATGAAGCAGCTTTCCACCAGGCTCTCTTTGCAAGAGGGTTGTGCACATCCAAACTCTTTGCATGTTGTTGGAATAGTGCTGGAGAGTGGAATGATTGAGTTCATGTGGCTGCTGGGATCAGTGCTGAAAATCCAGGCTGAGGAGTGAAAGAAGAGGGGAGAGAGCCTCTGAAAGCTGGGCATTGCTGTGATTTAGCTGTTAAAATGGACCTTCCCCCAAAGTGTTTGCCACTTCTACAGCTGTAACATTCTTCTGTCTTTTATTTCAGTATACATGGCATCATCTGTGGTACTGCTGTGGTTTTCTAGTCCCTTTTATCTCTTGAATTGGCTGCTTTAATTATACATTAATCGTGCATTTAGACTGCAGTCATAGTCAAAACAATGTGTTCGTACATTCTGTATTTTCTAAACGTGACATTTGGCCAGGCTCTGTGTTTTTCCAGTGGACAACTATTTAATGGATTTTCCCTGCTAGTTTTAAGAGACATTCTGTTTATTGACTTGTCTAGATGCTTATTGTTTATATGTCAAATTTTTCAACACTTCACTTGTACTGATGATGTTTTTCTGGCTGTGAAGAGGATGCTTTGTCCTGAAGGAATGATTGTTGTTTGTCTTGGTGAATAAGAGTTAACATAAGTATCTTCATAAACAGTAAATACAACAAAGCCATAAATATTGATTCTTTTATTAAAGAAATATATATTTTTTTACTCTGTTTCCAGACTAGTTCTTGCAGGCAAAAAGCAAATATTTAAGCATTATTTTTGTTCATGAGACTGTAAGCTTTCCCAGAAGGTGGGCTTCAGGTTCCTGGGTTGATTTTGACAACTGTACACAAAGATGCAATTACTGCAAAGTAAAATTCTCTGGTAATATTTGAGAGCAGAGAAAAACCAGCCCTGTCTCTGACCCTGTTCTTTGGATGCTGGTAATGGGAATATTTTTCCATCTCTTTGTCCTGCCTCATCCATGTATGCCTGGATATCTTTGCAATTCCCATGAAATGTCTCCAGTGGCAACATTTCTCATAGGAAGTTGACTTCACTTTGAGAAAACATTGTCCATTATCCAACATTTTGTTCATTGGATTCGTTGTATCTCCTTGGAAGACTGTGAAGACTGTTCTACTGTAGGAACAGAAACAAATTTCCTATCTCAGGTGGTCGTATTCTTAATGATGCTTACAGAGGTGAGGGATGGCTGCTGTTGCCTGGAGCTGTGGTGTTAAAAGAGAAGTTTGGAGAAGTTTTTGTCTTTCAGTGTGTTTCCACCTGGCCTCCCAAAGTGTGTTGTGAGGAGTAAGCTGCAGCCTGGTCCCCTGCAGCCCTTGGTACCGTGGGCTGTTTCCTCTTCCAGTAAGGAATCCCCTTAGGAGAGGTGAAGATGGTCACTCAGAAACTCTTGGTCACCAGTAAAGAGCTGGCTTGGGTGGGCTTTGGTGGAATCCAGGGTGATTTGTGAGCCTTGGAGATATTTTTAAGGAAGGAGATGGGTTGTTCACTGTCTCAGTACAATCGTAGCACAAACTTTGCCCCATCTCTCTGCCATTTGAGGTTTACCCCTTAGGACGAGATCTTGAATCCCATTAACTGAGGAATTATTCTTGGGAAACATCAAAGATCTGTGCTCATTTTATTTCTGTAAATAACAAAATCACCATTGTCTCCTTATGCCCACCTAAATGTACCTTTGTGGGCTTTTCTGTTTGGTTTTTGGGGTGTTTGGTTTGGCATTTCTCTTTCCCATTCCCACATGGTGGTTTCAGCACATCTCTTACCTCTCTCAGCTTCCTTGGAGCTTGGCCACTTTGCAGCAGTTGAGGATTTCATTTTTTTTCTTGAAGGTCTCTCTATCAGCTGCAGTTGTTTTCCCAGAGGGGGTGGGAAATATCTGTTTTAATTCTGCAACCTGTCCTTCTCATTCATGGTGCTTTTCAAAAGCCATAATATCTTAGCACGTTCTAAATGTCGCAGAGGATTTGAATAACTTCTACTTCAACATATGGTGTGGATCAGCTGTGAATTCCACTGCAAACACCAGGAGCAGAAAGCAAACTGCAAACTGCAGGAGGGAGGCAGGGCAGAAAGCAAATTAGGTGGGAAACAATGAAAACTTTGGAATTAATGGAACAATGAGATAAATCACTACACTCATTTTAAATATTTGGACAAAATAATATGCTTGAAATTCAAGGAGAAATTACTGGCTCGTCTTGTCTATGCCCACATTTATTGAATATTTTCTGTAATGTCCTTGTAAAAAACAGTTATTTGTCCACATTTGATGTAATTTTAAGTATTGGCAGAAATGAAGACTTGCAATTTAAAAGCAATTGTCTTTATTAATTAAGATCCAGAGATGAGCCAGGTTGAACTCACTTGTGGTCAGACAAGGTCTGTAGATGACTAGTGAAGGAAGGAGCATTTCCTTTCATGGCCCCAGAAAACCCTGTGAAACAAATTATTTATCAAGACAACCAAGGTCAGAGGGTGACCTGCTACTTAATGGTGCTTTGTGGAATTTTTTTTTCTTTTTCTTGCATTTATTTCCAGTTGATGAAGTGCTGCATTATGCATCAGTGTACAGTGAGTGTATATATATAAATGTTGTGTGTATATATAGTCTTTGTACACTCATGAATAAAATATACATGTGTACATATATATATGTATATATAGGCATTTTCTGCTGAGGAAGGCTGGAACAGGCAGGATTATATTAATGAATTTCCATGTAGGTTGTTCTGAATTCCACTTTTCCTGTTGACTCTTTCCGTGGCAGTGTGGGACTCCAGCCTCCCTCAAGTGACCTGGTGTAATTGAATCTCCAGAATCTCCAGAATCTCCAGTGGCACTCTGAAGGGTGCAGCTGCACATTCCCAGTCTGCCCCATGGCTGGATGCCTTTCCAGAGCTGGGAGGAGGCTGTTTTAAACACAATTTTCTGTATCTCAAAATATGAAAAAAGCAGCTGGAGTGCCCTGGAATATCATTGAGACAACTTGTGGAGGTAACTTGTAGGAGGTGAATGCTTCTCCACTTCTAGCTTAACTCTTAGAATCACTGAATGGTTTGGGTTGGGAGAGACCTTAAAGATCATCCCATTCCAC
>VZSR01001238.1:11091537-11112521 GCA_013398615.1 Brachypodius melanocephalos | reverse complement strand
CTTTCTTCTTTGCAGCATGTTCTGCATTCATATGTGAGAGACAAAGCTCATTTTATTGTGCCACCTGGCCTCTGTCACCTCATGTTTGGTGGAAAACCACTGTCCCACTGAGGGCTCTTTTATCTCATTGTGTGTTTCTGGTGCTGTGAGTCATGGAGAAGAGGGAATTGTTACATTCCAGTGAAAATGGTTCCATTTAACTTGTGGCTCTTCCTTCCCCTCTGGACTGTTCACTTGTTTGGTTTTGCACAAAGGGCAGAAACACTCTGGGCAGTTTGTCTGAATCACCCCAGGCTTTGGCTTCAGCCCATCGGAGCAGACCCAGAGGATTTCAGGGGCTGAAATCCTCTGACAGCAGCAGGAGTTGGGTCTTTAGAGGGTCACAGCTCATCCCATGCAGGTACAATACATTTTACTTCACTTAATCTGGACTTTTCTCCATTGAACTGATCTAAGATGCTGTTGAGAGTGTTAGCTGGGGGTGGGTCTCGCTTTATTGGTTATCCAAAACAGATAATTTAAAAAGCAAATTAAAGCTGAGTGAAAAGCTGCTGGAAAATGAAATGTAATAGGAGGCAGATATCACTATATGTTTTACAGAAATAGACCTGTCAGAGGTGTTTGTTTGTGACTTTACAGCTGAAATTGAATTTTCTAAACCATGTCAAAAACTAAAAAAAAATGACAAGACTTGAAGATGTAGATAAGCACAGAGCTTCTGTGTGGAAGCACAGAGAGGATGTGTGGTAATTGTAGGAATAAATCCCCTCATGTGAGTGACATACGTAGCTCTAAAAATCCCCTCACCAATGACACAGGGAACTCTAACAGCCTTGTCTTTTCCCTGTCCTCAGCTGTGTTGTCTGTCTGTGGCTGCACCACAGTCCTGGAGATTTGAACAGCTATTTAGAACTGTGTCAGAATTTAAAAAAACAACCAAACCAACTCGAGATCCCCACGTTTTGGAGCAGCAGCTGCAATACAGGCTGGCACTCATTTCCAAAGGGTTATTGTAGAAAACTTGGGTGTGTGTTTCCATGCCTGGGTGCCCTGTGTGAGCTGACAGCACAGATGATTTCCATGCCTGTGTGAGATGGTGGTGGTGATGGAGACACCTCAGTGCAGCCCTGGGGACAGTGAGGCACAGCTGGGTGTCCCAGCACAGAGCCAGGGGGTGATTTGTGAGCAGCTTTGTGTGGGGTTCCAGCTGGAGCCATGAGCTGTTCTGTGTTACTGCAGTGGTGTTGGGCACGTTCCTGTTCATACTCAGCGAGTTCAAAATCATCTCTTTTAACAGGGTAAAAAAGACTGGGAGAGCTGTTGGAGTCAGGACACTCGTGGCCCTTTGGGTGATGCTGTGGCTGTGTTGGTGCAAAAAGGTCAGAAGAGAATGAAAAGCTGAAGGAGCTCCTGAGAGGAGCACAGGGTTCAATAGTGCAATTGAGGCTCCAGCTGAAACATTCCTTAAAATGAGCTTGGAATTGGGAACTTAATTAAAGATTTGTTCTCAATGGCATTGAAAGCCACAGTTCCACTCCCCTGCCATGGGCAGGGACACCTTCCACTGTCCCAGGCTGCTCCAAGCCCCAGTGTCCAACCTGGCCAGGGATCCAGGGGCAGCCACAGCTTCTCTGGGCAGCCTGGGCCAGATTTTTTCTGTTTTCTTTGTATTTCAGACCCCCAATCCATTAAAAGGATTGGAGGTCTGAAATACAAAAAAAATTGAAAATTTCAATCTATTAAAAGACAAATACTTTTAAAGTGATTGACGCTGCATCTTCCAAACACAAAATATTAATAGGCAAAATAAAATGTTACTTTTATTAGAATTTTTTTTCCTAATTAAAACTCTTGCAAGGCTTTGCTTTTCCCATAGTATGTTGGGAATGTGTTGGTTGCAGTGTCTTGCTTCCCTGTGCATCCATCAGTGATTACAGGGTTTTTACAGATTGGTTCTATCACTACGAGCAGATTGATGTTTCTGTCTGCCACTGAAGAAAAAGGTTGGCTCAGCAGTTGGAAAATCAGTTGGTTTTTTTCTGTAAATACTTCCCCAGCCCCCAAAGCTGCTCAGTCCATTCAAAATCAGTGTCTGTGCTCCCTCTGGCACCCTCCTGACCCTGCTGAGGCTGATGGCTCTCATGGCTCTCTGAGGATGTTCATCTTATTCTCTTGATCAAGGACAAATAAAAATCAAATTGGACAGAGCAAGTGAGATATTGGGAAATCCATCACAATGTGAGTAGGCTTGGGGTTTTAGGAGTTGGGAAGCTGAGAAATCTGGGCAAGTGGCTATTACTGACAATTTCAGAGTCTGCCTGAAAAAAATGCATCTGATATTTGCTATTTGTTGTGGGAGCAGTTGTTCCTCACTTGTAAAAGGCTCCGTGATCCAATCCAGGAATAGAAGCAGTGCTTTTGTTGCTTGGAGGCACATGTTGTGATGAGCAGAGCTGAACAGTGAGTAACCCATCAGCTGAAAAATGCCACATACAGGATTTAGGCTATTACAGAGCCCAAACAATTTCCAAGGTGTCAAGCTGGGTTGGTGAATAATTCATAAATGAGAGAATTGTCCACGTTACCAGGTAAAGCTCTTGTACAGGGTTTTGCTGAGCCCTTTCTCATTGTGGTGACTTACGAGCTTGCGTAATGTTCTCTACACCCCCACAATAAACCTTTTTTTATTTCATTTATCTCATGGCTGGCTCAGGAATTCAATTGGCATCCCAACCCTTCTGCCAGAATTTCACAGACATGGCCCTCCTTGGCCTTTTATTCAACAGATGGGCTAAAAAAACCCCAAGTTTACACCAGGGTGGCCACTTCCATGAGTTCCCCAAGAGCCTGCTCCTGTTAGAGCAGAACCAGAAATGCAAAGCATGTGCTGGCACATTCCTTCCAGGGCTTTGTGGAGCAGCATGGCATGGAAAGCTGACCCTGCATGGAATGCTGCTGTGTTTGCAATGCTTTTACATTTTTTTTTCCTGTGGATTTTTTTTCCTTCTCCAAGAGAAGGAAAAGTGTGAGAATATCAGTGATTTATTCCTTTTGCCGAGCGTAGCATCACCCTTGCTGAGATTAAATCTTCCAGGGAGTTAGAGTTTCGTGTTTGTTTGGTTTTTGATGTTGTAGCAATAAGCAGAAAAAGCTCTGGCCTCAAGGGGTGAGGAAGGCAGCTGGCACATGAATGGCAGAAGCAGCTGAACCCCTGAGATGTCTGAATAATTTCCAGTGTATTATCACTTCCTTTTTCATTACTGCATTAGAGTTCATTAAAAGGATTGGTTCTTTGAACTGGCTGACACGGTGCTCACTGAAATATTTTGCCCAGCTCCCACCAGTGGCTTGCATGTTAATAAGTGAAGCTCAAAGTCTGACCCTTGGTTTTGAAATCCTCTGGTGGCACGTCAGGACTGGGGAATAGGCTTATAATTGGATTTTTAACAGATACGAGTGTGTTTTAAGCCCTTCTTGAACTCTGGGAGTAGAACTGATGGAATATGGCAGTAAATAGGGGAAAAGGCAAGTAAACACAGGATTTGGAGCATAGTGATCACCCTGCATCCCTTAATTTCTGAGGGAATCTCTGGGATGCTCTTCCACCAAGTGCAAATAAAGAAGATCAAACAGCTGCTGTAAATGATACTGGTGGCCAGTTCAAATGAAGATTCAAGTGAGACATAAAGCTATTCTGGTTTTTCCTTTCTTTTTTATTTCATTATTCAGCATAGAAAATCTATGTATAAATGTATGTATGCATGCTGTATGCATTCACAAGGTGTTATTTGTAGCACCTGAGTGCCTTGAGAGGAAAAAAAAAAGCCCCAGAGAAAATAAGAAATAAAATTTATGCGTTAAATTTATTGAGATTAGACAACATCAGCCTTGAAATGCCTTGTTATGAGTGGAGTAGGGCCTGGCAATTGTTATCCTAATGACTTATTCATTAAAGAGAAGAAAATCTATATGGAAAGAACAAGAGAAATCTGTGTTTCTTCACAAACATATGCATCAGCACAGACTCCAGAGGTGCTGTGAAAATGTGTACTCCTCCCTGTGCCCACCACAGGGGACTGGATTATGCTGCCACACTCTGTGGAGGGGTAATAGATTGGAGCAATGCTGACTTTGGAACACTAAGGACATGTGTCTCCATTAATTAGGGAGCACATCCTGTTGTGTTTGCCTCTATTCGTGCTGCTTGGACTCTTTGGGGAAGAAGGACGGATTCTTTTCCTTTCCCACTTTTTTTTTTGTATCTGCGTTTAAATTTGAGACATTTTAGGGCAGGAAGAGGCAACTCCCCAATGAAGCTGAGACACCAGGACAATAAAACATCAGGAATGTTTTGTACTGATTTAGGAAAGAAAGGCAGTTCTGAATTTGATGGTGTTGGAGATGGCCTTCAGATCCTTGGCTTATTTAAAATTAGTCCTAACAACAAATTCTCTGGTAGCACATCTCTGAGCAGTAGCAGCTCTGCTGTGATTCTCCGTAGCTGAAAAGAATTTCCTTTCCTTGTGGTTTTTCCCTGTATAATAAGCCTAAAACATCTTCAGTTTAAAGGTTTCAAGGTTGCTAACTAATTACCCAGACTGAGAAGGCTTTCTCTGGAAGGTGTTGTAATGCAATTGTTCAGTATAAGATTTCTCATATTATTTTATTTGAGAGCACAGCTGAATCTGAAGAGAAAATACCAGACTAATTAGTTGCTTATCAAGTAGGACCTGCCAATTTTTATATCCTTTATCTGAAGTAAAACCCACAGTTTCACGCTGTTGAAATATAAAACAATTGGACTAATTTCAGGTTGACCTTAATGTTCACTGTCTTTGCTTTGAAGGAAGAACCACTCCCCCAATATTTACATTTATTAGGAAAGGGATGATTTTTAAGGAGTCTCTGGGAGATTTGCAGGACGAGGCAGCAGCAGAACTGATTTTATGGATTAATCCTGTTTCAGCCATTGGAGCCACTCCTGAGAGGCTCAAAGCCAAAGCCAGCCTGTGGTTCTTTCTGTGGCCCTCTTGGCTGTGTAAATGGCATTTCACACCTTCTGTCTGGCTGTGATAAATGTGAGGAATTACTCCTTAGAACCCTGCCCTGGCTCTGGGAGCCTTGGCTCTGGTTCCACTGGGAGCTTGAGCAAGGGCGTGGTCCAAGCTGGGACAGCTGAGAAGTTCAGTGAAAAAAAATACGATAAAATTATTTATTCTTGTGATTTGTCCCTGTGTAATAAACCTAAAACTTCTCCAGTTGTGCTTTGTCAGTGTCATCAGCTTTCAGTGCTGCCACAGCGTTGGTCAGGATACTTTGAATTCCATGTGCGTGGTTTGAATGCTTGTGACAGTTTTGGTTTTTGGGAGGCGTTTTGCAAAGGAAAGATGAGTAGAGCAGGTGTTCCCCAGCTGCCCAGCAGCTCCCTGGAATTGGCTGTGCAGCCCTGAGCATCCCTGTGTGGAAATTCCCCTGGCACGCTGCTCCTGAGGCTGGGGAGCACCACGCTGAGGAGGGAACCCAGAGATTGTGGCTTGACCTACCTGCAGGACATCACAGACATCAAAGCAGTAATAACAACATCTCTGAGAGCTTGATGAGTAATTAAACACATTTCTAAGCAGTGCTTCACATTTTGACACATCCTGTCAGGCTGTGGATGTAAAACTGTGCAGTTGAGAATATGGAATTTTAAAATCATAGAAAGGCTTGGTTTGGAAGGGACCTTAAGGATCTTCTAGTTCCAAAAAAACCACCCCAAAGTCTACAAAATACTTCGGAACATGGTGCTATGTGGTGTTTTAGATGCCTTCTGATGCTTGATTTCTAGCACCACTGTGTATGAAAGAGACTCGTTCAGTAGTTTCCTAAATAACAAATGGTTAAAACAATCTTTTGCACTGAAGTGTAAGAAAAATATGTTAAAGAAAAAGAAGTGTTTTAAAGATCCAGAGAAATCCAGTGGGATTAAGGATATATTCTTTAGAAACACAGCTCTTAAAAAAACTGATAGGGAAGTGGTTGCATGCTGAGTCTGATTCTGGAAGCAGGAAGAAATTACACTCCAGTGTTCTTCCAAATTACTCCCCTTGACAGAGGCTTGTGAGTACAAAATAGAAAGTGAGCCAAATGGGGCAAATTATCTTAATTTTTGTTAATTCTTTTACGTGTTGTCACAATACACTGACTAAAAAAAACCCTTGAACTGTTTAAAACAGTGCAATAATAGATCCAATATTTTAGAAGAAAAATGGGATAGGATTCTTAAAGATGATTTTTTTTTAAAGAAAGGATTGCCTTTAGCATGTGGTACCTACAGCACTATGAAATCAAAATTTCATAAAGATATCTGTGTTGCAAGATTAAATCTAGGGCACGTTACCAGTTTGGGGTGGAATATGCTGAGCCTTTGCCTTACAAGGGTGAAATGTGTTTGTGTCTCAGGAAAGCACAAGCTGCAAGTGGTACGTGTTCCAAATGGAAAGGTGTGTTTCAAATGGACTGCCTGGAGATTTGGAAATTGGATTCTTTCTTTCCAGCATACCTAGGCAAATCTGCAGAGCAATTGCCAGGTGGCAGGACTGCTCGGGCTCAGTTCCTCTGGTGGCTCACATCGTGGGGCTCTGTGTTACAGAGCACTGAACAAATGGAGAGGAGCTTTGTTTTTCCACAGGAAATTTCTATTTGCATCCCAATCTGAAGAGTTTCATCTCAGGTACATTTCTTACTCAGCCACTGAAAATTGTGTTTGCAGAACTGGTTGGAGCAGAGCATTAAGCAGGACTATCATAAGATTTTTACTGTTTTTTTTTTTTGTTTTTAAACAAAGCGTTTGTTTTAATGTAGCATCTTCCTTATGCCTTAGAGTTGGGAAGGGAATAATTCTGTGTGTGGAGCAGCACTGAGCCCTTTGTGTGTGGTTAGAGAATCACCATCCTCTGAGTTATCACAGATCACTGACACAGTTAAGATGCCAAACTTGAAGCATCAGTGCATCTCAGTGCTTTATCAAATAACAAGAGGGGGCTGGCTGAATGTCCTGGCTTCTTTGGGACTTTTTGTTTGTTTGTTTGTTTGTTTTTTGTTTTTTGAGAAATGTTGGTAGCTTGAGAAATACTCAAGTTGTCCAGGATCTGATATCATTGCTCCTGAAAAATGGATTATCCTGGCAAAACACCTAGCTATCTGTATGTGCACTCCCATTTAAAGGGAAATATTCTGGGTTTCATGAGGTTACTCTTGTAACTGAGGTTCACTCAGTGAATTTATTATGGCACTGACCTTATGCAGGTTACCCTGATGGTGTGGCAGCACAACCTCCAAGGCAAAATCTGCTGTTGCCAACCTGTCGTGGCCAAGGAGGTTGGCATTAGATGAACCTTAAAGTTCTTTCCAAGCCAGCCTGTTCTGTGATTCTGTGATAAACATGGAGATCATTTCAGCAATTGTTTTTCAGGAGTATAAACTTTCTGATTCAGTCTTTTTTAGGGTTTAATCTGTGAGTGGAGTGTCATTCCAGCCCTGTGCATGGAGGATGTGTGCTGACCCTCCTCTGGTGCCCATGGAGTTACCACCAGGAGCAGCCAGTCTGGGGAAGGGTCCTCTGGAGTGGGAACTGTAAAAGAGCTGTCCCAGGTTTTTGCTGTTAACACTGCTGTGTTTTTACCTGCCTAATTTTTGGACTGTGTTGCAAGCTTAAGTAATGTTAATAAACAAGATTTTGTAATGATCTGTTTAATGTTGAACTATTGGAGGAAGAAATCTTATTCATTTATGCTTTTGGAGATGTTTTCTTATTTCTCCTGAGATTTTTTTTCACCACAGCTGTCTGTTTGAGTGCAGGCTGAAGGACAACAGAGGCCCTCAGTTTTCTTTTGGAGTTTCCTTCTTAAGCCAGGATGGTTTAGGTTAAAGCATCCTGCTGATCCCCGTGCTGTGTTCTGCACAGATCAGAAAAGAGTTCTGAACACTTACTGGACAAATACTTTGAAGATGTGGGGATGTGTCTGTAAAAGATAAAGTTACCAGTGTAGTTTTCTTGCATGGAAAAATCTGAGAGCTTTAATCACTCCAGGGAAATATCAGCAACTTGTAACTATGACATGTAGAGACACCCCATGTTTATCATGGGATATTGCTGTATTTTCTTACAAGCCAGGCATCTCTTTAGTGCTTGGTGTGGTATTTTGAAGACAAGTAGAAGAATAAGTGACACCAAGTGGCATTTCTAGTGGCAGGAGTACAGTGAATATCTGTCACACAGTGTATGATTTGGGTAAATCTAATGTACATCCTGAATTACAATATTGTTGTCAGTGGATTAAAAACTCTCATGTCCAGAAGCTGACAGGAATCTGGGGTGTGTGTTTGTGTGTCTGTATGTGAAGGATGGCATCCAAATTCTATCCCTTCAACCTTGACTTGGAATTTACAAGTGAAAAGCTGAATGGAAATCATCCTGGTTTGCCAGAACTATTTAAACTGGGTTCTAAAAATGAGGAGGATGTGGATGTTGGGAAAATCTCCATCCCCAAATCCATATCAGAACAATGGTGATGCTTGGAACTCTCTAGAACATAATTCTTCAGCAAGGGTAGAATTTGATATATTAAACTGGGAGGAGCAGGAATATCATCCTGGATTAGATTTGTGTAGTAGAGATTAATGGGAAAACTGAAAGCTTAACTGTGTGTGCATGCTTAGATGGTCAGGCTGTGTGCAGGAATTTGTGAGCTAACTCAGTGTAAATCCTACATAAATGGCTTGTTTGTTTGCAAGGCCGTGAGGAGTAATTATTTTTCAGGGATAGATAATCCTACTGAGAAAATGCTTGTTAATAATTTGGCACTGATGCTGATCATGCTGAGTTCGGGGGGAGGTTCATTTGTCTGGGTCATTTAGAGCAGGATCAGAGCCCCAGAGAACTGCTCAAGTGTATTTTAATTTGAATTCCTTCTACTCAAGGTGTTTACAACCTGTTTCAACTGCAAAGTGTTGGAATTGTAGGATAAGCCTTGCCTGTGGAAAAATCTCTGTTCCCCTTTGAAGTGCTGCCAGTACTGAAGCTGCATTCAGCTTCTGAAACATGACAGAAGTTTCTACTTTACCTCTTGGCCATCTGAAATGCTCCAGTCAAGCCTCAATGTTTTATATTGTTCCAAGATGTTTCATTTAGAAGTTTAGTTTTTATTCCTGTTTATGCCAGGAACATCTCCCGGTGTTCTTTGTCTGGTAATGAGCAAAATGTGTAATCCCCCCAAATGTTTTACACCTGCTTAAATTACAGCAATTTTGATAAACAGAATTAGTGAATTGAAAGTGTGTCAGAGCTGCTCTCTTACTGAAGTGAGTGCAGATCTTGCCATTGCTTGTTGCAGTGCAAGAATTAATGCAGTAATTAACTGTTCCGGTTTTGCGGTGGAAGAATGAGGATGAGTCTGTCCACAGGAAAGCTGTAGTGTGGATGTGGATGTGTTTCAAACCCAGAATCATGGTGGTTGGGTGGGTTTGGGTTGGAAGAGACCCCAGAGACCTCGTTCCACCCCCTGCCATGGGCAGGGACACCTTCCACTGTCCCAGGCTGCTCCAAGCCCTGTCCAACCTGGCCTGGGACACTGCCAGGGATCCCCTGTGCCAGGGACTCCCCACCCTCCCAGAGAGGAATTTCCTCCTACAATCCCATCTAACCCTGCCCTCTTTTAGTTTAAAACTATTCCCCCTTGTCCTGTCCCTCCACAAGTCCCTCTCCACCTCTCTTGGAGCCTCTTTAGGTCCTGGAAGGGGCTCTAAGGTCTACCCAGGACCTTCTCTTCTCCAGGCTGAGGAGCCCCAAATCTCCCAGCCTTTCAAATAAATGTAAACTTTGAGGATAAGAATGGCATTCAGCTTTCCAAAATGAAAAGGAGCCTGCTAAGAGTAATTTCAAACTGTAGTGTAGACTTGAAATTGGGGTGGAAGAGAGAGGCTCAGAACAAGAATAGGAGTTTGTAGGTTTATTTAAATCTCCTAGTTGCAGGAAATGAGAACTGGTGAGTCAGTGAGAATAGCAGTAATTAGCTGCTTCACTTAGAGAAAAAATGCACGCTTCAGAGGGTCCAAATGATTACTTTGCACTAGTGTTAATTCTAGAAATTACTGTGTCTTTTTATGGATCTTTCTCGTGGATGTCAGAGCGAGGAAGTGTTGGGCAAACGACCAGTTATCATTTTGGTGAGGAACAACAAGTCTTTGATCATCTGAGGAGATTTTGAAGTGAAGTGGCTGCTTTGCTAATGTATTTCTTTCATAGCTGTTTAATTGACCAGTAAATAGAAAAGCAGTGGGATTTTTTTTTTTCTTTGAAGAAGAGAAAATGGGGATGATTCCAGGAAGCTTAGAGGGAAAATGATTGAAACAATAATAATAGATGAATCCACTTGGGGTGGGTCCAGCACGGCAGACTCACCACCAAAACCTTTGCAGAGGAAAACTCTGACTTTCTGTTGTGCAGAAATTACTGTGCCAGCGAAAAAATGGATTTAAACTGGATTTACCAGCTATTTCAGGGCTTTTGAAATACCTTTTGAAGTTTATTATCTAAAGTACTTCTCAGGGGGAAACAAAACTCCCTGTGGGTTTTGAAGGTGAGTGCAGGCAGCGAATAGTCAAAAGTGGCAGAGGGTTCACAGCTGATGGCCCAAATGTCCTTCCTAATAATGCATTAAATTCCATTCTGTGGGATGAGAATGTGGACAATTGGATGAGTAGCACTGAGAGAAAAAAGTGCGGGGAGCTCTAACAGCTCATCACCTTGGGTAGGCTGGGGGAAGTTTCTCATACAGAACTTCTGATTTTTGGTGAACACCATGAACTCTGCTTACTCTACAAACTCAAGGTATTCCTGGCCATCTAAACCAACCATTTTGCTGTGGCAGGAACCACAGGAAAAAGGTGGATTTAGATGTATCAAGGAACTCAGCAGTTACAATATTTGAAGTTCCCATCCAAGCAGTGGTATCAAGTCCATCTGCCATGGCCTGCAGAGCTCGGAATGGCTCTGGTAATATCCTGCCCTGTTGGTTTTCAGCAGGAAAATCTGGACCAGAAAATGTGATTCAGTAGATACCATTAATTTCTAATAAAAATTTAACAACCCACATATAACACTGTTTATTTCTAAATGAACTGCAGTCCACGGGAAATAAATCTCTCTGTACTTTTGGGCAATTTAGTAAAAAATGTTTACACAGGCATCCAGCTCAAAAAGCACATGGGACTAAGAGCCTTTGTAGATACTGGTAATCCTGTTTCTGCCTAATATCAAAAAGACCAGGAAGTGAAACATGATAAAATATTGCAAATTATGTGTCCTTTAAGTGTACTGAGCCTATGTGATTAAAACAGGGGCACATTTACAGTGGCTCAAAGGCAGCATGTTTCAAGCTCCTCAAAGAGATGCTTTGTTACTAAACACAAGTGTCAAGCTATTTGAGCAAAAATACTCGTCAAGTTTCAGTACTATCAGATGTTTCTTTAAATAAGGATTAGACTTTAGTGTAATGATGGATATAGTTTAATAATCTTTAATTATGACTGTGTGGTTTTGGATTTCTTTAAGCACAAATACTGTGTTGAGGTGTGAACCAGTCACCAAATAAATCATTTGATGCAGAAATAGCTGCTTTTTGGATTAAATTAGTCTGCTATCACGGAGGCTTGAGCACCTTCTGTGAACACCAGGACCAGCCACTGCTGGCAGCTGAGCTGCTTCAAGGTGGTTTTTCCTTTTCTCCTTTGAAATAAAAGTCGGAAACCTTCAGCTGGACAATGTCCCCCTGAGTTGTACAATCCCCTGGGAAAGAGCAGGGTTTAAACCCCTGTTTAGGTTGCTGCAGTTCTAACAGGAGTTAAGACAGGCAAACAAACGTTGTGTTTAGAAGAAAAATCTGGTCTAATTTAGTTCCCATGGGAATGAGAGAATACAGTGATCTCAGCTGGGAGCGCCGTGGGCTGGCCCTGGCTCCTTCCCCTTGTGCCAGCTCTGGGGTCTGCACCAGCCTCTGCTTTGGCACTTTGGAGCTGCTCCTTTTGAGAAATTGCTGTGCTGCCATACTCTGTGGTGGCCTGTGAGATGGCCTTCATTATTTCTGCACCCACCCTGCCAGAGTCTGCCCCGGGCGATGCCGCGGCGCTCCCGGAATAGCAGCAGTGACTTCAGCAGCACCCAGTGCTCGCAAACTGAGCTCATCAAAGTTGAAAATTTGGTGCAAAAATAGCTCAGCCTCTGACCTTTATCATACTCTGAGTTTGGAGCTGTAGTGTTGATTCCTTAGATGTACACAGAAGTGACCATATGGTTGGAGCAGAGTTATGTAAAACCGAAGACACAATTCCTCTTCAGACATCATTTGCTCTGTTTGCCTTTTGGCATTGCATTTAATATGTGCTTTCTGTCACAAATAGAAAAGGTAATAATCCCTCTGCAGTTTCCTAGAAAATGTTCCATATACAAAACATATGGAAATGTTAGCTGAGTTGCAGAGACCATAAATGTTGGCTGGCAGTGGAGCTGCCTGCCTGCTAATGAGACATTTAATTCTAGCTGACATGGAAACCACTCCTAATACTCTAGAATTATGTAATAAAATATATTTAGCTATTTGTCTTTAATGATTAAGCAAACAGAGAGCCTGATGTATTGAAAATAAATCTGTGCCTGAACCGTGGAGCTCAGGAAAGCGATGTTTGCACCAAAATACTTCTGGCAGCTGCCTGGCTGATGCCAAAGGCAATTCAAGAGTGGTTTCCACAAAGCCCTCATTGGTTCAACCTTTAGGGTCCAACTGGCCCAGCAATTTAGATTTGATGTCAGCTTTAATTAACCACAGCAGCAAGAAGATAAGCACAGTTTATTAAGTTGCTACGAGCAGGAGGCTCTGGGTAGAGCTGTCTCAGCTGATGGGCTTGTGAGGCTTTGGAGACACAGAAGGTTTTTTTAGGCACAGTAGACTGGAGCCTGAGAACCTTGAACAACACCAGGGTAACCACCTGAGAGTGTTCAACCTCAGTGGCTTTAGGGTAGCCAAACTGAATAAATTCAATTATGAATTGTTATTATCATAGTAATTCCTTGTTGTGAACCTGGAACCGTTCATCCACGCACCTCTCACGAATGAGGCTGCAGCCAAAAGCTGCTGGATCTTTGGGATGGGAGAAGGAGGCAGGATGGAGTCTGTCCTTTATCTTTTAAAATATCTTTAGGGGACAGGATTAGGCAAAAATGAAAAGATGTGTTCAGAGAAAAAAAAAAACGAGTTGAAAAATACGATCAACACAAAATAAAAGTCCAGAACAAAGGCTGCCCTGGCAAAGGACTGTTGTTAAATGTGTAATGGCTTAATTGATCAACCATTGGATCTGGGTAATGCAGAGCAGTCTAGGAGGATAATCACGTGTTATTGGAAGTTGTTTTCTGTGTCTTTTCACCATTACGTAAATCAGACCTTCATGGGATAGAGAGCACTGGAAACCTGACTTTTTAATCCAAATTTTGTGCCTGTCATGTACGTTTAAGCATATCAGATCCTGTTTCTGGAAGGAGGTTTTACACTGGGAAACAACAGACATTTTTGGCTTGCTGCCCCCTCCAAGGAGAGCTGATGTTGCAGTGGCTGAGATGCCGTGATTTAATTATTCAGTTTCTTGTACTCACCAACCTAAAACATGATTTCTTTGCATCTGTATCCACCCGGTTGGAGAGATTTTTATTTTTAACCATGGGGTTTCGACAGGACACAGAATTTAATTTTTAAAATAAGCACTGTGTTTGAACACAAAGCTGAGGCACACAGAATAAGTAGCAATTACTTGTTCAAAAAGGACTGACCAGTTCCTCTGAACCCCTTTCCTGTTGGTATTTCAGGAGAGAGGTGCAGGTGGCAGCAGGTTATGCCCCAGGTTAAATCAGGTGAGGAAGGGATGGTGTTCTGTAAATCCTGTGCCTTCCTCAGTGAAATCTGTGCCAGAGGCTTGGAGCAGAGGTTGGGACTCACATCCCCACATCCCTGGGACTTCACTCTCAAAGTTCAGCTGCAATAAAGCTCCTGGGTACTAACAATAGGAATTTTAATGTCATTAAATTAAGATATTATGTCGGATAATGGCTATTACCCCTATTCATTATTTGCCCATTTAATTACATAAACATTATTAACTGTCTAAATCAATTGCTCACATTTTACCAAAGTGGTAAGCTAGTGATTGGTAGGGTAAGTAGTTGTCAGGCTTCTGGAATTAAAAAGCAAATCAGCCTATTCTGTTTGCAGGGTTTAGTGTACATTTTCATCAGTATGGGATGAAAATCATATTACAAAATTAAATTTGAAGAGAATTCATGACTATTGTTTACAGTGAATTGTATGGTTTTTATTACAAATCCCTTTACCTGATAGACTGGTGTAACTCCATTGTTAATGGACTCTTGCTTTTTAATATCACTGCCAAACAATTTACACCATGTTTATAAATAACAGAATAAGGACACTGTTGAGGGAAACTGCTGCAGTGACCTTAGCAGCAGTGAATGCTGGCAATGAGTCTATTAAAAAGGTTTTTCACTGCTGAGATTTATAGAATTGTTTCTGATTCTACAGCACACATACGTTTTTGCTTCTCAGTGAACCCAGGCTCTCAGCTGTGGCAATTGGGCTTTTATTAAAGAAAAGTTTATAAAACGTGAGAGAAAATTTCTAGAAATAGCAGTGGGCTCTAGAGATATTCATGAGATATTTTGTGCATGTGGACACCCTGTCCCTGGAAATATCCAGGGCTTGGAGCACCCTGGGATAGTGGAAGGGGTCCCTGCCCATGGCAGGGGGATGGAATTAAATGGTTTTTGATGTTCCTTCCAACCCAAACCATTCTGGGATTCTCTGACACACAGAACAGCTGCCACGTGGCTGTAACTGTAGAGCAGAGGTGTTCTCCTGAATTCTCATGGACAGTGATCTGTGTTGTAAATAAAAATGTGAGTTTGTTGGTGAAGAGGAAAATGTGATTGGAGGTCTGATGGTATTCTAGCTGCGGTTCTCCGTGGTGATTTTTAAGGAGAGAAGGGCTGTGCTCTAGAGATGGAAAGTGATGCTGGATCACCTTGCACCACTGAAGTGAGAAATTTTGTCATGAATCTTTGTGATAAACTGTGCAGTGCTTGTTATAGACTAGAAATGTTAGATGTCAATGCCTTCAGGAGCTCACTGACTCAACAAATGTCTTTAGAAAAAATGTCTTGAAGTGCAGCAAAGTATCCTTGCTGTGTTTGTGTCCACAGCGATGAGAATTCATTTTTTTGTGTTGATTTTCCACACGGCATCCAACAGGTTTCTATATTGAGTGCAGACTACTGGAGACCACTCTGGCCTGTAGCTGAGGCCAGAAACAGATTATAGAGAAAGAGCTATTATTATTTTTTTTTCTGCCTTGTCATCTCTGCAGTGTTGCAGTCAGTTTTCTCGCACTCCTAGATCATGCCTTCTTGGTGAAAAACTGAGCCAGTGCTTAAAAATTTCCCTCCTGTGCTTAAAATCATTTCCTCTTGTCTCTTCTGTGTTGGACATTCTCACTCTCCCAAGTGCTGCTTTTCATTGCTGTTTTTAAGAGTTCTGTGCTTCATGTTTCAGTTGAATTTTCTTCAGGCCAATGAAGAGTAAAAACATGTGTCACTAAGGAAATTATAAAGTCAGAACCTGAGTCCTGAACATTATCTTTCTATTGCAAATCTCTCAGTCTGTGTTGTTGGCTGTCCTCGTCAAGGCCACAGAAGGATGTGACCAAAAGTTGCACAAAATGTTTCACTGCTAGAAGAATGCTTTTAACAACAGGGAAGCAGCTATTTTTATTATTGAGTTAAATATTCTTGCAAGGTTAAAAGAGCATCCCATTAACAAATGGAGTCCTTCCCAAGTCCCTCCTTCACAGCCTCTTGCAGGAATCCCATTATCCCCCTTAAAGCCCTCTGCTAATTAGGCACTTGTTGGCTTATTTGTCACTTGATCACTTCCCATATGGATTTTGTAGTTGAAGAGAGTTGGTGACTCTGATCCACCAGCAAGTCATTAAAATGTGATTTTTTTTTTTTTTCCTTTGTAATCCATGATGTATTTTTGTCTTGTTTCTTCTGTCAGGGGTAGTTTAATCTTCCCCATCCAGGCTGGTGAAGCCTCTGCAGTAGATATTCCTTTCTGCAGCATTAA
Organism: Brachypodius melanocephalos; assembly: GCA_013398615.1. Taxonomy (NCBI): domain Eukaryota; kingdom Metazoa; phylum Chordata; class Aves; order Passeriformes; family Pycnonotidae; genus Brachypodius; species Brachypodius melanocephalos. The sequence continues at coordinate 11,096,292 of VZSR01001238.1, read as the reverse complement.
CCTCAGGGGGGATAAAGGGAAGCTGCCACTTGGCTGGAGACAATCCCTGGGTTGTGAGCATCTTTCATTGTCTGTGGGTCACCAGGACTCAGACTTTGGGCAGCATTTGTAAAATGAATGTGTTTTGATAACAGAGCACTCGTGTTTTATGGGTAGCACTGGAAATGCAGCAGTCATGCATGGCTCAGTCAATGGAATCTGTGGAAAATTCTGCACCTGGCAGTCATGGACCTGTGGGAAACCTGCTTTTCCTAATTCTGAGCATGGTCCCACAATTATTTGGTTTTATATATAAAGCAAAAGGGTTGCAAGCTTCTCCCCTCCCAAGGCCTTTTGGAAATGGGCAAACCAGACTCACTTTTGCCCCACACTTCATCTCTCAGCGGGGATTGGGGAAGTGTTAATGCCACAATCTTCACTTCAAATATCTACAGCAAATATTTGAGGTAATAGGACATCAGGCTTGTTCTGAGAAGATTTTTCTTGCAAAAATCCCCCAACAACATAACTCTTTTTACAACGTTCATTTCCAGAAGAAAAGCTTTTTACAAATAGTAGACTGTCGCTTTAAAAAATCCTAAAGTATTATCCAACGATTTCCCAAGTGAATGAATCGTCCTCGTGAATGATACTGAACTCAACTTGCCATTTATATTCATAGTTATCAGCCAATCAAACAATTTCATTGGTAGATTAATTCAGTATGACTCACATTTGAGAATGAAACCCCACGGGTCTGATTTTGCCCTAATACACGGAAAAGGGATGTGGTTATGAGATACAGAAATTTTGGGTTTGTACAAATGCTGCTGTCTGTAGTACATCAGTGAGGGGAAGAGATTTCTGAGCCTTTTTTCAGTGTTACACACAAAAAAGGGATGTAAAAATGTGGGAAGTGTGCAGCAGGTAGGTAATCATGAATTCCATAAAATAAGAACTACAAATTAAGTGACAGAATCTTAAAAGGCGTGGAAATAGTAATTTAGCACAATGTATAATCAAACTCTAGAGCTCGTTGACAGAGTCTTCCTCCTGACTCAACAAAAATGGTGAGAGTAAGATCATTCTGTGGCTAATTAATGAATGAGGTTGATGCAGCTTTCGACTTCAAAAAAAAAATCTTTATATTGCTGATTGTCAGAAGGTTGAAATGGTAAATTCTGCTACACATCACATATGAAGAATTCTTACACTCTGCTTAAAGTGGCTGCTTTGCCACTGCTGGAAACCAACTGTGGAGGTAGATGGGCTTTTTGTTCTATTGTCCACAATCATATTTTGTCATACTTAACACAGAGAGTGTTCAATATCTGTTCTGTGGGCTCCAGAGTGGTTGAAGGTGGTTCAGAGAAATCCCTGGCTCTTCTCTGTCCTTGTGCAGCCACCCCTGTGCTAAAGGGATGGGTAAAGGGAAAGGATCCCATCCTCTGTCTCAGTGTATGAAGTGACCCTGGTCCTGCCCATTGGGAATGGGATATGGGATAGGGTCAGAGCACTCCTGCAGAGCAGAGCCTGACAGATCCCTTCCTACCAGGAGGGTGTCAGCAATACCGAGTCAGTTTGTACCACAGCAGGTGCCTGGAGGATGGGAGACAAAGGTTATAAGTGGAAATGAGAGGGTTTGGACTGAATAAAAGTGGAAAAAAAAATATGAGAGTAGTCAAGCGGTGGAGGAGGTTTTCCAGAGGGGATGGGCAATCCTCTGGGGAGGTGTGGAAGACTCAATGGTGAGCTCAGGGCTGACCCTGCTTTGAGCAGGGGCTTGGCCTGAGGCCCCTTCAGCCCGGATTATCCCACATGGCTTCGTTCTGCCTTACCAAGGACAGGTGTCAGGCTCACTTGCTCGGAGATAGAGTTGTTCTTTGGCAAAAAAAACAAACACAACCGTGTGTGAAAACACGCCGCTGCACCTGCAGGAAACGCACGTCTTCACGTCGGGAAGAGTCTGCTCTTTAAAACAACATTGTACACCTCAGCTGGCTGCTCAGGGCTTTAGAAGCCTCGTTTTGACAGCTTCCTTTTCAAGTCTTTCCTGGTTGCTGCAATTCGACTTTGGAAGCAGCTCAGCTCTTCAAAGGCAGCGCCAGCCAAGGTCTGCCGGCGGCTCCTGCTCCTTCAGCTGTCACTCGTCAGAGCACGCTCGTGTAAACCTAATGAACGATGTGCAAAGCCATTAAAAACTCAATTACGGCCCTCTCTTTGCTGCAGACGTGAGAGGAGGCAAGCACAAAGTGCTGATGTGTAAACACAATAGCCACCATCTGCTGCAGAGCGGCGCCTCGGCTCCAGAAACAGGAGCTGGGTGCAGATGCGTCAATAATGGGACGCTTATCAAGGCATCATTATCCACCGAGCAGGGGAAAAATTGAAATTTATGGCCAGCTAGAGAGCACTTCATGGTTTAATTCCCCAATTTTCGGTGGTATGTTTAATAACTAGGAGAGAGTGGCGTTTTATGTTCCTGCTGTTGGAAAGGATTTTTGAAAATGGATTTATTTACAGTCTCCCCATCCTCCTTGTTTCTGACTGATCGGAGCATAGCACATTCATTTTTACGTAGTCGGGATAAAACCAGCAAGATATTAATTAATTTAACCTGTTGAACCAAGAACACCATGTTAAATTGACCTTACACTCCATTTGCTTTAATGAGCTTATACTTCTCTGTCAAATAAACATAAAAAAGAACTTTTATTCCGCATAGATAATTTTTTCCCTCCAAAATTGGAGGCTTTTTCAGTTTAATGTAGAATTGAACATTTGAACTTTCATAAGGAAGTAAACAAAACAATGAAACTCGATGGTATTTTTGTTTCTTTTTTCCCCAGCTGGATATGCAACAAGACTTCCTCCAAGATACTTTTTGTTTTATTCATATTCTTGCCTGGAGATGTTCAGGAGGCTTTCGGTCATCTATTAGTCAATAACTTCTATTTGTGACATGTTAATTAATTCCTCAGTCCTTTGTAGGAGTGGAAACCGTGACAAGTGATTTGTTGGTGCCAGACCAGATTGTATCTCTTTTATTTGCACATATAGGCCTATAAATTGAGGATAAGTCAAATACAGCTTCAGCTCTGTGCTCAGCCTAAAGAAGGCTGTCAGACCCTGAATCACAATATGTCAGTTTTTATTAAGGATAATGAGGAGAACCACATTCGTCTTTAAAAGGCTGGCTTGTTTTTTATTTATTTCCTCCTGGTGGGAGCTGTTTTCATGATCTCTCACCCACCCTTGAGTGATGGATCTTGCCCACACAAGTTCCAAAGACATGGAAATTTGTAATAGGACAGCAGATCCCATCTGTTGATCTTGGAGCATGCAGAGCAACTTTGTGAAGGTCCTGGGGGACAGGATACCTGTTTGAGTTTACACTATGAAAATAAAAATAAAAACAAAACCAGGTCTATTTGGGGCCAATTTATAGGATAAATGATAAATGAGTAAATGATAACTCACAGTCGAATGTTATAGAATGAATATTTTATGAATTTTATTCGTGAGCCTGATGTCAGTGATGGTCTTGACAGAATTACAAGTTTTCAGCCCCTAGGATGGCCAGGCTTGAGGTGTTTTTCTCTGGATCCTGTGGGGTGAGCTGTGCCTGGGGTATCCCAGGGAAGGGTTTGTGGGGGAAGCTGCCACTCCAAGGCTCTGCAGAAATAAAGGACTGTGGTGGAGTTCCTAGGGAACAAATCGCTTTAAACAAGGTGTGAGGTCCTTTCTCTGGCAAAGATGTCTCCATAAGTGGAAATTTTTCATTTTTTCCACTGTCATAAAATACTACCTCTCATCAGGACTTTTCCTCATAAAGTTGTGTTTCTTACAGTATTTCCTCTCTGGTATCTCTACACACACTGTATTTAAAAAAATCATATCTTATAAATAGAGAGCTGGGAATAATTTATCCATGACAGTTGCTTACAAGGCTATTTTTTTTTTAGTAATTAAGACTAATTATTTTGATAAGTGCTTTTTGGTGGATGGGTATTCTTCTTGTTGGTGTTGTCAGTCGCTGGATTCAGGCTCCCCACTCTCCCCAGAGTTGTCAGCAGTTGCACAAAAGGCCACGAATAGCTTGTGATTCACTTTTTTGTGGGTGGCGAAAAAATAAAATTGTAATCATTGCTTGGAACTTTTTATAAAAGCTGGTGGTGTTTTTTTTTCTCCCAGAGGAAAGCTTGTTATTTTTATACATGGATCTGTAAAAGTGAAATACTCCCTAACTTTTGCTGCCATGGAAGCTCTTACCTCCCCCAGTGCAGTTCAGGGCTGTATTGTGTTATACACAGAACAGCTTCAGGGTGGTTCTTTAGGGCAGAATAATCTGCATGTTGTCCAAATTAAGAAAAGTTGAGAGGCATGCCCAGAAGCGGAATGCTGCGCCAGGTGCAGTGCAGTGCAGTAATGGTGTAAAACTCCCTTTTCTTCGGTCTCTCCCCAGTGTGGGAGGCACTTTGTGAATGCACGGGAGCTCTGCTGTTCCTGGAGTGATCCTGGGCTGCTCCTGCCTCCTCCAGGGTGGGATCTGGCTCATGGGGAACTTGTCTGCACTGTGCTCCAGTGGCTCTGGAATGCTTCAGGCAGAGCATTGCCCAGCAGCTGCTGGGCTCCTCCAGACCATGCTGCCCTGACTCAGCAGCTCTACAGTGTCTTCCTCCCAAATTCTCTGCAGAAGAGTGGTTCTTTCAGCTGTGTGCTGACAGAGGTCCTGGAATCCCAAAATGGCTTGGGTTAGGAGGGACCTTAAAGCCC
>VZSR01001238.1:11062420-11076420 GCA_013398615.1 Brachypodius melanocephalos | reverse complement strand
TGGCTCTCTATTTATTCACAAAAATCTTACATATTAATGTAATTATCTCATACATGTATTACCTGACCCTGCCTACCCCCCTATTAAAATGAGCTCAGTGTCCTTTCACTCTTGTACAGTCCTTTGCTCAAAATGGGTCTGTGGGTTTTGAAATGGGTCAGTGGTCTCCAAAAATGAAGCCAGGAATGTCTTCCTCATGGTAAACTCTTCACCTCTGTCTTTTTGGCAGGCTCTCTGGTCCCTTGGCCATAGTCCCAAGTCCTCCAGCCTGGTTCTGACTGGTTTTGAGTTATGTCTAAACTCTTAACTAACAGCATCTGCTCATAATTAACCCTTCTACATTGCTTCTACTCTCCTTGCTAAACTCTTGGTTAATATATATTGCTTCTATCCTTCTAGCTAAACTCTTAAAGCTTTTAATTCTTTTAAATCCTTGAGTCAGGACCAGCAAACCAGCACATTCTTGCAACAGGAGTGCTTCCTAATGGAGGATAACTGTCTGTAAAAATTGGCATTCTGTTGGACATTCTTTTGTTCATGTTAAGATAAGAAAAAAGAGTAGAAGTGACATATGTTTGAGTTGGTATCTTGAATATTTGAATTTAAGCTTTGGACACAGCCCTCTTTGTAAACTTTTGTAGTAAAATATGGTGGCCACAGAGACTTTTACTGTAATCAGCTGAAGAGTTTGGCTGTCAGTCAGCTTCCCCTGCTTTCCTTTCCAGTATTTTATCAGGCAAAAACAATCTTGTGGTGGAGCATTGCATGTCAGGAGAGACTGTTCAGGGTTGCTGGCAGTAAATTGGGATTGATTCTGCTGATGCCCTGAAATCCAGAGGAGAAGCATCAGTAGTTCTTGAAGGGTGTTTGGATTTTAGCCATGGTAACGTCCATGATTCAAGAGCCTGACACATGCAAGGTGTGTCGTAATCTCACCTTCACGAGGCAGGTGGTGAAGTGCTATCCCTTATGCTGGGGGATAGCTATTATATTATTATTATATGATATTATTATGATACAGTTTGTATTATATTTTAATATTATATTAATATCTTACTGATTTATTTTTTTAAACTTACCTTGAGCTGCACCACAGGTGTGCTCACTGGCTCTCAGGTGGCGAGATCAGAAGGTGGCTGAATTGTTCCTGACGTGCTCTGTGCTTGGGGCGAGAGGAATTTGAAGTCTGGTTCTGCTCACAGGGTATAATTTACTGATCTGAATGGAGGGCATGAAAACAGAGGGCAGCTGCAGAAACGAGATCAGGTTGTCCACTGTGCTGCTTTCTGCCAGCTGATTGTGTCCTTTGGTGAGCAGGTGCCTTTGTCACGCCTTGGATTGCTGTGTGTGCAGATGTTTAGACATCACGGATCATGAGAGGAATGCTTGTGCTGGATGCCAAGTGCTTTCAATTCCCACCAGGTGATCTTGTATCTTGTTCAAATCTGGAGGAATTAATTCACCATTAAAAGGGAATTGAGCTGCCAGGAGTGGCACACCTAGGATTGTACCAGCTCTAACTAGAGGGAAGGCAGCCTTCCAGAGCAAGCAGGTATCAGAGCATTCCAGGCTCACTTCGGTGCCTGGAACTTCATGTTTGTTGATACAAGCAGGGAAAAAAATAGAAGAATAAATTAAAGCCGTGAATGGCTGAATGTCCAGCAGGAAAGATGCTGATGGCTTCATTGCTGGATTGCTAAGCAGTGCACCTACCTGGAAGAAACTTCAACAGGATAATACTGTTGTGGGGAGGTCCCTGATGAGGAAGCAGCTGAGGTTAAGTGGCTCATTTTGAGGTCATTTTGGTGCCACCCTGTGACACACTGAGGCTTCCAACCAGCCTGACTAATTTTAGTGTGAATAATAGCAAATTTGTAATGCATGTGCACGGGCAGAAATGAAAGTAAATTGGAACTGTTTCATTCTGAAGAGACGATTATTGAATTGTAATAATGTACTTGAGCATACATTCAATTAGCCTGTAATTGAGGTTTTGCTCAATTGATAGTCCTGCTCCTAAACCTGCTAAATCCAAGCGAAATCTCTGCTTCTCACGTGCTTTCTCTTGATCAGAGGAACATAAAACCACAGGGTGCTTCTTCAACAAAGACTAAGATTCAAAAGTGTGTCCGTGTAATCTTATTAACTGAAAGATCTGTTTGCTTCCCTGTGCCTAAGAAGTTTTATTGGAGTATTTAGGAAAGAAAGTAGTTTACATTTCTCGATATTGAATGAAAAAAGTTTGGTAGCTATCAAAACAGAGGTTTTACTCTGAAATGTGCATACTCCTAAACTCCAAATTGGACAGGAAATAGCTGTTTCAGCAAATGGAATGATCACTGAAATTAAACACACACCACCTTGCTTGTCTGTGGGCACCTCCACTAAGAGCAATGTATTATTGAAAAGAAATTACCGTCAATCTTATACAAAAGAAAATAACAGTCTTAGTTCCAAATTATTCCAGTATGTTTAGTGGCAGGAGATGCATTTGTAATCCTGTGAAAATGCCGTTCTCTAGGCAGCTATCTGCTGTGTGTGCTAATGCTTCTCTGTCTTCTGGCTTGTATAAATGACAATACATTCATTCTTCTCTTTGCACTCTCCAATCATAATAGCCAGGCCAGAAAAACCTATCATTTCCATCTGCACCCCTTGCCATCCTTTGGTGCTCCAGTAGAAATAGCTCTTCTCCATTTCTTCTTCTCTCTCACTGGTGCACATGCAGTAATTTAATGCAATTTTGTACAGGGCAGTTTAAAAAAAAAAACAAAAAACCCAAAACCCAGAGATTCTGTCTCTCACTACACTGCTCACACCTGAATGGAACATTTCTTGCCTGTAATTTTAAGTAAAAGCTGCGTGGCAGTTATTTGTATTCTGAGCAAAATGTGGGCCTTGCTTGTGTAAAGATTGTTTAAGATACTGGGGATATTGGCTAGAATTTTATCATTTAAGGTCTGTATTAATGCTGGTGTCCTTCCAGGACACTTGCCACATTAGGTAAGGCTGTGGATAACATAATTTTAAAATTTATTGGCGTGTATGGAGGACTGTTTGCAGTTGGTTTTTTTTTTTTTTTTTTTTCCTTGATCCCTTTCAGATACTCTGGATGCCCAAATTATTCACTGAGTATATGATAGGAATCTGTGCAGAGATGATAAAGAGGGAATATTACAGCATCTTTAACCTATTTTTATGAGCCAGTTTTTCTGAGGTTTTCACTCTCCAGAAGCCACTCAAAATTATTTTCCTGCTGCCTGTTGCTACCTTACCATTCTCTAAAGGCCACTGGCATTTTCTTAGGGTCTGTTCTGCTACTAGAGGGTTGGAGGAGCCTCAGCACAGCCTCTCCTCAGACCTCCAAGGGGATTTTCTGGTTCTCTTCAGTTTTGTCTTCGTTGATTTTCAAAGCATTTGGTTGAAAAAAATAACCTGTCTGTTACCTGAGAGGCTTTCTGTCATGGCTGTGATATTTGGGACAGCTCTTGCTTTTATCAGTCACACCAGGAGTTGATGCCTTGAGTGACACCAGAGGGAGGGGTGGGCTCAGAATTGTTTACCATTCTCTCTCTGGGTCTCTTCTGGAGTGATGCTCATCACTGTAGTTCCACCATCTGTTTATTGACTCACCAGGTACACACTGAAATCTGCTCCAGTGATTGAGTCTCTTCCTAAAAGCAGGCAGAGAATTTACAAAAAAAACCCCAACCCCAAACCACAAAACAAAGGAAAATAACATAGACACAAGCACTAAACAATGAACTGAATCAAAAAAAACCCTGTCAAATTGTTGGAATTGAGATACTCTTGTGTGAAAAACATGATAAATAATTACCTATTTAAATAAATCCTTATATGGAACCTTCTCCAGTATGAAATACGCCGTGAAAATTTCAGATTTACAGTTCTGAGACAGACTCATCAAGGAAAAGCTCTACAGGTGTTTTGGCTGTCTCAGTATTTATTTCTGGAGCTGACTCCAGAATAGTTTCAGTTAATTATTCAACAGCAGGAAGTCCTACTAGGAGAAAGAACTTTCTGGAACTTAAAAGTCATAAGAAATGAGAACATCTTTGTTCTTCAGCTGAGCCTGATCTTGGACTGGAGCTGGTTCTAGAAATGTCACATCAGGCTCTGCATTGGTTTCCTTGCAAACAAATTCAGTGTGGGTATGAATGTTTGTGATTCATATGTGTGTAACATACTCTGGAATATGTTACTGGGATGAAAAGACAGCTGTCTTCCACGTAATTGCAGAGGAGACTCACCGACTCCAAAGTTTTTCACTTCCTGTGGAGCTGTTATGGAGAGAGGTGATGAATATGAAAAAGACAATTTCAATATTTTCTGTATTGGTTTGTTTGGTTTTTAATTTTTTTTTTTTTTCATTCCTGATACACAGATAGTTTTATACCCCGAGGTGTTCATGCCAAATGTGCTCATTAAAACAGACATACCACCCTTGCCATCATGGGGTAAAACATAATCTCTGTTGGTGATGCTCAAGTCCCCATACTTCACCCAGGAGATGGAGTGTTGGTATGAAAAGGAGGGTCTGTATTGCACCTGTGCTCCTTTGCCATCAGGGTGGCTGGAAGAGCACATCCCTCTGTCCCTTACAACTTCTTGGGAGAAAAGCTCGGCTGTGGCACATCGGGTTTGGATTCTACTGTTTAAAAAAGGCATTTTTTTCCATGTGCATTAATAAGCAGCTGGCAGGTGTGAAGATTCCTATCTGGTTTATCAGGTTCATCCAGATCACAGAAGTTTTCTTGGATTCATCTGCCCGAGTTCTGCACATTAATCAGGGCCCTCAAAGTTATCAGCTGGTGAGCAGGAGTCAGTCCCTGGCTGCTGCTCCCAGCAGTGGCAGCACACTGATAATGAGGGTTCCCGTGGGCTGCCTGCTCTCTCTTTGCCTGTTTTCTCCCAGTTTACACGAGATCAGTCAGTGTTCAGGAGGTCCACGTGCTGGGCTGTGAGCAGCTGAGCACAGATTTGATAAAACACATAATGATGCAGCTCCTTTGAGCAGCACAGAGTGGGAGGTGCATCCAGACTGTTTGTGAGGGTTGTGCTGCCTGTGAAATTTCTGAGTGAGGGAGAACGGCTCTGTCATTAGTAGGATGTCTGAAAAAGCCACTTCTCCATTTATTTCTTTGCAGTCACGGTGATGTAGGGCGTGTAACAATCCCTTCCTTGGTGTTGGCTGGTAATTGAACTTGTCACTGCTCTGTTTAATTCAGTGCAGTTCAGCAGCAGTTGCTTTAACTCAGTTTTAATCATGGGGTGGGAGTGTGGTAAGAAAAGGGGAGGCAAAGGGATTACAAACACTCCCCAAGAGCTGTAACTCCAATTTCTCTTCTTTCTATCCAGCTTAATACCTGTGAAGGAGATGGAAGGCAATGCTGTTGTACTGTAGATTTTCAATAGTATGAAACATGAGTCCTCTCAAAAGGAAATATTTCCCTCTCCTTATGTTTAACTTCCAGAATAGAGCTGGGAGATGGAGCCATTTCCTTGAGAAGTGATAAATGTGCAGTTTATAGAAAGGATCCAGTTTTCAGCATTGCATCCAGTGCCACACAGACTTGCAATAATGGTCCAGAATATGCTTTTCTTCTTTCTCTTATTTGTATTAATCAGCAGGGTATAAACAACCATATTCAAGAGGAATATGAAGCTACAAGGGGTACAAGACAAGTTCATAAACTGATGGTGTGTTGGCAATTCAATCTCTATTTTTCTCTATTTTTTTGTTGTTTTTTTTTTTTTGTTTCTCTCTTCAGCAGCCTTTTTGTTCCTGTGTAAGATGAGCAGGGAGTACTGGTTTAAACTTGACCTTGTTTCCAACAGCCTGGGAAATGATAATGGCTCTCCTATCACACCACTGAACTTGACTAAACACATGATACACATGCAAACCTTTTTGTTTCTAATTAGAATTATCCAGGAGGTTTAAGACAACTGCACAGAAATTAACTCAGGGCTGTTAATGCTCAGAGAAGAACATAAACCACCAAGAACACAATCCTGTGCCTTTGCTGCCTGGAAGTGTTCTTGCAGTAAGTGACCACCAGACATGTGCCATTATCCAACAAGCCTGGCAGCTTTTCATTCTTTGCTCCTTTTTAATGTACAAATTTCCATGCAAGTTGAATGTTAATGATGCTCACGTGACATTAAAATTCAAAATGACACTTTTTTTTTTTTTTTTTGCTCATGACTGAGCTTAAAGACTTAACACAAAAGATGGGTCACATTCATTGTTAACTCGTTTCTGCTCATCCTTCCTCTGCCTGCTTAATTGTAGGGAAGTTATTAATGGGCTTCTCCTGAAAAATAGCATCCAAAGCTGTTCTTAATTTATCCACCCTGTAATTACAATGCTGTTAGCTGCTTTCCATTCAGGAAAACTCCCTTCAAGTGTCATCTGTAACCATTCTTGGATGGTGGTGATGATTCTGGTGTGGTTCAGGCAGATTTGGGTACTTATGGGGTGTAACTGTTGAGCATGAGCTGTTAACTCAGCAGGGCAGGGATACCCCTTTCAGAAAAAAAAAAAAGGGCAGAAAAAAAACCTACTAAAAAAGTAATGTTTTACTTGATGTAAAATGCAAGATGAGATGCACCAGATTTCTTGGAAAGAACAGATGATTGTTAGTGTGAGACTCTTTAATAATAAACCTACAAAAAAAGGTGTATTTGTAATACAGTGAGACCTGTAGATCCCATCTGTGTGGGAGAAACCAGATAATTTCCAAAGAAAGGAGAAAACTTTCTGTAGATGAAAATACCTAAAGCCAATGTGGTTAGTAGAACTTCTAAAAATCTTGCAGCACCAGATGCTAAAGAAGCTCAGCTGCTGATCTTTCAGACATGCAGTAATTCCTGCAGCTAGCAGGCTTTCTGCACAAGTCTTGCATTTGTTGTAGGACACTGAACTAAGAAGTTGAACATCACCTGTGGCAAGGGACAACTTCTGCCCTGAGCCAGGTGCTGATGAATTCTCAGCTGTCTTTGCCTTGAGTTGAGCTTTCATTTTTTGCTGGCAGCATCCTGTGAGTCTGCACAGTGCACAGTTGGGTTTCTTAGGATGTGTGAAACATGTGCCCAGAGTTTATTTTTATTGTTTTCAAACAAACTGCAAGGCAAGATATAAAACAGTTTAAATTATTTGTTGTTTCTTTACCTTGCCCTGACTTATTGAACTCAGCTTTGTACCTCTTGGAGCACCTTGGATTGTGGTGAGGTCTAACTCTTCCTTAAACAATCTGTTCTTGTGGGTGTTCAGCCATTCCAGGTCTGGGTGCCACACACACTCTTCTCCCTCCTTTCAACACACCACTGCAGACTCTGCAAGATGAAACTCCTCTGCTGGTTTAGAGATTGGCATTTACAAGATGAGCCTCTAATCCTAAAGTAAAAAAGGTTGAAAGTTCATAAGGAAAAAAACTTATGGGAGCTCTGTAAACACTTGATTGGTGGGGCTAAGGATACTGGCGTTACAGCAGCTCCAGAATCTTCCTAGCTTCCAATCTGGGAGATGGCAGAAGGCTTTTGGAGTCTGTGAGGGGTGCTGAATGGAGACCATTGCGGGAGTTTGTGTCAGGAATTCAGGTGAGTGGGGTTTTTAATGTGTGCAGAGCATTTAGCTCTGAATGCTGGAGCTGGGCTGATTTGCTTTCCCAGCCAGTGTAACTGAGCTCCAGGGAGCAGCTGGTGTAGCTCATGTTTGCATTTGTCCTATCTGAATGAAGAGATTGAAGAGCTTGTCGTGGTGTTAAGGAAAGAATGATCACTGTGAAGTTAGTTCAACATTCAACACTGAGATTGTGACACAAGCAAACAGCCAAAACTGCACTTGGGAGTGGAGATTTTTCAGCCCTCCTTTTCCATCTCCACCCAGCTGAAGAATGCTTCATTTTTCAAAGCAGATCATTTTCCAGCATCCATTCTAGCTGCAAGCTGATGAAATACTCTTGCCATGGAATCACCCCCTCGAACCTGGTGCACTTTCCAGCTTTGATGTGCTGATTTCCTGCCATGGTAAATACCTCCCCTGGGACAGGGAGACTGGCTCAGCTCACACATCACCCCTGTCCTGCTGGGACTTTAAAGCTTTAGATCCAAGACCAGAAACCTGCTGAGCAACAGGGTGATGGTTACAGCAAGCCCTGCAACTATTTTATTAGTTGGCCTAGGAATTTGAGAAGAAAAACCCATAATAGATGTTTTCTAGCCCCCAGAAGTCCACACTGCCTGCTGAGCAGCTGCACTATTTCACCTTGAAGGTGAACAGGAATGGTTTAAAACTAAAAGAGAAGAGATTTAGATTTGATGGTGGGATGAAATTCTTTACTCAGAGTGTGCTGAAGCCCTGGCACAGGGTGCCCAGAGAAGCTGGGGCTGCCCCTGGATCCCTGGCAGTGTCCAAGGCCAGGATGGACAGGGCTTGGAGCAGCCTGGGACAGTGGAAGGTTGGAAGGGACCTTAAAGATAATTTAATTCCAATCCCCATGACAAGGAACTGGAATTAAATGACCTTTAAGGTCCCTTCCAACCCAAACCCTTCTGTGATTCTGTGATTGTGCTCTCTCTGGTGCCAAGATACACAAAGCCTCTGTCTAAAGAAATTATTCCAGTCTTCTTTCTCCCTGTTTTTTTCTAACCAAACTTTTCTCTGCAGTGCATCTCTTGCCTCTCTCTCTCTTTCTCAGCAGGAAACTTTCCATCAGTGCTTGTTTCCATGTGAGGAAGATGCAAATAGCTGCAAGACTTGGGCTCTCTCTGTCTGGATCCCATAAATCAGACTTTGCATATGCTTTACTGTCCTATTTATTACCCTGCAGCTACTACTGACTTACATGACAGACTACAACTTACAAACTGTTTGTTCCCTCAGCAGGGTACAGACACAAATTAAAATGGAAGAGGTTTGGATTACTTGCTTCTGTAATTTTCTCTTTTCTTTCCTTCATATTACAGCAAAACCTTCTGCTGCTGCTCACGACTTTTTGACCAACCCTTGTGAACACTGCTGACCATAACCTGCTGCCTTTTGATCAGCAGTGTGGTATTATTGAGTCTTCTGACCCAGATTGCTCACCAAATAGTGATTTATCAGTATTTCCCATGATTTTGAGGTTGAAACTCTAAATATAAACACTTTGGTGCTCACTCTTACACTTTTTTTTTCTCCCACCTCTCTTTTACTCAACCTTACCTGTGCTCTGCTTGATGAGCCTTGCAGATATTTTGATTTTTACTTGTGTCAAGAACATGGTGCTTCAAGGATGACCCAGAATTTTGGTACATCGATTTTTTTGCCTTTTGTTAAGGCCATTCAGAGCGTGCAGCAATTGCTCAGCTTGTGGAAGGTTTTATGCTCACTGTTGTAGTCACAAACCCAACTGCCCCTGAGTACTGAAGTCTTGTCATAAACAAGCATTTTATATAAAATTATATAACCACCAGGACTGCTTAAGACTGTTTCATTAATTTCCCTTACAGGATTTAAAATGGAGTAATTAGGAAAAATACATTTGCTGTTCCCAGGATAGAACCTTTTCCCCACGTACATGGTCCTCGCAAAGCCTTTCCAGTGGGATTTGATTCAGCATTAGTTGACACTGCATTTAGTCAAGGAGATGAAGGAAAATCATTCTGGTATTGAATTATCCTCAAATTCACCATAATGTCTTTATATCTCATCTTCATGGAATCACAGTACTGTTACAGTCTTTAGAGTGGGATCATTGCTGTTTCCTGAGCAAAAAGGGAATTTTAATAACCTTCATTAGAGCTGTGATAGTTTCAATAGGGACTAGAGTATTCTCTCTTCCAGGATTTAGTTTCAACAGAGAAGATGAGGATTTTTCCCTGTGGCTCACCCCCAGGCGTAGCAGCTCTACACTCCTAAGGAGTTTTTATTGTTTTTCGTGTGTCTCACCTCAATTACAGCTGTCATGACAGGAGAAAAAAAAAATGTTAAATCTCATTCGACCTTTTGTAGAATGCAGGCCACAGAATGCCCAAATCACTCTTGCATCATGAGCACTGCTGGATAAATAAAGCAGAAAAGTCTTCAAAAAAGATGGTGATTGAAAGGTTTTAAATTATAGAAAATCTCACCAGCCTTAGATAAGCTCTTTAAATACTTAATTATCTTCCCTGTGTAGTGTCTGTACCTTATTTGAGTGGGATGTTTCCAGCTTTTGCAGCTAACATATCTTAAGCCTTTCTTCTAAATGTAATCAATCTTGAAGTATTGGATGTGAACTCGTATTGACCAAGATCTTGGCTTTGTTTGGTTAATTTATGTGTCTCAAGTGTCTTTGCACGGTCTCTTGTTCTGGTGAAGAGCTGCTGTCAGTTCTGGGGAAAATACATCAATCTGGCCTCTCAGGTATATTTGTGAAATATTTTCTTTTGTTTCCACATTTCCTTATCAGGTTTTCCTCTTTCTTGCTGTGGAATGGGGAAGCCTTTAAGCACATGGATTTTATTATTGTTTCTTTCCCCAATTCTAACACAAACCTCTTCAGCAGAGCCAAGGAGAGGCACTATAAACCTGTCCTACATGGTTAAGGAAAAGCACTTGTTCCACGAGCAGTGTTTCATGTGACAGGAGATCATTGCCTGCATGGTGAACTTCTGCATCAAACAGTTAACAAATAATACATCATTTACAAATAATACATCATTACAGCAATGAGTTATTGAGAAAGTATCCTGGAGACCTCAAAAATAATAAAAAATAATAATGAGATATAAAATAATGGAGACTTGATGGAACTCCCTGGTTTTCAGTTCAGGTTAAATTTAACATTATTTTTAATCAAACAGCCTTTTGGTGTCAGTGCCAGAAAGAAATCCCTTGAGGCCACCCCAGAAGGGATTTCTGTGCCACAGAAAAGCTTTCCCAGCTGGGACATGCAGGATTTTTGTGTGTGCTCCTGCACCACGTTTCTAACCCTGCCTGCACACCTTGAGGACTGAGCTTGTTCCACAGCACCAAAATGTGTCCCTGGCATGTTAAATTTGGGGGATTTTGAGGGAATATGGAGATTCCTGCTCCACCTACTGTCCCAAGCCTTTGGATCTGTACATGAGTGCCTTGGGAATCCCGTGGTGTTTTATCTTTGTTCTCAGCTCCACAGCAAGTGCTGTGGACTTCAGGGATTCATCCAGGAGCTACAATTCCCAGATTTCTAGTGGGATTGTAGTAATTTTTTTTTTTTCAGAATTCCTTCTGCTTCTCTCCGTGTTTATGTCTTTTAACTCTGATGGGAGTAAAGCACAGAAAGTATTTTGAGATCTGGCAACCAGACTGTCACCAGCAGGGAGCTGAGCTGGTGGTTTGGCCATTATACATATTCTTTAGGAGTAAATGACTCTCAGATTGTGTTTGGTGCTGTCTCTCCCACCCTTTTCCTCTTTTTCAGGAACACTGAATGGTAGTTTCAATGCTCCCCAATTTCTGGCAGGCTCTGGAATGGTTTTTTTTGTGAAATACCAGCACCTATCACCCATCATTGCAGCTCTCAGGGTGAACAGCACATTGTGCAGCATATTGGAATTTCTAGCATTTATCACTGCCTCAAAATGCATTCTGTGAAAAAAGAAACTGCTGATTTTTTGGTGTAATACTTTGGAGCCTCTCTGAGGGAACAGCCTAAATCAAGAAGTATGTTTCAAGGCTGAGTTTTAAACTGGAAATAAACAGAGATCCAGCCCAGCAGAGGGAAAGCTGGAAGGAGTGTTGAGGTCTGCAGGGTATTGTGAAATCCACTGTATCATAAAAACCTGAAATAAAAAGAGAAGTATTGAGTGGGAAGGAAAGATTTGCCTGGTTTTTATAGGACTGAACTGGTTGTCAGGCACCTCTGGTGTGTCTGCCTGCTAGATGTGGGGCACTGGATTACTAGAGCTGGAGTACTGCTATTGTTGACCTTTTATGGGAGGTGTGGGGGATTTTTGAACCAAATCCTGAAGTTTGCTTCATCCCTGGGTTTGTTTTTTCATGTGGTCAAGCAGAGGGAGGGCTCCCAGCCAGACTGATCCCTTCTGGTTAATATCTTGGGGTTTGGTTTGGTTTGGTTGGGTTTTTTTGACATCCAGAATTTACTGATGCTTAACAAAAGGCTCTGTTTGCATCACTTAAGTTTTATTTTTGTTGCTTACATCTCAATAGGTTGCCAGCCTTAGGTGTGAGTTTGTGGTTTTTTCTGTCAAGTTTGCCTTGATTATTTCAGATAAGTGAACCTTCAACATGACCTTGAACACGGGGGCTTTTCTGTGGCTCCCAGTGCTTGAGACAGATCCTCCCTGGTCATTCCAGCTAGAAGATAATCAAATGGAGTGAAACTGGGAGGGGGGAGGAGATGAACAGATGTATTTACTTGGAAAATACAACTTAGTGCTCACTATCCCAGCTGGCACATGAATAGACATATGTAAACCACGGAGTGTCTGTGACCTCTAAGCACGTGCAAAACACCCCAGAATATTTTTACAGGATAGGATTTGCTGAACTCTCTAAAGTTTAAGCAGCCTCAGAGCCATATTTACCCTGTGGCTGGTGAACTTGCTTTAGGAACCTGCGTTTCACCCCTGGGATTTTTGGGGTGGGGGATGTTGTAGGGGTTTAGCAGAGAGTTATGTTTCTGCTTCAAAAGCAGGGATGAGTGGCACAGATGGACTGGATTTATCTGAGGTGTCAGCAGGAAAAAAAGGAATTATATAAATGTATATCAGCAGTGGACCTGCCACTTACCAGAGCATGGCTTTCCACAAGGATGCTGCCAGGAACTGCAGGAAAATAAACTTTCTAACACAAAGTATGACCTGAATATCACGTGAGAGCACGAAGAAACAGCCTGCTGAAGTTCACACCGTGCAGCAGGGGAGGTGTTCTAATGAAAGCCATTTCCAATGGCTGTGTACAGTAAATTAGCAGCCCCCTGCATTTCCTGCACTCAGCGGTGTGTACTGCACTGCCTGCTTGCAGGGCTGTAAAAAAGGGAGGCTTCTGTCTCGGGTAAAGCCACTGCAGGTGTTTGTGTCAGCCCTGAGATTTTTATAGGCACCTGTTCCTTGCCTTTCTCATTAGCTGCTCTCCAGGAGTGACAGCTATAAGGTTATCCACTCACAGGCACCCCTGCCCACATCAAAATGTTTTGCTGCAGGTGAGGTGATAATTTCCCTTGCATCAATCAAACTTCTGTCAGTGAGATCAGACAAATGGCCCTCCGGTTCCTGCAGCATGTATTTACCCTGTTTTCAGTCTGAACAGGAGAAAATACAGTAGGTAATTCTGGTAGGAGGGAATGGAGGAAATGACTGATAATTGGCCAGCAAGGCACTTTCATTGATTGGGTTATTCCACAGTAGTGGAGGTTTATTTGCACTTCCAGCAGTGTGAGTCCTTGCATGGGGGCTGCACTGTTGATACATTGATACATGTGTTTTTGTGGAAAGCAGAAGAGGAAAGGCAGTTCATTTCAAAATGTAATGTTAATATTGTATGTAAAATATGTATATTTTAAAATTTGTGTCTTCATTAAGTTGCAGGCCCTACCATGTGCTTTCTCTTACCATTTGTGTCTGTTGACCAAACCAAAGTTCCAGGTGGTTGTGTCACCAGCTGAGAGCAGAAGGAAGTTCAGTTTGTTGTTGGATTTGTGAGATACTGTGTTTATATCCTTGGGGAGAAATGGGTCAACTTTTATGATCAAACTATTTTGTTACAAAATGTGTTAAAGTAACACAAACCACACCAAAGATCTGTATCAGAACAAAGCACAAAAGCATCTGTGTGGCACAACTTTGATTACATGTCTGTGTTCTTCTTGTCTCATTGACCCCTGCA
The DNA here is from genome assembly GCA_013398615.1 of Brachypodius melanocephalos. NCBI lineage: Eukaryota > Metazoa > Chordata > Aves > Passeriformes > Pycnonotidae > Brachypodius > Brachypodius melanocephalos. The sequence continues at coordinate 11,062,544 of VZSR01001238.1, read as the reverse complement.
GACACCACCAGGTTTTGCTTCTCCCAGAAGGTCATTTTAGGAGAAAAAGCCATTTATACTTGCCAGACCTGGACTGTGTGTGGAGGGATTGGCCACTGGATCTGTGCTGGGGCCAGTTCTGAGT
>VZSR01001238.1:11041304-11062320 GCA_013398615.1 Brachypodius melanocephalos | reverse complement strand
TTGGACTCGATGATCTTGAAGGTCTCTTCCAACCCAGTGATTTTGTGAATTCTGTGATTCTCTCATTCTAGAGCTTTGTGCTGATAAAGGAACAGAACACTGAGCTCCTCCCTTCTGTTTTCTCCCAGATATTACCTTGTGGTTATTCAGAGAAGGCTTGTCACAGTTAGAGCTAAAACCACTCAATCATTATGGTTGGAAAAGTCCCCCAGGGTCATCAAGGCCAACCTGTGCCCCATCCCCACCGTGTCACCCACCCCAGGGCACTGAGTGCCACATCCAGGTTCTCTGAGCATCTCTAGGGATGGTCTTTAAAGCTCCTGAAAGGAAAAAATCCTTTTGTGTCCCCAGCAGAGAATCAAACTGGGTATTTGCTGAACTTTTGTAAATCAATGGAGATGGGGGACAAATTGAAAGGCAGCAATTATGGTAGTGATTGCAGTTCTCCAAAGAAACAGAAGTTTCCTTGTTTGTTGGCAGTGTGAGACATTCACCTGCCAGAGCTGAGTACCCAGAGCTGGGCAGAGCAGAGCAGACCTTCCTTGGAGGGCTGCAGACACCTCCTTCTCTTTGTCTGTAAAAGTCACTGAGGCCTTGCTCTCTGGGGCTGCTGAAACGAATGCTCAAAATAACAGTACTTGATATCACTTCCTGTGATTATTTCTGATTATTTCTAGAGTGGCTGTAGCTCTGTGCCAGGGTAAACCTTAAATCATGCTGTATTTAGGGCAGGGGCTGCAGTTACCCAGGAGTAGAAGCACAGGGAGATCCTGCCATGCTCTCTCTCATGTGTCAGAGCAAACATTTACTCTAAGCCTATATTTGTTAACTTTTGTGAAGAGCTGAACCCAGGGGACTTAATGTGGTATTTAACTAAATGACTGTGATTGAGGCCCTGAGGCCAATGGCATAATATGTGACAGCATGTTAGGATCACTTACCTGAAATTATATCTCAAACAATTTATATGTTAAATGAACTGTCTGATGCCTTGGTAGGGTCTGCAGCCTGTTTTGTGTTGCAGGTGTTGGTGTGTTCCTGTTTGGAAGCAGCCCTTGGAGAGAGAAAAAAAGAAAAGGACTCAGCAAAACCCTGCTGGATTCCATTTTCAGGGAAATTTAAAAAATACAAACTTAATTGGACAAGTAAAATCATGAAGGATGTGGAGTGGTAAATCTTACCTGGAATCAATATTCAGGAAGAAAACAAAATGTTGTGGGATGTAGACAGATGTGCTGGTCCAATATCTGCACATTGCAAGTACACAAATGAATGATTTGTTTGAATATGTAGATCAGATACCCCTGACCCCTGTGATAACAGGAAAATTCACTTTTTCATTCTGTTTTCTGTGGTTCATTTGCACTGAGGGTCGCTTTGGGCTGAGACCTTAATGAATGTCACAGGACTTGCCTGGATTTCTCAAACTTAGTTGTCAGTGGTCAGCTTCTACCATCTGCAGGAGTGGTGGCCATTCCTATTCCTGTGCAGGGCTGTGTGTGCACTAAAATCCACCCTTCCTTGCATTCTTTTACCCATCCACCAAACCAGAACTTCCCACCATACCTATCTTTCTATCCTATCTCTCCTTTTTTTCCCAGTTCTTGCTGCTTCACTGTGCTTTGCTGCTGTTCCTCTGTCCTGCCCAGGAAATAGGTTTCTAATTCAGGGATAAAAAGGATGAGACTTGGAGCTGAGAGTCCTTGATGTCCTTAGGGAGGAATTACCCTGTCTGGAGCTTTGTGCAGTCCTGTGATTAACTGTGTGAGGGAAGAATAAGTTCCTCTCCCCTGCCACAACTTGTGCAAAAATAAGCCATTAAATCTTTACCTGAATCCCAGAGTTTCTGAGGAGTGGGTGACCCAAAAGGAGGAATTTTTTTACATGAATATTGCTGCCAGTTCAACTCCCTGTAACATCAAGCCATGGGCTAAAACTGAAAAGGAGGTTTGAATTCTGTTTTTCCAAGTGAAGGACAGGCAGATGATTATCACAGTGCCTGGGGTATCTGGAGGTGACATCAGTTATAACCAATTAGTGTTTTACTTATCAGTTGGAAAAAAAAAAGTGATTTCAGATGTAATTAGTAAACAAAAGCCTTTCATGTTGTTTAAAGACCACCTTAGGGAGTGCTGGTTTTGGACAGGTTAAAGCCAGTTCATGTTTCATATGATTATTTGGAACATTGCAGCAAAGTTTATTTTAGTGCAAGACACTTTATTATTCAGTGGTTAAAAAGAAACTTCTTGAAAACAGCTTTTTCTTTGTGGATTTGTGGTGCAAAAGAACCCACAGTAAACACCACTGCCATCTGTTCCAAAGAAGAAGAGTTGGGCTATGAATGTCCTTACAAAAAAAATGAAAAGCTTTTTAGTAGCTAAAAAATGCATAATTTTCGAATTTTTGTTTGATTTTTCATTGATTTGATTGCATTGAACCAGATGGGGCTTGTTTTTTTTTTTTTTTACATGAAGAGCATTCACCACATCCATGTGTACGAGGCTTTGAGATAATACATGGGGAGCACACTTGGAGCTGAGGATGAGGAGGGTTGAAGATGCAGAGTCTCACAATTTCCTTGGCACTTCAGGAAGAGTGCAAACCTGCTGTAGCACCTATGATGAATGAGCCTGTTGGGCCAAACAGATTTTCTACGTGTGATGCTCATTTCTGCATCTGTCCACTCCCTTCCCTGTGTATCCACTAGGAAAGGAAAGGAACTTTGATTCCAAAAAGTCTTTTATTTCCCCAGGGAATGGTCCCAGCCCCAAGGCTGCCAAGGATGCCCAGGGTGGGGTTGTTGGGGTGTCTGTGTAGGGCCAGGAGCTGCCCTGGGGGATCCTGTGGGTTCCTCCCAGCTCAGGGATATTCCCTGATTCCATAATGATTTTTCTCTCTGGTGGAGTATTCCTCACTAAGATTTGCAAAAGCCACGTATAGACCAGAACGAGTAAAACTTCTGCCTGGGTTGGAAACTGCAGATATAGTCAGGAATGCTTTTATGTATCTGGAAACACTGTGTTCCTCTAAAAGCTTGCTAATTTTATTTTTAAAAGGGAACATAAATATCTGACTCACTTTCCCATACGTCTGCTGTTCCTCTATAGAAAATGCCTTTGCTAACAATACTTACATGTGCCTTGTCTTTTTAATGACTAAATAAGGATTTCTGAATAACAACCACCAAACAAATTAGTAGAGATTATAAACATCTCTTTTATTAATCCTGATAAAATATGCTGTGATTCCCCTCTCTGATCCAACCCTTTCTTTTATTGATCACTGTCTGCTGAGGAGGCCAGCAGGTCTGCCTGACCTCCCTAATCTTCTCTCCCAGGCTGACATCTCACACTCCTTTGGGGAAGGATTTGAGTTCTCATTCTGTGTGGTGGATTAAATAAGTGTCACTGGGTTTCTGAGTTCCTTCCAGGGATTTCCTCAGAGTGAACCTTGAGTGTTCTGTCTGCCAAGAGCTGCAGTTGCTGTCAGCTGCTGGAGCTGCTGGATTTGGGCTCCAATTCTCCTGCCAGTAGCAGGTTCAGCACTCACTGATATTCATGGTGCCCCTCCTGCATTGTTCCTGTGAGCAGCACCCCTGGGCTCTCCCAGAGCCTTGGGCCAGGTGTGTTCTGCATTGTTCCCTCTGCATTTCATCTGATTTGGCTCCCTGATCCCATTCCTCTGTTTGTTTCTTGTCTCCAGTTGCCTCCTGAAGTCTGTCCCTGTTTCTCTTGAACCTCCTCCCCCTTGTTAATGTGAAGAGCTCATTTGTGGGTGGTCCTGGGTTCCCAGTGGTTTTACTGGGAATTTAATATTAATTCATACTTAGAGTCTGCTGAGGCTGTAAATACATCCATAAAACCACCTTTTCTTTAGTTTTAGTGCCATTAATTAACATGTAACAAATAATGACATTTTGGCTACTCTCTTGCTGTTACATTAGTTTTACCTCAGCATTATTTTCTGCATTAATAGGGACTGCACCTGGACATGGAGTAGTTTTTCTGTCCTATCCCATGGCAGGACAATTTGAGCATCCCTGCTGGCTGCTGACTTGGAACCACGCGTGCTGATATTCACAAGCCATCACTGCTGCTCTCTAATCTATCCAGTTCACAGGCAAATAAAATGTGCCATCTTTCAGGATTGAATTACAGAATGGAAATGAAAGAAAAAAAAAAAGATTAGTAAAAAAAGTAATGCCTAAAGAGTAGCCTTATTCTTCAGGGAGAAAATAAAATACCTGCTGACAGCTCTTACCTTAATGATGTTCTTGCTTCTGTCAAAACATCAGACGCCCCATCATTTTCACTGGCATTTGCAAGACTCTTTTAAGAGATGCAGAGGAAAGCAGAGTGATTTGATGGGTGGGTTTTTTTCAGTTGGAATACCTTTCCATAGCCACTGGGGTTTTTTTCTGAAAGTATCTTTTTTTTTTTCCCCATCTGTCCCCTCTCAGGTTGATTTGAGAAAGATTTGGGAGCAAGAGGCAGTAAAAGGTAGATAAGGTATAAAATATCCCCGGGGCACGAGTTTCTGTCCTGTAGTGTAATTAATGGTGGGAATTGCTGCTGCACAGAATCACTGCAATGGGTGAAAAAAGAGAGATTTGCAACATGAGCAAGCTGGGATCTGGGATACCCTGCCCAAACCAACCACTCTGGTGTGTTTGTGTTTACAAGGGGCTGCAGTTCCCCCTGTGCAGAGCTGTAAAGCCTTCAAAGATGACCCTGGAGAAGAAACTTCAGCAAAGTTTCTCTCTCTTCTTCTAAAGAAGCATCACCTGCCTTAGAGGTGTGGTTATCTCTGTCTTTGGGGTGCCACCAAGTGCTCTGTTCTTGGCAGGACCCCAGAGAGGAACTGACCCCTGAGAGCTGCTGATTTATGGAGTGCCTGCTGGTGGAAAGGATGGCACACTCAGGGTGGAAAGGATGGCACACTCAAGGTGGAAAGGATGGCACACTCAAGGTGGAAAGGATGGCACACTCACGCTTTAGGGACCAGTTGTACTTCTTATTTTCTTCAGCAAACTCTGGCACACTGATTTTTTTTTCTTTTTTTGTCCACACCCACTCACATGACAGAGAGAGGGTGAAAGCATGGAGAAACCAGGGTGAGTGAGGATGAGGAGGGATTCCTGTGCAATTGCCCTTTATCCACACAGTCACTGTCAGTCCCTGGGGTGTGACTGGCAGGCAGGGCAGGGTGGGAAGGGGGAGAGGGCATCCACTGCAGCTGGACAGCATTTTCTCTTCTGCAAAGCCTGCTCAGCACTGAGCTGCCTGTCCCCAGGCTGAATGAGTTTGCTCTTTACCTCAGGTATCCTGGTATTGATCTCATCTCCTCCCTCACTGTTCTCATGTCAGAGTTCAGGAATCAGAAACATTTCGGATTGATGTGCCATCAAAAGCAGATCCATTCCAGCTGACACGGAGTGGATTCTAACTCTGATTTTGATTCATACCCTGGCGTGTGCTGCTTCCCACAGGTAGTATTGCTTCTTTAATTATCTGTCTCTCAGGACCTTGCTGAATCTATTCTGAAAAATTTCCAGCTCTACTACTCCTGGAAATTAAGATGCTCTCAGCATTCATGTTTCATGGAAAGACAAAATCTTAATGTAAAAATCACCTGCTTCTCTTTTCTTGAGCAAGTTTCCTGTACTGGAGGGTTCATACAGGGATGTGGTGAACAAACAGTGCATTGTGAGATCTGTGGCTCTCGAGTCACTCAAGGTTTTTCACTTAAATGACAGCTTTATGAAAAGTGGTTTTCTCCTTTAATTGTTTTTTTACTTTCTTTCTCTATCTTCTTCCTTGACCAGATGGAGTAAAATTCAAATATAGGCAACTCTACATTCATTCTAAGGGGCTTTTAAAGGAAATAACAGTTGATCATGGGAAATTATATTCTTCCTCATCTCCGCTCCTCACAGCAGATTTAGATTGCCTCATTACAAGTCCTATTTTCTTTACTTTTGGAAATTTGCCTTCAAAGCTTTGTTTTCCCTTTTATACCTGTACAGAGTGGAAGTTGCCTTTCTATTCCCTGCCTTTTTTTGTGTGTGTTTTTTTTTTAACAAGAGAAGTTAATAGGGCTGATAGTTTAGAATGCACACTTAGGAAATGTATTTGAGGGCTCCTGTAAATGTAAGAGATTGTTTAAAACGAGCTTTTTCAGCAGTTTTTCCTTCTTGCTGTTAAATGAGGAGCTTTCAACAGCTGCCCCTTAGCTGCAAATCCTGCCACATTTTGCAACCCACCTTAAAGGCTGAGGACCTTGATTCTTCAGGCCAGCACCTGTGAAAGTATTGATGAAAAACATGTCTTTATGTAAAGACCAATTTCAAGACAAATAGTTCCAACAGGGCTGTTGGATACTGGAGGGGAGCTGTTGCTGCTGCATCAAAACCTGATATTCTGCCCCTGCTCCCTACAGGTTCCTCTGTTGGTATCTGTCCATCTGATTAAAGGAGATAAAACCAGCAGTCCTTTAAGCCACCACATTGTACATGAGGGACACAGAGCTCTGTCAAAGAACCAGAAAAAATAACCTGATAAGCCAAAGTGGCCTGAAAACAGCATATTGCAGGCATAAATCCTGGGGTGTTCCTGTCAGCCCTTAATGCCACAGGTGGGATCACAGAATGCCTTGGGTTGGAATGGACCTTAAAGGTCATCTTGTTTTAATCATCTGCTGTGGAAAAAAAAAAAGAAAAGAAAAGAAAAAAAAGAGGGAAGAAGTTGTGTTCTTGTTTAGTTCTTTATGCACTTCTGGTTTCTACCAGCTCTTCCTTGGTTGTATTTGGAAGTCTCTTGTGTGGTGAACACATTTAGTGTAATCTAAGAGGGGTAAATGGCTGGATTTGTGATCAGTAGAGCCTAAACTCTGACCATTCACACAATCCTTTGGGAAGAGGGGGCAGAACAATCCTTATGGCCCCAGGAATGAGTCCCTGTCCATTCTGAGAACCTGGTAGGAAAAAAAAGAATCATGTGTGTAATAGAGGTGGGAGGAATCATTTAGCAGGGCTGAATCTACATTTGACTGTAGATTGGACACACTGACATGGGCTAATGAGAAACCATAAAGATCAGGTGAGGAGGAACAGCAGAACATAGATCCTACCAGCTGTGCCTTTTTAGGCTAAAGCACATCACAGAATTTACCACTGGAAGCAAGTTTTTGTTACCATCCAGTCCTGGTGGTGAAAAAAGAAGGGTTTGTAAGTGTGTTCCATGCTCAGTTTGCAAATTTTACCTGTTCATGGGTGCCTTGACATTTGACCCACCAGAAGTGATCCATGGTCACACCCAACAAATGAAACAATAGCAGCAAATCCCATAATACAGATAATCTTGGGACAGAGGTAAGGAGGAGCTCTTTATCCCACTCTGAACCTTGCTGGAGTTCTGTGGTGCTTTTTATGTGTCAGATTACACATAAGGGCATAGGACTGTGTTCAACAGTTGTGCTGGTATGTTGTCCATCAGGATTGTCCATCTTCTGCAGGGAGGAATTGTGAAGTTTGCCATGATATTGTCCCTGTGTGGGGGAGCTGTGATATCTAAGTGCTGGTTTGAGCATTTGCCTCCTGTGTTACCCTAGGCTGCAGTTAATTCTGCTGAATCCCTTACAGTGACATCCTGAGGGATGTTTTTTAACAAGGAACACAAGGATCCCACAGCTGCAAACCGACTTCTCCTCATGTGCAGGTACCGAGCATTTCTGTTTGTTTACATGTTAGAATACAGTGCCTTTAGATTTATTTCACACCTGATTGTGAGATGCATGTGCTGCTCTCATCCACATAAATTACCTCTCATTGAACAGCCTTGTCTGCAGACACAGTTGGGTTTAACAACCAGGCACTTCAACTGAAGAAATGAAGAAATATGTCCCAATGTGACATCAGCTTAAGCAAAATAATTCATTTTCTCTTAATTCCAGTGGAAGTGAACACAAGAGAGGCTGCTCAGGGCTGCTCACCTGCATGGGTTTGTTGTCCTGAGAAAGGGTGAGGTGTGTCTTGATTTTCATCACTGGCTCTTCTGATGTCTGAATGCTGCAACTCCTTTAGAAGATGTTGATTCACAGGCTTAGAATCTAATCCTGTGCTGTGACTTTTGAGGACAGGAACTGGGTGCAATTCAGAGGCAAATTAACCTAGCTGAGTAATTAATCCTATCAGATGCAGTTTCTATAATCTCCACTTTGGTGTGCCTGTGCTCCTTTCAGGTGGTTACCCCGGGTCTCTTGAGGCAGCCTGCTGATTGAAGAGGCAGATACTGCTGCTGCTAAACATGTGGAGGAGATGGAAATTAATGAGTCAAAGAAATGAAGGGGCTCCTAACACCCAATTCAAGTAAAAAGCCACTTGAAAAGATACTTGAAAAGGGCCATGTGGATCAAGTTAGCTAATTGTGGAGAGCTAATTGTGGAGAGCAACTTGTGGATTCTATTCTGGCCATAAAACACGGTTTCAGCTTGGGATACCTGTGGGATTGTGCCATGGCAGCAGAGTGTGTGCTGCTTTCTTCATGATCTGGTACCTTGCCTGCTGTCTTCACACAATCAAAGCTTAGCAAAAGCCTGTGTGGACCTTGTGTTGGCAAGACAAACTGCACCACAGCCTGGTTTGAATTCTTTAGTGTGTTTTGCTTCCTTGTGTTGAATAATGCAAAGCCTTTTTTTATGTTTGTTTATTTGGCATGTTGTTTTTTTTTTTGTTTTTTTTTTTTTTTTTTTTTTAATCTTAGTGGGGTTTTTTTCAGTCAGCTGGGGACCTGCCTGCTCTTAGTTGTTGAGAGTTCCTTTTGGCAGGTGTTACAGGTAGATCTTTGAAAGTCCAGATCTTTAAAAATCAAACCCTTGTTTACGCCTGCAGTGAAAACAAGCTTAAACATGTAAGTGTAAATTACAGCAGCAGCTCTGATGAGCGTGTACACAAAACCTTTATGAAAATATTGGTTTTCTGATGAAGAGAATCTTCAATACACTGCAAGCACAACATTGACAGTCTGTTTGTGAAGCTGCCAGCAACTCCCTACACCTGCTCTGACCCCTCTCTGGCTTTATGAGTGCAGTATTTCCCTAGTCCTGAGCTGTTTCAGGCTGCTGGTGTGAACATTTCCTTGAACTTTTGAGCTGTGTGTGTCACTGTGAGCTGAGTGTGCTCTGCAGAACCCTGGAGCCAGTTCCAGCAATTCTGTTGGCAGTGGTAAAAACTCAATGAGCAACTTAGTAGGGAACACTGAATTTTGACAAGGTGCTCCTTGAAAACCCAGCAGTTCTCCTGGACCACTCTTGTGTCCAGGACCTTGAGCAAGCCAAAGGCTTCTTTCCTGATGCCTGGGGCTATGATCCTGCTCAGTTCCCTGTTCCTGTCTCTCAGGACCATGAACTGCTGGAGGGTATCCAGCCTCACCTACAGCTCTTACAGGTGCATTGTACTGGATTTTCCAGCAAAGGAAATGCTTCTCTCTGCAGCAGGAGACACTGCCTGCTGACCTTCCTGTTGTCCCTGATCACCCTCTGGGATTTTACCAGTCATTTCAATGGATAAGATGGAAGAGGCAGCAGTATCCCCTGGTTTTTGTCAGTTCCTACCTGCTGTGGTAATCCTTCATAAATAAGGACCTTAAACTCACGGGTAAATTTAATAACTATCTGTAAAAGTCATTTTAGTACTGAAACCCTTTGTTGTGGGACAGAGCTCTCTCAGAGCCTCTCCTGTGTTTGTGTTTCCTTTACAAAGCCTTGGGCAGTGTTCCAGCACGAGCACCCCTGGGTTGGGAGGTGTGCTGAAATGTTAACACAGTGGTTTCCACAGAGCCACAAGATAATCTGAATGTAAGAACTGGAATCCTGACCTGGTGCCACAGGCAGTTAGGAGCTGTAAGTTAAAATTGCAGGGCTGGGTGTAATGGATTGGCAGTAACGCAGTACTTGGAATTCATTTGGCATTTACATGCACAGTAAATTCCAAATGAGCTCCTAAGAACCCTATAAAAAGAAAAAAAAAGGTGTATGAGAAGCACTTGTTTCTCCCTGTAACATATATCCTCTGTGTTCTGGGTTATAACCTGGCTTTGTGTCATTGGGAAGATCTTTTAATTTATACAAAGAGGTGATTTACATTCTCAGATAAAGTCCAGGCATTTCCAATAACATCAGGATAAGTGGAGCACTGTTTTCTTTGCAGCTGAAGCTTGGAGATTCTGTGTGAATTCATCTCAGTTTTACTGCCCATGTTTCAGGGCAGCTTGCTTTTATGCAGTGAATATTGGTAGATCTCAAAGAAATATAGCCCTGGATTTTATTACCAATGAAGGGAAAGCCTGCCAGTGGCGTGGCAGATCGTGTTCAAACTGGCAGCTGGTGACAGATGTGGATGTAATGGCTCTAAATCACTGTGTGGACTCACTGTGTTCCATATTTTACTCAACTTCCAATAAGAGTCGTGCAAATAAATTAAAGTGCAGCTGTCAAGATCAGCAGCAGAGTTGAAGGCATACTTGTAATATAAAGTATTCAAAGAGCTGATGCTTTTCCCTGGAAAAAACGTTGAAATGTGTTTTGTTAGATGAAAGCAGCAGATTTGTTTCCCCTGTTTGTGTTTCTTGTCTCGCTTTTAATAATCAAGAGCACTTGTAATCAAGTTTCAGATCTAGAGGGGTTTGTTCCAGTTTTGGGCTGGTTCTGTGTCTGTTCCATTACTCCCAGTGCACACTTTTCTGGTTATTCCCTCACTTAAACTCTGCTGGAAATGAAATCCTGTCATGCTGTGCTTAGGGAGTAGAATACCTGTGCATGAATCAAGCATAGCTGCTCAGAAGGTCCAGGTGGGTTTAGCCTTTTATGAAATTACTGCACGCTTCTTAAAATCTGGTGGTTTTGTAATCTTACTACAAACCATCAGCAGACAGCTCTATTAAAACCCTGTTATTCCCTGTGTGCCCCAGAAAGGCCAGCTCTGGGTCTCTCCAGGGTGTGCCTGGCAGGCTGATGGGCTCCACAGCAATTCCATTTGTGTCCAGTCGCTTTTTCTCCAGTTGGCACTGCCTGCTTGCGCTGTGAGCTGCTGGCTCTGCCCTTCCATGGATTTGGGAGGGATTTGAGCCAGGCTTGGAGGCCAGGCTTCACTCTCTGGCCTGTCAGCTCCTGTGTTGGCTGAGCAGTTCCTTTCTTGACTCTCCCATCATCTCCCCTTTCCTGGTACCCCAGGATCTGATCAGATATTCACATTGTGGTGGAAGGCACAGGCAGACGTGCAGAGATTCTTTTCCATCACCCCCACATTTCGTTCTTGATCCTTGCAGAGTTTTTTGGCAGCCATCAAGTAATGGAATTAGGACTCTTGGAATTTGTCTGTGCTCAGATCCACGGAGCTATTGTTGTTTAAACATTTTTAGAAAACATGAAGTATTTCCACCTAGCATACAGAGCTCTTCCCTCCAGCCTGGCTACAGCCACCTGTCCAATGAACTGAATTCATCAAGTCACTTTTAATCATGTTCATAGGACTGTGGAGCTGTGCCAGGGTCCTAATAAGGAACAAATGGGTTCAGAGGAGGCACAGAGCAGATTCTGTTAGGAAATAGTTCCCTGTGGTGCTGGTTCTTAGCTTGCCTGTGAAGGATAAGGAATCATCAACATTTCAGATTACTGAGGAATAAAAGAGCAGAAACTTGGCTTATTTGCATCACAGTGGTAACTCCATTTATTTTGGACTTGTACCAGCATAAATCAGAGAAGAATTGGGCACAGAGCCAAATAATCATTGTATTTCTTCAATAATTAAGTGAATCTACAAGGAGCTAAGTTGGTGAATGGCTAACAAGCGACTCATCAAAGCCAAGCACTGCACCATAACCTGTGTGTCTGCCTGTTCTTAACTCCAGAGATGTCCTGCTGTTCTTCAGGACACCTTGGAAAAAGGAACTCTGAGTCTAGCATGAAGAATTTGGCTTGAAGCAAAAGGAATTTGTTTTAAGTAGCCTTACCAAGCAGTTGGACTCCTTGGTGCAAGTATTTTGGGCAAGATTTGACCCACAGTATTGCTCCTCTGAAGGTGGTGATTATGTCCAGCAATTCACTTCTAGAGTTTTGAGTATTTGAGACCCATGCAGGGAATGAAAATTTATAAGTTGGAGCAACAATTGGTTTTCTGTGGCTTTGAACAAAGATCTCATCAGGTATTAACTGGAGCTTATTTGGAGGTTTCTGCTTGTAAAGACATGAAATAGGAAGGAAATGGAAGAACTGAATACTTCACTGTGCTTATTTGGGTCAGGTCCTTGCAGAGAGTTGCACAAGACTGTTTGAGTTGCTGTTTTTCCCACAGGTGCTTTGATTCCATGAAAATCTGCAATCCTGTTTCGTGTGGACATGTGTAGGGATTGAATATTCCCCCAGGTACCTGACAGGAATTACTGACAGGATGAAGGGTGAATTTTGACCCCATGCTTGACAATTATGTGATAAAATCACTTACAGGCATTCCTGGTGATAGAAGTGACAGCTGATACAGTGCTTAAAATTTTCCTTTGATCTGCATCAACAGGAATTCCACATGTACAAAGTAATGAGAAAATAAACCCCCATGTGTTCTAGCTCCATTTTGTGTATGTAGCAAATGCATAATCGACTTTTGATGAGACTCTTCAATGGGAAAAGTGCAGCTCTAGAATTGAAAATGTAGATTTCCAAACTGTGGCATTTCCTTGCTGATCTTCCTTATCCATCAGTGCTTAAAGCCACAGAGTAAATCATCAAACATAATGAGTGAACACAGCCAGTCCTTGTACCAAGGGATAAGCATCCCTTACAAAGGGAGAAAAAATAATTTTCTAAATCATGATTTGGAACTCTAATGCAGGAAGAAAACTTCTTGTACCTACTCCTGTGTTGGTCACTTTGCATTTTTGCTGCTGATTTTTCAGTTTTGCAGGATGCCAACTTGCTCAGGCTGCTGCTAATTATGTGCTCACCGTTATGGTAATTGGCATCTCTCAGTGTTGTTGTTATGGCTACAGAGCCCTTGGTAACAGGCTGGTGATGCAGGGAGGCTGCAGGCTGTCCTGCTGGCTGATCATCTCTGCTGCTTCCTGCCCTGCCTGTGTGCTGTCACAAACTGCTGCAGAGCCTTCCTGGAGTGCTCAGCCACCAGCATGTTGGAAACATCACAGAAATGCAAGTTCTGCAGGTCTGTCCATGTACAAACAGGTGCAATGCACTTTTCTCAGGCAGAAGTGACCTTAAATCCCACTCTGCAGCAGGGAAGGGCAGCATGAGGCTTGGCCTCATGCTTAGGTAGTCTGCTGCCCTCATTTCACGCAGAAATGAGGGTGAGTTGCTGTTCCTTGATGAGCCTTGACCTGTTTGGTAGCCATCCTTAGGGAAAACAGATCCTAGGAATGGGCAGGTTGTACATCAAATCTTGTATATCATCATCCTACATATATTGTACATACATATATACATATATTGTGTATATCATCACACAATCAGTGTGCATCATCCTGGGGGGGTGACCAGTCAGTATGATCTTTGTACTGCATGATTAATATTAGAAAGACAAAATTCCCTTGTGTCCTAGCAGGTTTTCCATCCTCTTTCCCCCTATGTTTTTAGCTTTTGCAGCACATGCAGAATCTCAGGAATTTAGTCAATGTATGCCTGTAGGGGACTAGGCTATGTAAGGAACTCTCAGCTGATTAAATCAGTAAATCCAAATTAAATCTGGACCTTCTCAGGAAAGCCCAGGTTCAATTTGCATTGATTGGGGGAGTGATAATACACTGTGAGCAGAAAGCTCTGCACAGGGAAGTGCTTCAGTGAAGAATCCACTGGCACTGATTATTCATATCATATTCAATCATATATTCAGATTTTGCCTGGACATCTGCAGACTCTGCTGTAGGAAGATTTGTGGCACAGTAAATATTTGTCTTACAGCTCCTTGGAAAAGCCTTTGAACATATAATTTCTGCTTTTAGAACATACATTTTGTAATAGGAATTTTCTTCAGAGGAACCTGACTTGAGCCCTTGGTGGATCTGCATAAAATTTAGTATTATGGGAATGAAACAGAGCTTCTCCTCTAGATGGACAGATTTTTCTTACATAACCCCAAATGCAGGAGGATCCAGGCTGTGCAGGACCCAAAGCAGAATTAACACTGGTTTTGAAGTAAAGACCCATTAGAAATCACTTCCGCCCTGTGATTTAAACTCCATAAGCCATAATACATCTCTTCCAAGCCCTGTCTGGTGGTAGGAGATCTTGGTTTTTATTAACTGTCCCAGGGGTGAGACAGCAAATAAGAAAGAATAAAGAACTCATTTGCTAACTGCAAATATTCTTGGAAATGTTGGGAGTCTTATAAAAAGAAGTAAAACTGTAACTAACATCCAGAATCCTGGATCTCTGGTGGCCTCTAAGCCTTTAGGGTTAGTGGGATCAACTCTGAGGTATTTTTGCGCTTCCATTCAGAAGCAGAATGTTTGTTCCTTCCATTGTGGAAATAAAACAGTTGAAATACATCAGCTTAATGCAAATGTTCAGTTTTGGGAGTACATCTCTGTGGAGCAGGCAGGATTTCTCTGGAGTGTGTTGTACACTGGAGATGCTGGTTCATACCTTAGAAGTGGAAGAGATCCCTTTCTGTTCTGGAAATTACCACGGGGCTTGAAGTGGTTCTTCCTGGTGTTTAACTACCTGGACAATGATTGCTTTTGCCACCACAGGCAGAGATTGTTGCCATGCAGACTTTGCAATAAATCCCTAGGTTGCTTATGCAGCTGTGTAAGCAGCATGGCTTTTGTAGCAGCACAACAGTTCTTGGTAATGGACCTGGCTCCTTTTCACACTTTGTTGTCAATAAAAGTGGAAGGATGATTAACCTTCATCTTGAATTTCTGGGATGAAATGTGCTACTTTAGTTGTAAACCATAGGACAACTTCTGTAGGCAGTATTTCTGGGAATGTTTGGGAACCTGCATGGGGAATATTTAAATATCCCTGATATCCACTTATTCAAGTTGTTTCTTCAGGTTTCCAGGGGTGCCCATCTGTTCTTACCCCAGAGAAAGGGGTAAAGTGAGAAAACTTTTAAATTTGAAGGAAGCATAGCTGTGCTAACAGCAAAGCCAGCTCTTCCCTTGGGCTGATAATGTTCCCAGGTCTGTAATTTCAGTCAGTTAAGGCAGGAGGAATGACTGCCCAAAATGAGCACTTGGCAAGGCACCTTTGGAAATCATTCATGTCTGTTCTGTCCCAGTCTCACTCTGAGATCAGACCTGTGTTCTTGCTCAGGCTGGCACCAAGCAAACCTGCACTCAGCTGACCACCCACTCTGAAATTTGGTTTCCTGGACAGTTTGTCAGATGCTGTTACAGGATATTGAGCTGAAAAAGCTGAGAAGTCCCTTGGAGGGTGCCCCCCTGAGATCCCTGTTGGCACATTTATTATCTACTATTCCAGCATCAGCTCTTTTTTGTATTAAATTTGACTTGCCTCCTCATGGTCAAATGTGATTCGTGTTTTTCCCATATCTGTCACAGGAAAATAAATGCTTAAGTGAGAACATTTTTCTTTATGGACTGAAAACCCCTAAATTTGTATGTCAAGCCTGGCACACGCTTCTTTCTAGGAGGTCATAAAGCCTGCAGGCTGGAAACAAAAGTCTGCATTCAGTCTCTGGCCCTGCAGCCATCCATTAATCATAATTTCCAGTTATAAAACAATATATTCCTGGTTGCTTCACCGGGGTTTGGTGGGGATTAGCTGTGAGCAGAGCCTGGCAGTGCCCTCAGTGGGTACAGGTTGTGTCTGGGAGGGGAGGGATTGGTGTCAGTGCCTGGGATATGGTTCGCTCTGTGTCCCCCTACCTGGGACTCTCTCCTGTCTGACTCCAGCCTGGCTGTTTCCTCACTTTTCTGACTGCTCCCCATCAGTCCTGCACACCCCAGGGGATGGACAGTGATATAAAGGACAATGGGATTTTTTACTGCCCTGCTTTGCCTCAAATGAAGTGAGGCATCCTGCCTCAGGCTTTTCCTGCAAGCCTAGCAGGTTGCTATGGATTAGGCTCCTTAATCAATCCAGACAAACCATTCCATGCTGCTTCCTGGTGGTCAATACCTCCAGTCACTTGCCATTTCAGCAGCTTAGAGACTAATGAGCCTTCATTCTGCAGACAGAGATGTGCCAGGGAGCAGAAGTTGCTAAACAGCCACTCTAGGCAGAGCTGTAAAATCCTTTTGCCTCTGTCCTTTCCCACCACCATCAGCTGGTAGCATAGCAACTGCTGAAGCTGCTTGGACTGGGGTTGACCTGAAATTACACGTGTCTCAGTTTATGTGTTTATTAACGCCTTTGTACTTTTTTGGGGGGTGCTTGTTGAGATTACCTTTTTCAAGTCCCTGTGGGAGATCAGCAGTTTGTTCATGCAGAAAGCAGAGATAGACTTAATAACACCTGATGGATGAGCTCAGATGGGCCCTGGAATTAGAAACATCAGGGAGAGCTGAAGGTGGTCCTGAGCAGTGGCTGGTGGAGAGCCCCTTGGTGCTGTAGGGTGTGGATGCAGTTTTCCATACAATTGGGATTGGAGGAGCCTTGAGGAGGAGCAGCAGCTCACAGGCTGTTTTTTCAGACTGTAGTGATGGAGAAGTGGCTGTTGAAGGAAGCAGAGTGAACTGGGAATCAGCAGAGATTTTAGCACCCCTGGGGTTTCTCACCTGGGGGGGAGAGAACTCAGACACAGGTTCATGAGTAGCCTACAGCTTGAATGATTCTTGGTGCAGTTGCAGCAATTTCTAGTGGAGGAATCAGTGTTTTGAGAGTTTCTGCAAAGCTCCTGTACTCTCATCTCTCTTGTTAAAGGAGAGATGATACTTAGTTCTCATACTTTTGTGATTACTGTATTCAGGTATGTTCTTATGTGAAAGCCTAGCTTGTATTTCTTCATGGATCATTTCCAGATCAATAAAACCTTAGTCCACACACAGCTGATGTGCCTGTCATCAAGTCCAAGAAATGAGGGAAGCAGCAAAAATTGAAAATTACTAATAATTGTCTAAGGAAAATACGTCAAAGATAAGCCTGGAGAACAGTACTTGGTTCAAGCATGCTGGATGTGCTCCTTGTGGAGCAAAATGGAGCAGTCGGATGCTGCACAGAGATAGTCATGGTCTTTTTGTTTTTACTGGTATTTTGGTCAAATGAAACCTGCCCCATTTTTCTGTGTGTGACACAATCTCAACAGATGGGACTAAGACACTCCATTCTCAGAACAGTCTCAGTAAGAGAATGAAATCCTTTCCCTGACAGGCACTTTGAGCACTGGGTGATTAAATCAAAGAGCATCACTGTCACCAGTGCATGCTCTGGCTGCATGTATAAAGGAAATATATATATAAAAGAGGAAAGTGAGTTGTGCCCATCTTTCCCAGAGAAAGGCATCCTCATTTATCTTCATGTGATGGGTTTAGACTGCAGCACCTGAATTCTGCTGCCATGAGTGAGGGCTATCAGAGAGAATTCAAGGGGCTCAGAGGTGCTCAGAATTATTTCTTGGCTTTCCCCTTTAATAGAATGATCCAATACCTCTCTGTGTTTCTCACTGAGGGCCATGTGCTGAGAAAATGAAGAGTAAGGAGGTAAACTGCATCTCACCTGTATTTTAATACCAGTCAAAAGATGAGGGGGTTTGGTGAGCAGTTAATTTTCTCTGTCTTAGATATGTGCCTTAAGGTGAGCCCATTGTCTCCACTGACAATTAAGGGAACCTGAGATAATTAGGGCTGGAACATGGAGAAGCTACACAGTGAAAGTCAAGCTAATTGCAATCAGCTCGTGGATGCCCAAAAGTCTTTGTGTTGGTCCTCTTGTGGTCCATGAAAGATCCCTGTGAAGAGAGTGACATCCCAGAAGCAGCAAGAAACATACCCCTGCTCTTCTCTGTGATGTGTTTCTGTAGCTGTTTTGCAGTTGGCAAACTCAGAAAAGTAAAGGTGTTTTAAAGCTGAGAGTTAATTGTGCATGATGAGTTTGTCATTGCTGGAGATTCCCTGCAGAGCCTGCCTGAGCCCTGTGCAGGGCAGCCCTCCATCCCTGGGGGAAAGGCTGCCTGCAGGCACTCATGGGGCTCAGGGCTTGGGGATGTGCTGTGATCCCCACACATCCATGCTGAGAGTCTGTAGCCACCTTTTTTAACTCTGGTACAGCACAAATGATGACTCAAAGGGAAGCATTCAGGTCTAATCTATGTGGGTTCTTGTAATGAGCTTTACAATTAGAGCCCAGGCTCTTCCATCTAATTCACTTAATTTACGCTGGGAAATGAGATACTGTTCAACTAATCCGATGCTATTTTCTTTATTAGAGAATGAAAGCATCCTCTGAGGCTCTGGTGGGATTCGGGCTAAGCTTCTGAGGCACAAATAGTGTGAAATGCTAATGAATTAGCACGCTGCTGTAATTCCCACTCGGGATCTGGTGCCCCTCTCCTTTAGCCTCTCCCACACTGGAAGGGTTGGCAGAGGCTCTGGGTCTGTGCCAGCTCCTTCTGCACTCAGGCTGACTCTGTAAATACTGAATAAGATGACATTGATACAGATGAACCTTCTTCAACCAGGATTTGTTCCAGCTGCCTTGCCTGGTGACTGCAGTGCTTTCAGGAAAGGGTTAAGAGGTTTCCTCCTGCTTTGCAGTAGCTCCTGTGAACGTTTTTGTGTTCTTTTTAATCCTTGACAGCCCAGTTGCTCAGTTTAGAACACATGTTCAAGTCACCAAGGGGCATTTCCTCTTCTTCTTGAGGGAAAAATACAGAGAGAAAGTTTTCTCTGTTTCCATCAGCTGCTGGATCAAGTTCTCCCTTCATATCTATGTCCTGCATCTGTGCTGTTGGGAGATGTTGAGGGAATAGTCTGTACTTTTGGAGTTTGGGGTTTTGAGGGGATGATAGAAGACATCCTGCCAAATGCTGGGTCTCTTTGTCCACTGGTGTTATTGATTGCTGTCAATGTTCTGCTCTTCTCTCATTTTCATTGATGTTGTGCTGATTCCCTGACCACTTTGCTCAATTCTTTCACATTTTCTGGCTCATTTTTAGGTTCTCCCTTGCTTTTTGTACATGAAATGTGTGGTGAGTCCCCTGCAGACAGGAGCAGCAGCTCTTGAGGGTAAAGCAAAAGGAAAAAAAGCACATTTTTTGTGGCAAATGAGCATTTTATATCACAGAGTACTGAAGTCACTTATTGCTGCATTAGTAAATTCTGTGTTGGGAAGAAGCACCAGATGGAGAGCAGTGACATGGAATTTGTCACATGATCCATCCCACAGTAAGGAAGGCTCCCAGAGGAGAAGAGGTGTGCAGGTGATGTTTGCCTGCTGGGAATGCTCTGTCCATAATTTGTGGTTTGGGTTAAAAAACAAAACAGTAAATGCTTTGCACCTCCGAAATTTATAAACCTATAAAACCATTGCCCCTTGGTCTACAGGCTGTAGAAATCCTAAATCTTCTCTCACTTTTCTGGATTTTGGCTTTAATTAAATACTCAGAGTGGCTGATTTCAGAATTGGTTCTGGGCACTTTTCCTGGGGCTCAGGCAGGACCATCTCATTCCCTGGTGCAATTTACCTGTCCAGGTGAATTCATGAATCATTTATTGCTGCTGCTGGCACACTCTTATAACCCTTGGCACGTGCCCCTGCTGTCAGCCTGCTACAGCACTGAGAGGCTGATCTGGATGTCTCTCTCAGACAGAAACTATCAGTGCACTGTCAGCACAGTGAAATCTCCTCAGGTTAAAGATTGTAAAATCCAGGTGCCTCTTTTCTGTAATAAATGGAAACTAAATTTAGTTCCATTTAAATTTTTTTTGAATCATCACTGGAAACTAAATTTACCTGCTGCATTTATGACAGTGGTAGGAAGCGTGGAAATAAGCAATGCCAATATAAATATTGACAATCAGAGCTCTGAAGACTCATTGCTGTTGGATAAAACTCTAAAGGTGCCCATGGATGCTGCTCAGTCTGGATATGGTGTAGAAAACTATATAGATATTCTTTTATTCTCTGTTTTCTGCTTTAAAGAGTTTTAAATTTGCTTTCCTTGCCTTTCAGTCCTGTCCTGATCAGTTTGACAGGCACAGTCCACAGCTGCTCATTCAGGACTTGGTGAGAAAAGCTTTTATAATTCCTATCAGTAGGAGCATGATCAGGATCATGTTGAAAAACACAGGTCCTGCTTGTCAAGGAAAGGTCTTTGTGCAGCTGGTCCCATCTTCACCTTTTCAACCCTCAAAGAATAGGAACCACTGTGTCTCTTCTGATCTTGTTTTTACAAACTGTGCTCTGTCCTTTGCATATGAGGAAAAAAAAAAAAAAGTGGAATGGTTGCATTTGGTGATAGACCAGAGTTTTGTGACATTAGGGGTTCCTTTTGTCTAAAATCAGCCACAACCCATCCCGTGCCAATGAGAGTTTATAGTCACAGTTTATCAGATGGTTTTTTTATGAAAAAGGGAGAAATTAAAAAAAAATCATATAAAATTCATAGTTTAGGAGGCATATCCAGCTGTTTTAAGATTGCATTTTCTATAATGTCTTTCTTTATGGATTATTTCACAGGAAAAAGTGGTAGCAGTTGTTGAGGATTTTCCTGTAGTTTTTCAGTCCTCCCAGTGGCATCTTAAGGAATCATGGAGCCAATTATTCTTCCATCATGTAAAAATAGCTTAGAATTGCCTTGCTTAGAAAGCCAAATAGAGAAATATTCCAGCAGTAGAGTAGAAACACTCAGGAATATTTGCCAAAGAGTAAAATATGTTTGCTTTTCCACAATAGTTGGAAAGTAGAGCGTTAATGGTACTAAGGGTGTAAGAGTTGAGGAAGTGTCTGGATGATGCTCTTTGTCATTGTAGAATCCCAGAATGGTCTGGGTTGGGAGGGGCTTTAAAATTCACCTCATTCCAACCCCCTGCCATGGGCAGGGACACCTTCC